>JANZLC010000005.1:14196526-14227259 GCA_026413385.1 Erythroxylum gracilipes | reverse complement strand
CGAGGTTGCATCCTATACTGCAATCCTTGGAATTTAATTATTTTGACCGGTTTCCAAGGTCGATTTTCTAATCGAACAACAAGGCCGCGATCACTGTTGAAGAAAATAAAAGTTTGATCATTGATGCTGTCTGAAATTTTTGCTTAACAAAGAATTATGCCAAGGAGGCCCTCAATGCGGCAATTAATTCCAGCATCTGTTCTTCGCGAGAGAAGAAGAATAGCTAGCAGAATCTCAGCTCAACCTATAACTTCATCGCTCAAATTTTCTGCCTCTGCTTCTTCAAGCACAAAGCTACCAGAATTACAAAGTTGAAGACAAACAAGGTTTCCTGAAGAAGCCATCTTTGAAGTTTATGAAACTCTTGAAACACTAAATGCCTTTAATGCAAGTATTCATGTCTATTCATGCGTTAAATGAAACTGTTGAAATATTAAATGCCTTAGAGTAATGCCTGCTATAGTGAGAATTACGAGATAAACCGCACCACAGTTGTAATTGGTGTCATCTGATGTGACTATGACCCCACACTTATTTATTACTTTTGACCAAGTCTCACATAGACATAGTAGCATGGAAAAGCAAGTCAAAATAAAACTTGGTTCATATGTAGGAAGGGGAGAGTGATTTAGTCTAGCACTTAGGGTAGGGAGTTCCACATGTGGTAGCAATCTTCCTAGCATTTGGGGAGTTAACAAAGCTCCTGAATCTTGCGTCCTTGAGGTACTGGCAGAGGCATGGCCTCTGTTCCTTGATCCTGCTGCAACACAGCTGTGATGGTGAAGCGCTGGTTGATATAGCAGCCGCACATGGGGACAGTTGAACTGGGTTGCATGTCACTGCCATTGTCAGCTCTGCCTCTGCCATGAGCAGCACCAGCAGGGTGCCAATTGCCGCATATATATGATGCCTTCATTTTCACTCCAAACGATGGATTGTCTTTTTTAAATGCCTTAACGTGCCTGTCATGCAATTGAATTATCATGTGTAATTTTTAAATAATATTTGATTTGCATATATTAATTTTAGATAATTAATTAATTTAAAAATATAATGTATTATATTATAATCGTTGCATATAATAGTATAATTACAAAAGAATAGAAATATGATAATAAAAATAAATATATTTTTGTTTTCAATTTTTATATTACAAATATCAACCAAACAGGTTTTTGTTTTCAATTTTTATATTACAAATATCAACCAAACAGGTTTTTGTTTTCAATTTTTATATTACAAATCTCAACTAAACAAGTTTTTATATTACAAATCTCAACCAAACAGGTTTTCATTTTTTAAAAGAAAAAAATAGCAACCAAAAACAGGAAACAAAAACCAAAAACGACAATAGAAAAACAGAAGTAGAATCAAACGGCCCCGAAGCTCTCTTCATTTTTGTGTTAGTTGAACCAATTTCCTCTTGCTTTATTGTCAAAGAAGCGTCCTCTCCTAATTTGTTGTGTTCGTATCCTGTGTTATGGTCATCACCATCTACGAAGCGTCGTGTCTTATGTTAGTATTGTTCTTCATTTACATTTTCAAGAATCGTTTATTTTATGCTATGTTTTTCTAGTACATGATGGAGTTTATGTGGGTTTTGTATTATGCTAATGGTATATAGGTTTTTGTTTGTGTTTGTGTTTGCAAGATGGTGAAATGTGTTTCTATTTTGAATATGTATAGCTTGACATTTCTTTTCCACCTTCCATGCTTGTTTAAGGAAACCTACTAACTGTTTGATTAAAGTTCCGTTAGAGAATTAAGGCTATTTCTGCAACTGTTTATGTACATATTTACCATACGGTTGGTTTTACACCAAATCTCTACTACTTACACTTTACTAATGTATTTATTAAAAGGACTTTATTCTAACGTTTAAAGAGGCTGTGATTAGACATAACAATTACAAGAAACATGATTAACACTAGAAGTATTAGCAAGGTATCAAAACATATATAGGTAACAAATGTATAAATTGGAACCATAATAATCAACCCAATTGAGAATGGTTAATTGCTTCATATGAAGAAAATTGGAATCCATTAAGTTTTCTTTCTTTTTGTACATAGAAACAATCATATTTTGGAGCTGCAAGGGATGTTTATGCATCCCATAAACATAGTACATACACACTTGACATTACTAGATAGATCACAAAATTAACATTGATAGAATGTTGGAACATTCAAATAATAATTCTTCTATTGACTTTTCAGAATAAAACTGTTAACATTAATTCATCATGGAATGTCGACATGGTGATTAGTTTTTTATGGTAGAAATGAGCTCCGCTAGGAGGAATGTAGCAAAATTGTCCCTAATAAAGAACAAATCAATGCAGAACAAATCCCCTCATCAAACACTAATCATCCCTTGCCTTCCATGGCTGATCTTCTTCTTCAAGGTTTTTAGTGTAATCCAAATGACCTCTCTTTCTTTATTATCAGTATCGCATTGTCTATTATGAAGCTATTATACAAACATCTAATTGTATATACTATATATTGTGTTAAACTTCCTCGAATCTTTAAGAGAACAAAGATGAAAATGGAGGCAGTGGTGATATCCCGATGGTTCGTAAAGGATTAGGGAAATTGGTTGTTTCGGAACAATGGTCGATTTCAAAAATTATGTCTGTTCATTATGACGATCATGGAGTTTATCAGTCGGGAATGAATGTGTTCGAATTTGGCTTCCTAATGTTGTTTGATTTAGCTTTTTTTGTTCTATTTTGTTTGCTTTTTATCTAAAATGCTTAGTATGTGCGATTCATCTAATACTGTCGTGCACACTATATCTGAGAAATTGTTCACTGTATCTTTTGCAAATTTAGTTAACCCAAAGAAGTTGTTGAAAGAGGGAGGCAATTCACTAGACCCTGAGGGACGATCTTTAATTGTTTCAATTGATGACTTGGAACGTGTAAGGAGGCTTCTTAGAAATGTAGACATTAGAAACCCATTTACGTTTTACTCTAATGTCACTTAGAATTTAAAAAAAAATAGTTATTTCTTTTCCTTTTCAATGGAATATTAGACATGGAATTTTATTTATTATTTTATCTGTAAGAATTGTTAAACTTCTAATTAACATCTTGTAGTACTTACCATATATCACTATATTATATTGCTTATCATATTTCAACATTTATATGTATTATTATTTTACTGTTCATAAATATGAATGATTAAGAATAGTAGTCAACTTAAATTTATTATATTTTTATCTTATTAATATTAAAATTTTAGGTATGTTTATCTTTTTATATCCAAAAAGATAATTTATAGAGTTTTAATGCATTAACTATATATTTAAACAAATTTAGTAAGAAGGGAAATGAAAAAAATATGAAAAATCATTTATAAATGTCAATTATAATTAACCATAGGATTATTAAGCACACTTAGCATTAAAAAATTATCAATTTAACATTATTAATTATAAATTCTTTTAACATTGACTTTTGATGACGATTTTAAAGTTTAGTTACAAAAAGTCCACATTTGGCGATTAATTACAATTTTGTGGCAAAAAGTTATGCTTTTTTGCGAAGTTTGAAACTATCGTTGCTAAACACTCAACCTTTGGTGAGGATATACAAAAACTATAGCAAAAATAGGGACTTTTTGTGACACTCCATAATCGTTGCTAAAGAAATTGCTTTAGCGACAATATATTATAACATCGCCAAAATCATAACTTTTGACAATAAATTATGAAATCGTCGCTAAACTTTTTGTGACACTCCATAATCATTGCTAAAGAAATTGCTTTAGCGACAATACATTATAACGTCGCCAAAATCATAACTTTTGACAATAAATTATGAAATCGTCGCTAAATGTGAACATTTAGAGACGATTTGCATATCATCGCAAAAGATAACATAGTTAATAGTATGTTTTGTTTTAGTACACTCTGATCCAAATAGAGCATGCAACAACGAGCTTCGGGGAAGTCGAGATGGTGGGAGAGGGGCCCTGTACAAGATAGCTTTTTACATGCTATGTATAATTAGGACAGATGTCCTTGGGGTGAATCTGAAGGAATTAATTAATGGTCCCACATTAACTTCGGTCTTAGGGCTGTATGTATGTTTCGTTGGTGTTGAGGTGGTTTGGTTATTTGTATTTAGTACGTGTAAACTATTTTTTCAATATATTCGAGAAATATTTAACTTCTCTAGAAAGATCTTTTTATATGTTAACAATTTTATATCTTCCTTGTCAATACTATAAAATTGTATGAGACTTTAGATATATGGACAAAGCTTATAATATTGGTAAGATCATGTATGAAATTGGGCCTTAAATAATAAATCTTAGTCATTTATTTATGCGGGGTCTGTATAAGACTCACGTGGGTTTCGTAAAATAAATGGCTGAGATTCTATGAGACAGAATAAGATAGAGTAAAACTGGACAGAGGATCTGGTTTCGTATATATCATGGTTAGAAACGCAAGACAGCAATAAACAATGTATATATATGATGCAAAATTTCTCGTTTACATTGCAACGTGGTGATACAGATTAAGCATTTTCAAGTTCCAATCAATCTGAAATGTTTTCTGTCTAATTATAGAGGGTTCCATTACCTTTCCCGTATTGGAATCTAAAAACATGATAAGAAACCCACCCTTGGGAGCCCCGATACATTCCGAAAAACATTTCCTTACAGAATCAGATTTTTTGAAAGAGTAGCCGTTGTAAAGATCTAATCTCCTTATATAAACCTAAAACTGAAAATCTAGAATTGGATATTTCTTACTCATCAACATCTAGAGAATCTCTGAACTGGATAAAGTTTTTTATTGTCGTTTTGAGAAATGATTTCAGGTCGTTGTGCAGCATGCAAGTACTTGAGAAGAAGATGTCCTTCAGATTGCATTTTCTCCCCTTATTTCCCCGCCAATAATCCTCAAAGATTTGCTTGTGTGCACAAAATCTATGGCGCCAGCAATGCTGGAAAACTGCTCCAGGTGAACAACACACCTTTAATAGGAAACACAAGTGTGTTTTTAAGCATAAGAAATTCTTTTTTTTTTTTTAATGTTTCTTGTTTTACGATCATTCAGCAACTTCCAGAAAACCTACGAGCAGAAGCTGCAGAATCATTGTATTACGAGGCAAGGTGCAGGATGGAAGACCCTGTTTATGGATGTGTAGCCATTATCTCTCAACTTCATCGGCAAATACACGACTTAGAGAGCCAACGAGCCAAAACTCAAACTCAATTAGCAGTCCTGAAGATGTCCCTGCCACTGGATACTGAAATGGCACCTCAAAACTACTTTTAACAATTTCTTATTTCAAAATTTCCCAATATTCAAGAATTTTAGTTTAGGACCAATAAGAAATGGCAATTGCCTTGTAAAGGTGTCCTTGCTGTTTGAATAATAGAATTTTATTCGTCTTGTTAAGTATTGCATATTGCTTGACACCTTTTCACTTATTATTGTAGAAAATCAAGCTAAAATAAATGCTTCCTTCATGATTAATCTTCTCCTTTAGACAAGTTTCCTGCAGCCTCTTCTCTTACTTTTGAAACGTAACCTAATATGTATATATATATGTAAAATGTTGATATACTAATTTACAATAACTACTAATAATTTTACTTGAATTTTATTCCCATATGTGTTTCCACCATCTAAATTCATGTAGCCGCACCCTTTTAAAGAAACTAGAAAGTAAGTATTGTTATCATTTTACTTATTGCCTGAAGTGTATACATAATCCTAGCTAGTATCATTAAGGGTAAATTATCTAAATATTTTGAATTATGAGTAAAATATCAAATATATTTTTATTTCTATTTTTAACAGCATATATAATATTATTTCCATTAAATTATATAATTTTCTATTTCAATGCAAATATTTTGCATAACTTAGCTATAAAATTATAATTTTTTTCGTTAAAATAAAAATAACACATTTGATATATTTAATATTTTATTTATAATTTAAGACAAAACAATGTTGCAGAGCCCAGAAGTCTAACTAAGTCTATATCATTATCTACAGTACCACTATGTGCCATAATATTACTAAAATAGTACTCAGTTCTATTTAAATTGTACTTATTACAATATGAAACTAATAACAGAAATAAAGGTAGGGGCTTATTTATACTTTTATGAAATAAGAATCACACCTTTAACAAATGTTTTAAAAGATTATTTTTAAAATCACATCAGTGCCTGATAGGTTCAAAATTGCCTAATTGTAATATGACATAAGCTAAATTTATGACTGGTATATTAAAAGTTGCCAAAAACTTAACTTGGTTAGGATTTAAGGTGCTGCTAGTATCATTTTGAAAATATTACAATGCTATCATGTGATAACATCAATAATGACAGGAATTAAATTATATTAAGAAATATTGAGGAGAAATTCACACTTTTTCTAATAATTAAAAAATATTGAAAGAGAAATTAATATGAGACGAGAATTAATGAATACATTAATTGAGAATCCAAAAGATTTTAAAACTCCACGTCTTAGAAACTAGATTTGCAAAGTATTATCTAACACTTGTATATAAACATACTCGTGGATGAAAGCTTATTTTTAACTATATATTCTCTTTAGACCTGCCAGTAGATGTTGTTAATGTGCTTATTTTTTCAACTCCTTTGACCAATAAACTTTTAGGCATTTAGATCGAAGCGGTATCGCACAAACTCCCCTTTATTTAGTATTTCTGTATGTCGCCGTTTGTTTCTATTGTGTGCTTAGTGTATTCTTAGTCGTTTTATCTCACGTGAGAGAACCCTCTTTATAGATGTACACTTTTATTATTTTCTCCTTAATGATTTTTTTTAAATTCTAAAAAAAACTTTTAGGCATTTATAAAAAAAAAGGCTTATAAATGTTGTCACCTATAATACATAACAGGACCTTCAACAGCTTCATAAAATCCCCTAAAGCTGAAGGGTTGATTGATAAACCATTCACTTTTGAACATTAATAGAGAAGGTATAAAAGATATAGTTATACATCCCGATAGTAGAAATTTATAGGATACATTAATTAGAAAATAAAATTTGTGTAGTTGTATTCAAACCAGCCTTTTCTACCTAAGACTACTTAGGCACGAGTTTGATGTCTCTAAGAAAGGAAGATCCCGAATACTCAAAATTTGGTTCCTTTGCTAGTTTTTACCATAAAAAAGTTTTGCATTACTCATTAAACATGTTAATAACAAAGTTTTAATTTACTCAAAAAAAGTTATTGAAAAAAATCTTAGATTACATATTATAATCACAATTAGCGTTGATAATATTACAATTGCAATATTAATCACTATTATAATTTATTGTAGTTATACTTATATATACATATATACATATATATATAATTCATTTTTGACAATTCAATCCACAATGGAATAATCTTATTTTGTATATATGTTACTCCTGAAATTAGCAATGTCGTTTGTTCTTCGATTGAAATTGACAAATCCATCATTTTGGTAATTTACCAACAAAAAATTCGTTATCAATGGTAGTTTTCATCAATTGTTATATTCCTATGACCTAAGTAAAGTTGTTTTTTCCTTTTATCTTTTTTATTTATGAGCTAACGATAAGGGTTTAATTTTTCATTTTTGTAAGTTTATATTTAGCGCATTTCACTAGTTTATTTGAATGTTCATAATTTTCTTTTAAGTTGTAATTCATGTATTTAGAGCAAAAGGAATGAATTGGGACAAATTTGAGGTGATTTAGACTTGTTTTGCCCGAGTTATGAAAATGTTTGAAAAGTACATGAGCACCAACACATCCATAATATGGCTATGTTTCATGTAAAGTAGTTGGTTTTAAAGTTTCAAAAATTTATATGGCGATTAACATGCCTGTATTGGAGACCAACACACCTGTGTTGATGCTCATGTTCATAGTTTGAGCCTGTATTTGCTATAGATTCGAGGTTTCATGATTTTTAAAGTACTCAACCACTAACATGCCTTTGTTGATGCCTATGTACAACCCAAAACCTAATTTTTAAACTATATAAGGCAAAATTAAGAGGAAAAGTGAGCAAGAGGCTCGGAAATCATAATTTGATGACCTAGAAAGAATGGAGAATAAATAAGGAGAGGTATTCAAAGTGGATTTTCATCAATCTAAATTGGTATTTTTTTGAAAAATTGTAAATTAGATTAAGCCCTGAAAGGAAATAAAAATTGTTACAAGCAAAAACCATCCCATCAAATGAATGGGTTAACTAACCATCGAGGTGGTATTATAAAGGATCAGACACAAGTCTATAAGCTGTTCATTAATCCCACAGTGACATAAGACTGGAGCTAATATGCATTTTATCTTGAAAAGTGACAATCTAAAGTGGATTTAATGAAGAGTAAAGGGGGTTTCATCATGTTTATTTTAATTTTATGTTTTTCCTTTAGTTTTTATATTATATATTTCCATGATTAGGAACTTAACATTTTGGGTAACTGGATAAGGTGAACCTTGGGATGGATAGTGTAGTGACTTTAATTTAATTTAATTTAATTTATAGTGTTGTGACTTTAATTTAATTTAATTTATTCATTCATTTTATCGAGACTCATTTATGTGTTCTTGTTTATTCTTGAATTCATATTCCTGGTATGTTAATTCATATGTAATTTCATGTAATTGAGATTGAAAAATCCTTTTTATAAATAGATCTAGTATAATTAAAACAAGTTACAAGTAAACCTAGAGATAAGTTGAGATAAATCTTCCATCTTAAGGTCAAAATTAATAGTGAAATTTATAAATCGATTAATGTAATTCTAAGATTTTTAAGTATAAAAAGATTTCAATTAATCGAAATAAGATTAGGTGTCAATAGTTTTTAGAAAAATATTAGTATAATTAAGGAATTTTCATAGTCTAATCAACCTTAGAATAAATTGATGTGTGAAGTTATAATAACATGAGAATTCTTAGGGGGATTCAAATTTTAGGTACTACAGTCTTTGTTTAATTGTTTCTTTGTTTAATCTTCATTTTGGTTAATTAATTGTGCTGAATTGTTTTAGCTTAAAGTTCAAAATTTGAACTTGATTAATCATTATCACCTTAATTTGTTAGACTAGATAATGAAAAGATGATTAGTGTTAGTAATTCTAGTCCTCGTGAGAATGATTTGTACTTGTCAATGCTGGCTATAGGTACACCATACACTTGCGGTTAAAACTCGATCACCAAGTTTTTGATGTTGTTGTAAGGGACTGTAATATTAGAAAAACCTTATTTTTATTAATCTAGTCATTTTTAGATAGTTTTGTTTCTTTTCTTTTTATGATTATTTATTTTTCCTTATAGCTCTCTTTATTGATTTTGTGTTTGAATTTTTTTTGTCCTTGTAGCTCTCTTTATTGATCTTGTGTTTGTGATTTATTTTTAGTATTTAATTGTTCACTGTTATAACTATCAAACACAATGGAAGGATGAAGAGAACAATATTCATAGGAGGATTATGGTATGCTATTACTTATAGTAGTATTGGAAGCTTGGAACGAGAGGCATGGTGACACATATATGTAAACTCAAATGGTATACTTGATGTGTTGTGACATTTGTGATGGTGAACACCCTAATTATAAATTTCAAGCATAGATTTCGTGTGGGAGTATCCAATTTGCATAAGGAATTAGCCTCCAGACACCCTATACGGAAATACTTATAATCTAAAGTGAAGTAGTTATCACAACTTTGCATAAAATGCCTAAGTCTTCCCAAGATTTATACAACAACAGTAGCAAGAGGAGTATCGACATCTCAAGGATCTCCTAATAAAAATTGTTGCTTCAACGGAGGCTGTCCTCTATAAAACTAAAGAATCAGGTGTTTTATCCAGATATACTGAACCAAGCTTGAGGGAATAAGTGAATATGATAACTTTAAGGATTGCGAAGGAGCTAGAGCTTGAAGAAAATGAATAAGTTGTTTTTCAAGAAGAGAAGAAAGATATGAAATATGAAGATGAAGAGGAGGAGCCAAATAAGGAGCCTATCGAGGAATTACGATAGTCATCTTAAGCGCGGAAGGCTCCTACTTCTCACAGAACTAACTTTCAGAGTAACTGAAGATCTAAGGGTTTTTATTATTCCTTGTATACATATTGTTCTTAAAATTTTCAATAGTAGATTTACTTAGTATTATTAATTTGATACCAAATGTGCGTATCATATTACATCATGTGGCCTATTTACATGCTAATGAACCCTTATTTGAGAAGATAGGTGGACCTAAGCCACTGATTATAGATCCAAGTTGAAGAAGAATTTGCTAAGAAATCTAGCTAAAAGAATCATAAGGAAGTGCTCGTTAAGAGGCAACCTAATAATTAGGTGTTTTTGTTTTGATTTAGTAGTTTATAGAATTTTCATTAATAGCTTAATTGCTTTTCTTAGTTTTCATCTTATGGTTTTAATTTTTTTACTGAGTTGAGATTTGACAGAGCGTTAGAGTAAAGAAGATTTCATTGGCACTAGATGAATGTTAATGACATTAGACAAGGCTGGATGTCTTTTGCTATTAAGGGAGTACCAATTATCCTCACTTCCTCCCATTATTTTTTATATTTTCGTTGTTCTTGCATATTTTGTACGTTGAAGATAATATAAAAGTTAAGTATAAGAGAAGGACTTAGCAGTCAAGCTTAATAATTTTGTTATAATTAGCTTAACAATGAATAATTTAGATTTTTTTTCAAAATATGTTGATCAAGATGATTCATTATGAGTTTGGTTATGATCAGAATTTGATTTGTTTAGGCAAATAGTAATGAGTTTTGATGATTAAGTTCATTTCAATTTAGTTCCTCAATTTCAAAAGTAGATACTTAATTTACACTATCATATTTTATATATAATTTGTGTATTGAGTTAAATGTGATTTTTTAAAAGCATTTTTATTACTATATATGGAAAAAGAAAAGACAAATAGTAGTATGTGAATAATCGAGAATAAAAAATTTCACTTTATTGGCTTTGTACCAATAAAAAGGTCAAAGTTAAAGAGTGGTGTTGGTAGCCATTTGAGATAGTGAAGTAGTTAAGTTACTAAGGTTACTCTCATGTTAAAAGGTTAGGTGACTTTTCAAACAAACTTCTAAATGCTCTTATACTGTTAAAATTAGTTTTTTTTTCTAGTAAGGGGTACGTAAATGTTTAAAGTTTTAGATTTTTTCTTATGTATGTTCACTATATGCATTAAGTGGAATGGTATGAATTAAGCTAAAATTTAAAGAATTGTGGAGTGAATTGGATTAATTTATAATTTGACATAAGTAACTAAGTGCTTAACAATTCAATGAAATTTCAATTGAATAAATAATAGAGAATCTTGATGGATATCTTCTAAATGTTTAATGTTTTCTCAAAGTTTTTTCTTATTAAGTTGAGAGTAATGAAATTTAAGCAAATACTTAAGTGTGATGGAGCTCGATAAGTGCTTAATCTTTGTATTTTAGGTTTACATTTAATGCATTTTGCTTATTTACTTGAGTGTTTTTTATTATTTTTGGTAATTAGTTAGCTCATATTGTGTTTTGTTATAATTCACTTATTTGGAGTAAAAGAATCAATTGAAATAAATTTGGGGTAATTTGGAGCTATTTTGACCAAGTTGTAAAGATGTTGGAAAAGTACATAGGCGCCAACACACCCATGTTGATGCTTATATATTTTAACGTGGACATGTTTTCACACAAAATAAGTGCTTTTAAAGTTTTAGATAGTTACATAGTCACCAATATGCTTGTATTGACAACTACATTCACATTTTAAACATATGTTTATTATAGATTTGAGAGTTTTATGATTTTTAAATACGTAGCCACCAACACATCCATATACCAACTAGAAACCTAATTTTTAAATTATAAAAGGTAAAATTAAGAGGAAAGTAAGTAGAAGGCTTAGGAAGCATACTTTGATGACCTAAGATAGCAAAAAGAACAAAAAACAAGCAAAGACACTTATTCAGAGTGGATTTCATGAAGCTTAAAGGGGAGTTCATTATGTTTCTTTTAGTTTTCTATTTTTCCTTTAGTTTGAATGTTATATCTTCTATGATTAGGAACTAAACTTTTTCGGTGCCTGGATAAGATGAACACTAGGATGGATAATGTAGTGGCTTTAATTTAATTTAATTTTATTTTTAGTTTTATTAAGATACAATTATATATTCTTAGTATTTTTGGTATGTTAATTGATATGTGATTTCATACGATTGAGGTAGAGAAATCATTTATATAAACATAATTGAAAAGAGTTGCAGAGATAATCGACATAAATCTTCCAAATTAGGGTCAATTCTAATAGTGAAATTGATAAATTGATTAATGCAAATTTAAAGGTTTTCTTTAGAAAGAGTTTTCAATTAATCATCCTAGGATAAGTGTGAATAGTATTCAAAAAGATATTAGCATAATTGAGGATTTTTTATGGTGTAAAGAAATTTAAATTAAATTGTTGTGTGAAGTCATAATTGTATGAGAAGTCAGAGTTTTGAATTCCAGGTACCATAGTCTTCTTTTATTGTTTCATAGTTTAATCTTCGTTCTATTTAATCAATTTGTTGAATTGTTTTAGTATACATTTTTAATTTTGAATTTGATTAATCATCACCACCATAATTTTTTATACTATAAAATAAAGAGATGATTAGTACTACTAATTCTAGTCCTCATAGGATCGACCATACTCGTCATTGCTAGCTACAACTATATCGTGTGCTTGCAGTTAAAATTAAATTACCTGCAGTTATCACTATTTAAGACTTGAAGTAACCTCTTAAAAATGGATTCTATGAGTAGTTAGTTAAAGGCTTTCTTAATAATCAAGACACACCTGCCCAATTTATCAACACTTATGTTTATATGTTTCGCTCCAACAATCTCCCACATAAATTTGTAGCATTTAATTAAAAATAATTGGATAAGAAAATAAACAATGAAACTAATTTTTTTGATTATTCACACAATATAATACAAAGTGAGAAACTTTCACTTCAATCTTTGTATAATAGATTCAATAAATTTTTTGATAATGAAAGGACATACTTGAAGAGTTTGGAGTGACTTTAGGTTCTTAAGTATTCTTTGATGTTAATTTTTTGATTCTATTATACAAAGATTGAAGTGAAAGTTTCTCACTTTGTATTATATTGTGTGAATAATAAAAAAAATCAGTTTCATTGTTTATTTTCTTATCCAATTATTATATATATATATAAGTGATTAATTTAAAGATGGATAATTATCATTTAACTCAAATACAAAACAAAAAGATTTCTATTAGAAAACAAGTTTTCTTATTAGTGCTCTTTAACCAATAAAATTCAATAATATCCAAGTAAGTAATTTAATTAATCATGAATATAATAATGAAATATCCTGTTTATTTATATTTTAATTTTCTATAAATCATATCAAAGAAAAATTAAATATGCATCTTAATTATAAACACTGTCAAATTAATTTGAAATTTAAGTTTATGTTACATTAACTGTTTTATGAAGACGAAGAGAAGGAGCCAAATAAGGAGCCTATCGAGCATAATAATCTAAATTCAATTAAAAATTTATTCTAATTCCAACTGAACAAATCAATATTAATTATTATAAAGTTATGATTTATTTAGAAACTTATATCTAAGTAATATTAAATTCGTTCAAATTTATAATGTATATAAATATTTATAAATTTGATTAATCGTTATCTAATACGTAAACTTATACTCCAAAATTTAAAAAAGAAAGTGTTTCATATATTTTTCTATTTTACAGCCCTAAAACTTGATCTATGCTTTTTAGCCCAAATGCACTAAAAATGTGTCCGTTTATGTTAGCTCATAGGTGGTTTTGTGGTGGCCATTTACGCTAGCCTAAACAAACACAAAAGAAAAAAGATAGGTGATCCATATGTATATCTAGGAGAAGCAAAGGCCCATTCATTTGCTCCATTTGCTAGCCTATAGTAGGACACCTTTTAAGCCACTCACCACGCAATTAAAAGTAGGGACGGTGGAAACTTAGCAATGGCAGCGGTGAGATGAGATAAGGAGAAGGCTGGGGAAGCAAGCAAGTACAGCATCTCTCTCACTGGAATAAGCAACGATAGTGATAATGTGTTTTTAGAATGTGAAAAAGGGGTGTTTAATAAGTTCTACAGGTTTGATAGATATTTATTTTGTTAAGGTAAATTGTGTGTTCCTATATATTGTATAAGTGAGTTATTTGTGCGTGAAGCACATAGTAGACGTTTGATAGGTCAATTTGGTGTTAAAAAGACATTGGATATGCTATATGAGAATTTTTATCGTCCTAAAATAAGATGTGATATAAGAGGGTGAGTGATAAGTACATCTAGTAGAAAGATAAAATTTAGGATTTTACCATATGGATTATATACAACATTACTTGTACTTAGTGAACCATAGGTAAATATTTCTATGAACTTTGTGATAAGACTATGTAGCTCAATGAAGAGTAAAGACTCTATATCTGTGGTACTTGATAGGTTTTATAAGATGGTGCACATTATTGCTTGTGACAAAAATGATGGTGCAAATAATATTGATGATTTATTCTTTATTAAAGTAGTACATCTACGTGGAGTTCCTAAGAGTACAATGAGTAACTAAGATACTAAGTTCTTCAGTTACTTTTGAAATTTTGGTTTTGGAATATGTTGCAAAGAAAGTTACCATTTTCATTGGTCCTCAAACTGATGGTCAAACTAAAGCAATAAATAGGATTTTAACTATGTTACTTTGTGTTCATTCAAAGGAACTTAACGAATTAAGAAGATTACTTACTATTTTTTAAGTTTTGATATAGTAGGAATGTGCCTTTTTCTACTAATTCTTCACCATTTACGGTTCTAATCCACTAACTCCTTTAAATTTTTTTATCTTTACCTATTAATGGAAGAGCTAATTTGTATAGAAAGAGGTAATACGAGATGGTAAGATAACCTCACAAATGTATAAAGCATCAACCGAAAAGAAGAGTTATCAATATGTAATCAAAGCTAACAAAGGTTGAAAATGAGTTATCTTTCATCCTAGTGATTGGAATTGAAGGTATATGGGGAAGAAAAGATTCTTATTGCATGGGTTGTTAAAGTAGCAACTAAGAGGGGATAGTCTATTTCATTCATTGGGGGTATCAATGATGATACTTTTAAGCTAATAAGCATGGAAATTTGTCTCAAGCCTAGCTTAACACAAAGTTAGCAAGCTTGCTTTGGGTTGATTGGGCTTCAACCAGGCTTAAGTTTTTTTAAGCAATTTAAGTTTTGAGCTAGATATGAACTCAGGCTCCACAATTCAAACCTAACATGAAGCTTGAACTTGTCACATACACATAATGACATCCTTTTGTGTTTGTAAACAAAATGACATCCTTTTGTGTTTGTAAACAAAATGACATCATTTTGTGTGTTATGTAACCAACATAAGATAAATGTTAACAAATAACACTATTTGTTATTGCTATCGTGCACCCCCTCTCTCAAGTCCTACTAACTTTTGTGATTTCACTATAATTAAGTCTAGTTTCTCACTTTCTTCTATATAGATTTGACCCTTACATAGATGTTTCTGTGTAGAAATTGGGTGGTTTCACATTTGGTATAATATTTTCCTATGATTCTTTCTTTTCCAATTAGGTACTGAATAAGTTATTGTCTCTAAACCTAAAGTTAACAAGCTTTCTTTGCTTATCCTCAATGGTAGTTCTCTAGTAACATTGACTTATGTTTTCCATTTCTGTTGATATGTTTTATAGCATAATAGCTAATTTATCTAATTGAAGATCATTATATTTATGAGCTTTGAGGCTTTAAATCTCGAGAACCATAATGAAGTATGAAAGGTTTCTATCATCTTATGTTTGAAGAGCAACCTTGAAGCCAATTTAAAGTCAGACTTTTAGGCTTAACATGGTTCAAATTAAGTTTGCCTTGACATGATCGAATTTCAGGCCTTTAGAAGCTCGATTGGGCCTATACTTAGGCCAAACAAGTTGGTCATAAATAGACTTTAAGTTAAACTCGAACCTAAAAATATTTTGTGGTCATACTCAAGCCTAAAAAAAATTTATTGTTGAGATTGGGCCATAGAGGGCCCAAGCCTAGAGCGGACCATTTTCATCCCTACAAGCTTGATCTTCAATGTGAGTATAATGATGGTATTACTTTCAATATTATTGATCTTTCTCCTTTTGATGTAGTTGAAGATTTAAGATTGAATACTTCTAAGAAGAGGGGAAATAATATAAGCATGACTAGCTAAAAAAGGATCCATTGCATATTCCAAATGGATCAACTACAAAAGTTGGAAGTAAGAATGTTAAAGAGACTTTAAATAGAATGATTCAAAATATATATGTAGAACAAGCTTTAAAGAAAACTTCAATAACTATTTTAAGAGGCTTGTTTAAGTTAAAGGAAGTCTAAAGTTTAGTTAACTTGATTTAAGCTAAGATTGATAAGATTTGGAGAGTTAAGACATCTTTAAATAAAAATAACCTCAAAGATGATCATGATGTGGCCTATGTTCCTTTTCTAAAATAAGAAGATTAGATACAATCTCACAGCAGATTGTATCTCATCCTATGCCCCGCTCCAAATGTAGGAGTTGAATTTTCAATATCGAACATGATCTGTGTGTTAGATTGGGTTGCTCTTAAGAATCAAGATTAAAAGACACAGACAAGTTAGAGCATGGGTCAATTGAGGTTCTAATATAGAACACGATCGTATATCAATCCGTATCCATTGTTGAAACCCTAATTATGTATTATTTAATGAGTGTTTTAAACAGTTTTAATTAAAATTTTATTTTTGTAATTAGGGATCGTGATTGCTTTTATTCTTTATTCTTCATTAAACTTCTGAACTTATCAAAGAATTCTTCTTTATGACACTCAAATTACTTTTCATGAACTTGGATTTTAATTTATTATAATAAATTGGTCAGTTCCTATTAACATGATTTAACTTTCTTGATAAGAATCAATCTTGCATATAAGTTTGCTAGAGTTAATTCCTATATAGGTTTGCATTACTTATAGGAATACATGGTTATTTTTCTTGATAACAGACATAATAGAGAAGAAATAGTAGCATACGAGAACAAGAAGAGAATGGCTCTCCTTAATTTTTAGAAATGTCAATCATATTAAAAAAAAAACCAATTAGAGTTTATCTAAGTTAGGAGAAATGAGTAAAAGAATCTTGGTGATTCAAGAGCCTTAATTTAAATCCTAGACCTAAGGGGTCTCATTTTCAACATATTTTCTCTCTCTTTAATTTTAGAATAATTCTAAATCAAATTTCTCCTTTCATTAATAATTAATTTAGGAAATTAATTTCTCCTTTTAAATCTTAAAATTTTCCTTTTATTTATTCTTCTCCAAATAAGAGACCATAGAAAATATCCTAAATACTTGAATTACTCAAATTTTCTTACTATTTTTCTTTCTTTATTTACTTAATTTCATCAAAGTTTAATGAAAAAAGCCATTGTTGAACCTTAATTGAAGAAAAAATATGCCTAAAAACTCAAATTAGTAATTAATTAAATTCAAATATGGATAGAAATCTGCAGTTGAAATTTAATTAAGATTTTAGAATAAATTAAAGTTAAAAATGGTGAAGATGAATTAAAATATAAAATGATACAAATTAAACAAGAAAAAAAAGATTCAAATTAAAAATAATTGAATGTAATCAAATATGAGAATATTTAATTTAGAATAGATGAAATGAAATTATAAAATATAAAATAAAGAAAAAGGATGTTAAAATATAAAATAAAATTAAGTAGGGACACCAACTCTCACTAATTATCGAAGATCCTCATTAATCTTTATCTAACATCCAAAGACTTACCCATTTTTATCCAACTTCGATAATGTACACTAGTGCATCTTTGTCTTCACCAATCATCCATTGCTGCTTATTGAATGTGCAAATTATTTTCTTACAAAACACTTCTTTCCCATCTGTATAAAGAGTGTTGCTTATTCTCGAGATTCTGTTGACCATCACACATATACCTCACCTATTCATGGACAAATATGTTATTCCCTTGTCGACATGCCTTTCTCTTATCAACTTGCGTATCAAGCATTAACCAAAGTTCACTATCACTTTTATGATGTCACATGGAGTGCTTGAGGGTCTAACAACAATTTTGCAAGGGAACATAAATATCAGGAGTTGTGTTACTGAACCTAACTGTCCAACAATTAGTTTTAGAAGTTGTGGTTAGCAATATGGAAAGGAGGGATAGAATACTGAACGAAGATTGTGTCAGTGGTTTCCTATTGTATAAATATTGTGTGAAATTTAAGAGAAGAAAAAGGAGTTAAAAACTTATCCTGATGATACAAACTCAGTAGATGAGCAAAAAGAAAGAAGAAACTAAGTGAAGCTACGTGTAAGCATCATAAAGTAGCAACAAACATAAAAGAAAATGAAACAACAGGTGTGGTTATTTTTTTGTGAGTTAGTTTCTATTAACATGCATGCATTCCTTGGAGTATATTGGCGTATAGTGGAGCTTTTATTGCAACTTTTAGCACACTTTAGTTAAATAAAAGCACATCCATTAGTTGAGAAATGTGAATAGAAGAGATGTAATTCCTTAGATTTTCTACATGGTAATTTAAAAAGTAACTTTTAGGTATCTTGGTCGACCAGTAGGACTATGATTCATTGTTAAAAGAATGAAAGGCCATAGCTAACTGTCAAACCCCTAAGTCGTAATAGTGGAATCATGTAGGCATTGACAAGCCTTGGTCAATGTTTGACACTTGGGATGATAAAACAAGGCAAATACTTACTAGTAAATAAGGAAAACGAGCATTGTGATGTGATGACATGCATTAGGGCCAATTGGCAGAAATCTTTGATAAGATGTAATATTCAGATATGAGAACAAAAGATAGTTTGAGATGGGCCTTGGTTGAAGATTAGTCGGATCATATGCATGAGGGAGATATTTGAGAACTTTAAGAACTTAACGTGTGGTCAAATAGATGGACTAAGACTAATGAACTTAAAATGGGTAAGTATTAGATCAGACTAGTGTGGTATGAAAGACTTTGGTCTTGGATAACTCATCATCAATGGATAGCGATCAAAGAAAAACCTTAGATGATGTGGTGGATAAGATCATAGTAGATATACATCAACTTTAAAAGATAAAGACTATATAAGAGGATCATCAGAAGATAGTAGAGTTCTACATGAATATGGATATATGATTCCTAGTTAAATATAATCTCTTATCTTGTTAGGTGTGATGTAGTTAAATCCTATTAGATAAAGACCTATTTAGATGAGAGTGTCATCCATTAGTGTGATGTAATCTATAAAGGTGATCTAATTAGTTTACTTAAATTAGGATTTAGAATTGTAAAACTAGAGGTGTCTATAAATAACTTATTTAAGCCTTTCTCCTAAAGAACAGAGATATGAGAAGAAGGGAACGCATTAGGACAGAGCATTCCTTTGTATACTTTTGAGGAAATAATAAAAGTTAGTTTTTATCTTAGCTCTTGTGTGGTTATTATTATCTTTGATAGCTTAGTGCTTTTGTAGTATACTTGTAAGAGTGTGAGTTAAACACTACTAGAATCATGAGACATTCAAGAATAAGGTTTTATTAGTCAACAATCATATGGGAAGATTAAGTCTTGCTTAAACAAATCTAAGTGAGATTGTCATACAAAATAGAAGGCACAACTTATGGTATAAGTTTAGTATCTAGGAAAGCTATTGTAACAGTAACCATAAAAGAGGACTTGCTTCGATACCCTGATTTAAGATCCCAACGGCATACCAACCTTATGGTCTCTTGTAAAAGTAGGTTATACAAGTATTAGATGACTGTTTCAAAAAAGAAAAAACACTACATAAGTTTGATGATTATTAAACAAAACTCAATCTTTAATATTCTAAACTTTACTAAAGAAAAAAGAATTCCCTTTGACTTTTAGTTGTTGTGGATGGCCATACTTCTCTTGTGATTAACACCGATCTTCCAATTGAATGGTACAAAAGAATCATTATTTCCACTAGTCAGGATTCAAAGGCGAAATATAAACAAATCATTTGAAAGTTGGGGCGTAGCATACAGCGGATACTTTTACATAACCTCCACCACCGTAGTTCTGTTCAACTTCCATTAATGAGGCAAAAATGTTAAAAACACTGGAGATTACAATCATAAATAATTGAGCATTTTAAGTTTTGAATTAAATACTATTTATTCATTAATTAAAATTTAACTATTATATTCAAACATATAAAATTTTAGTTGAAATTGAATTACATTTTGTATAAGAAAACAGAAAAAATTTCATTTTCAGCCTACTAAAGATGATATGCTTTTATTTGAACACATTTATTATAGTTCAAAAGCTAACAAATGTATCAAATTAAGTTACAAATCTAACATGTCATAACATTCTTAAATCAGTCAAGTAAGATACAGCTGAATAACAATAAACTAAACGTCGTTTCTTGAAAGAATCAATATATCATTTAAAAAAAAAAATTGACGCGTCCATGCGGCATTACATTTAGAGAAAAAATTCAAACCCCTACAACGGAAATTTAAATCTGACATTTCCAATTTAAAATTTTGACGAGTAAATGAAACTTAAAAGTTATCATATGAAAGAAGACTATGTTATAGGTAAAATTTCCTTTAGTAGCTTAGTTTATGTATTCTGAAAGGAAAGGAACTCCAAAATTTCCGAAGCTGGATAAGAAAACACCTGTTGATCCATCAGCTTCACCTTCAATATCAGCAGCATTGCTAGTAAATGGGACTTTCGAGACATAAACGTCCTTTATACTAGTAAACTGACTTAATTCTAAGACTAAGCCCTAACTTGGTTGTTGCAACTAACTAAGCTGCTAGTCAATGCTTTCCTTGTTTGGTTCAAGCGAAGTCCTCCTTCCTCTTTTACTTGTAGAATTTACAGTGACTGGCCTTTCCTGTAAGATTGTATTCTTGTTGGGAACTCTATTTTTCCAATATATTCCTTTAGTTTCTCAAGAAAATAAAAGTGAACATATGGAGTATCTCAAATTCAAGATTTTATCCCTGATGCCATTTTCAAACAAAAATGTTAAAGGTGAAATGTAGAACATAAGATAACGCACCAGATTCATGTTCTGCAAACAATCAATATAAGCTATTTATACACTAACATTACAAGACAAGACTATAGGTAAAAGCAGTACAACAATTCAATTCTTTCATTAAAAAAAAAATGGAAGGTATCAAGGATTTGAAACCATCCAAATAATTGAACCAAGACAAACTCACTGACGCACTGACAATTGCATTCTAAATTACATACAACAGAAACACCCAACGTGGAAAGACTCGTTTTTTTACAGAAGCTCCCTTGCTAACCTCACGGTTTTTTCCTTTAAGAAAGCAACATCACCATTCGGTGTAGTGAGCAAATGGTGATCTGCATCCTCTTGCTCACTTCCTGCTGATATAGATGATGCAAATGACATTGATCCATCATCATCATCTGAAACGATAACGACATTGCAACAAGATAAGTAGAATCCAATACAGAACCCATGATGTTGTGCACCCATGGCGTTGAATAAAATCACAGAAAACAGCAGAAACAAACAGACTAATATACAAAAATTGAAATAAAGTAAAGGTCCCAGGGGGATTCCATCGCCAAACCCAACTTCTTCATAAATGCAAAGACTCTTCAGAAAAATCCTGCCATTGTTGCGGCCTTGAAGGGAACAAAGAAAGAGAGAGAAATAGATGAAAAGAAACAGTTGGGCAAATGAGATATTGCATACTAGCCATTAAAGCTGGGCATGGATTCGTATCAGGGTTTTAGTAGCTACCAGGGAACAGTAACAAGATGAAGCAAAGTATAGCCATAGTAAAGATCAGTTTAGTGTGAGAAAACAGCCATATATCCAGCTAATTTCCAAAACTATGTGTGTTGAAAAAAGGTCAACATCAAGTGATGACTGAATCTGCTTCAGCATTGCAGTTGTTTGAAATGAGTGACAACTTACAAAGATAAAACAGTTCCTATGAGCTCGAACATATTGACCCATAGAAAGCAGAACTATATGCCTGGTATTCACCACTTAAAAGGTACTAACAACATTTGCAAGCTAAATAAAAATTATGCAACTAGGAAGTTAAGCCTTCCCTTACTGATATTATTACAATTATTAAGGAAGTGCAAATGAAGAGGATGGAGGTATAAATTAATGATAAGCTCCCTCAGTTGAAATTTCATTAATCTACATTTTCAAAAGGAAGAGTGGTTTATGTACAAGAGAAGCACTATATCATCACCCATTGCCTCAAACTCTTGTACACAAACCATTCTTAATCGTTGTTTCCAGTTGCTATCAGAATTTAACAACTTTAATACACTCCTTCACACCTAGGAATATACATCTAGTACTTGAAATTTGCAGGAATGGACATCTGCGGATGCCCACAGGAATATACATCTGCAGGAAGACTCATCATCAAAATAGGAACAACTCTGATAGCATATTAAGAAATCATTCAACCCAAAAACTTAAGCTGATTGGCAAGGCCCACAAATGGATCATATATTACCATATTGAATTTTTATTGATCTTCATTTTGGAGATAAAGAGTGATTTACATACAAGAGAAGCACTATATCTTCATCTAAAACCTCAAGGCATTGAGTTATGAATCAAGTCTTGTTCATAAATCGTCCTTAATCTTTGTTTTCACTCGATGTCAAGATTTAACAACTTTAATACCCTCCACTACAACCAACAGGTTGAAGGTTCAAAACTCACCAAGTAAGGATTGGAGTTTAGGATAATGTTCCCTTGTGGTCCCATCACATGTATTAAAATTTTTTGAAAGCCATAAATAGCATGTCTTTACAAAAGGATATGACTTAAACACAAAGCTCATAATATTGAATAGTTCATGCAAGAAGACAAAAAACATGTACAAAGTTTTGAAATTTCAATTTTAGCAAGCAACAGGAATATGGTACATAGGCCCACTCACCAGAATATGCTGGATGGTCAGGAAGATGTCTAACTGCACTTATTTGAATGCTTTCTGGAAGTAGACAATTACAAAAAGAACCTGAAACTTCATGCAAAGCCTAATTGATTAGATAATGATGGAAAGTAAAGGGAAGTGGACAAAGAAGCTCATATAGAAAAAGCTAAGAAGGGTCAGCAGCTATGCTTCCTAGTGTACTTAGAGCCACCATATGACACATTGCCGTACAATGATGTGGAACTATTTCTACCAAAAAAAACCCTTCTGAAATTTGATGGTTATGCATTTGAAACAAAATTAAAATAAAACTAGTAATCCACAATTTGTATGACATGTTCTGAATCAAAGCTTTCTATTTATAGCACACAGCATACAAAGCTTGAAACTTAGCAACTCAAACAAGTACACTAGATCAATATAATTGTTTAGTTTATCATAGACTTTGCAGCTCACCTACTCGAGCCAGTCGATTTACCCATCCAGGTATAGACTTTCCAGTTAGCCGCAAACAAACTTCATCAGTGAAGTGGTTACAATTCTTGGCAATCAAATGATAAGTATCCCCATGATATTTTGCTGATATTTGCTCCATAAACAACCTAACTTCTGAACGGGACATATCAGTGCTGCCCAGTAAAACTGATCGTCGAAATATGAAGCCTGGACAGTTTTTTGGTTCCACCTCAAAAACTCCACTGGAGGGATATTCATGGGCTCCAAATCCATACTCCATACCATGCACTAATTATATACAATGTATAAGTTGGTTAATTCTTTTAAAAAGTTCCATTAAAAATAAAGGACACGATCAAATTGATGAACAACTTATGATCATTCAAAAGACACAATAGCATGCACATGTTTACACAACTGTAGAACCATAAAGTAAGATGCATGAAGTTAGCAGATAACACAAATTGTATCAGCCACCTAAAATATCATGACATGCAAAGGATTGACATCTACTCTTAAGAAATCGTTTTATGTAGTACTTCAGCTTAATCGTTCAAATAGTACCCGCGAATTATTAGCCATTTTTAATCAATTGAAGAATCACCTTCTCCCATATCTATAAATTCCTGTCAAGAGTAGAAACTAGACTTAGATTTCTGATGCAATCGATGTTGAAGATACAATTGATTGAGGCTGAGTTTCAACTCTTTTGAACTTAAGATTAGGACAATCTAGTTCGTCGTCGGAGATGAGCTTCACTTAAATCTATAATATCCTGATCTTCCACATCCTTCATGCATACAATCATTCCATCTGATCTGCATGAGAACGAGGTAAGCTACCCCAAAATCACAGGCATATACTTCTAAGGTCAAACATCACAAGCTTAGTGACACTCTTATCATTCACACTTTACTTGATATAAAAGCTCAGTGACCTCAAAAACACCCTAAAACTGAAGCTCTTAAAGGACAGGTTGATCACCTAGTTTATTTTTTTATTATAAAAAAGCAGCTCCTCAGCAAAAGAAAAATATGAAGATTTACAAGGCCACTATATTGTAATTGTGCATCAAGCAATTGCACAGCAACTTTTCCTAATCTCAACTTCGTGTACAAAAACATCATACATCATCCCTCTAGTTCCCTTGAATTAATTAAATCAACGATACTATGCAAATTACACTACAACAAACCAAAATTTACGAAGAATTAAGCAAATAAAGAACTTCAACCTAATTACCTTCAATGCCGGAATGGAAGATCCCCAAACCAACCCAGTAAAGATAGTTATTTACAGGGGAAAGATCGTATATGTTGAGATACAACATCGCTCCATTGCTCTCACCATTATTCTGCTCCTTCTCCAAGATTGAGCTCGAGGTCGAGCTCAATGGAAACAACCGCATTTGCCTCACCCAACAATCAAAGCTTCCCCACCCGAATTCACAACCTCATCATCTTGCCATACACAGAACGTTGAAAAAATAAAAGCTAAGCTTTACCCAGATCATAAAATCCCAAAAAATAGACGAAATTTACAAACACTAACCCCCTCGGAGCACGAGAAATCGATGATGTGTTTGGCTGCGGGAGAAAAGGGGGAATTGAGTTGAGCAACAATCCAAGAGCGAGAAAATCAGGGAACGAATCAATAGTGCAAGCTTTAAGAAGACTAACAATTGCTAATATTTGTTCCTCTAGAAATCGGGTGTGCTTCGATGATTGGGGAGCGCATCAAATTCAAAAGAGGAGTTAAAGGAGAGAGCTTTCCCTGTTTCTGTGTGAGAGGGAAGGAAGAGAGATGAAAGATTGGTGGCTTTAAAATAAAATAACGATGAATTAATTATTTTTTTTATTTTTTGTACTACAAATACAAACTACAAAGAGTGATTACAATAAAACTCAAGTTGCAATAAAACTCAAGTTGCGACGATGCACTCGTCTGCATATGTGATAATGCATTCATCTGCAGTATTTGGGAGCTAATGTCTCGTAGTTGACAAATCACGATTCATCATATTTTTAGAGAGAGAAACGCTACAGTTGATGTTATGGCTCGAATCAGACCTGAAATGTCTTTGGGTATGGTAGTTTTTCAACAGCCCCGAATGTTATAGTGCAAACTCTCAATGATAACCACATGGGTGTTAGTCGCGCTCGACACATTAATCCTATTATTAAATCTAACTAGTTGTTAGCTCTTTTATTATCAAAAATAAAATAAAATAAAACTCAGTTGCCTGTCTTAAGAAGTAGACTATTGTAGCGAAGAATGTGGCAGGTGAAGCATAGCTGCTGTATGCGATAATATTTTACACATCAAAACGGTTAATGAAATTCTAAATTCTGTATTAAGATACTTAAATGGCTTAATTTTTCAAAGTGAGGGATCAACTCCAGCTGTTGGGTTGGGTTGGGTTGGGTTGGGTCGTTGTATTCGCGTTATTATATCCTCAATTCACCACTCCTCGTCTCTCAAGTGTCATCAAGCCCTTGCGAATCATCTGAGACTCAAACTAGCTGAACAAGGTAACATAAACAAGTATTGGTAACGAGTGAAGCGTATAGAGTTAAGACTATTTGTGTTTGGTATTGATAAGAGTTTAAGAACAAACCCAAAAGTAATTGCATAGAGTTAAGACTACTATTTGTATTTGGTATTGATAAGAGTTTTAAGAACAAACCCAAAAGTCATTCCAAATGAATCTGATTGTATAGTTGTTGAAACTGCCTAGATTTGTGAACCAAATAATTCCTGTGTGCAAAAGAGACCCAGATGAGGGGAATGACTCAATTGGGAAGACAGGAGAATACCGTGTTTATAGTTTGTAAATTAAAGGACCAAAGCAAGCCTTTTTCCTCCTTTTTAGTTTTTACATTGCACCATTTTTCTCAAATTTTTTTATAGGCCACAACCGTATCTAAAACTCTAATATTGATTGTCTAAATTCTCACCTTATCGACCCAATTCCTTGAAACAAAAATTTCAAAACTTATCAAGTTCAAATTATACTCCTTTAACAAAAACTTAACTTAAAACAAATTTAAATTTGTTAAGAAAGTATTTTTGATCCTTCAATAGAATTTTTTAAATCATTCCTAGATTTTTCTCTTGATTATGAGAAAGTATAATCATATAATGATTAAACTCTTAATTTATTAAAATGAACATCATAAGTTATAAAAAGGATTAAAATGATTTGCTTAAATTTTGATATGTTGTATTCCTCTTTATTCTTGATTTCTTGAATCTCTCTTAAGTTACATATGTGCTCCATTTTTTCATTTTGTTTATCCTTTGACTACTCAATTAATTGAATTGAACATGTTGCTCATTTTATCTATTGAACTTGATCTTTTACATACTAATTTATTTAAATCACCAATGATAAAAACTTGTATTAATATGTCATGTTATCCTCTCTAAAATCATAAATGTGCATATATATATATATATATAATATGTTAAAGTATTGATCCTATGTTTAAGATTACTTATATTTACTAGAAAAGATCATAACCTTTCTCCATTTATGTACTTTTTTAATTGTCTAAAAAGACAAAAAGATAAATTTATCACGTGGACATATTATGTAATTAATTAATAAAACAATCATTCATAATATGTCTGTAATTAAAAAGAGACAAACCAATAATATATATGCTTGTTTTGTAATAAAGCAAGAACATATACATAGATATAGATAGGATAAATAGGCTTGGCATTAGGTCGAGCGTGGGGCTAGATTTGAACTCAAGACACACAGCCTGAGCTTGAACTCAATTATGAATGGGTAATTTGAAGCCCGATTAGATCCAATCAAGTCTAATTTATTTATTTTAATTTAAAATTTAAAAATACATTATTTCATTCAAATGATGTCATTTTACTTGACATATCTGGGTTTTGAACTAAGTCGAGCTCAGGTAGCCCGAGCATGAGCCTAGTTTGAAACTCAAATTTTTTATTCTGTAAAAGCTTGAGTCACTATAAGAAAAATGGGGTTTAGCAACGAAAATTAGTGACGAAATATGAAGGTTTTTCATCAGTAAGCTAAGTTAGTGACGGATTTACCGACGAAATAAATCGTCAGAGAAACAGCTGTAGGTAATAATTAGCAACGGAGTACAAATTTTCTGTTGCAAATTTACCGACGGACAGCTCCTGTTCAGTAAATTTAGCGATAGAAGATCTGTTTCGGTCGGTAAATTTAGCGACGGACAAGTCGTTTATGTCGGTAACCTTACCTACGGACACAAAAATTTATCGGTGAATTCATGACTAACTTTACCGACAGATATTGATTTTCCATTGGTAAATTCGCTACATTTTACTGAAAAATTTTGTTAGTCCATCGGTAAATTCACTGCATTTTACCAACGATGTTTGTTTTTCTATTGGTAAATTTACTGATATTGTTTTTTATTTTTTTCTGCATTTAATTTTAATTGATAATGTTATAATTGATGTATAATTTATACAATTATCAGTTATCTGTTGATAACATTTTGATTTGTTTCTACATTTAATTTGTTAAAACAGAGAGTTGATTTGATAATAAAAAAATTATTATCCACAAGAATAAGTATTTAATTCATACAAAATGACTACAACTACGCTATTCATTTGGTAAATGCGGATATTCTGAATATTGCGATGAGGTGCTGCCGTTTCCCTTCAACTCATCCATCTCATTACAGAGTTGGGTTATGTACTCCATCTACTGTTGCAACTGAGTTGCTAGTACTTGTATTGTGCTTCGAAGCTCATGAACTTTATTGGATGTGGACTGCCTAGTAGATGCTGTTGTATTTGATATAGGGGATTGCGAATAACATGCGTTCGCAAATGAACCTAAGCTGAAGGTCTTTCCATGACAGTCCCTACCACCCACTGCATGAAAATAGGTTTGACTCTCATCAACATTTTTAGACTATTGAGACTATCGTTGAATGCTTTCTTATATTTGGTCATATCAGAAGGTAATGTTTATGTTAATAAGTGATAATTATTAACCATTAATATTAAAGCGTAAATTTCACATACATTTAGTTCTCTACATCTAATGTTGATAAAGGTCACACCGTCATGCTTCTTAATGTGCATATGCAAAAAGAGCTGACGGGGTGTAGACTTCCTACCCATAGACTTTTCCTACATCAGAATAAAATGTTATAAGCGAACTACAATTTACAAAAATTTTGGCAAATTTTCCTCTATTTTTATGATATTTACCCCTGTTGAACAAAGAAAGTAACTCAATAATACAACCATATATGGCACCAGATATTTATAACATTATCATTCTCCATAATACACATATTTTCATTCCAAAATTCACACATCAAATTAAATTGAAATACATCAAAGTAAAAAAATCAAAATATAAGTGTAAAGTAAGTCTCTCTGCATGCTCGTGGTGGGTAACAGATCTTTTAGTGTGTACAGGAAGACTCTCTCCCTTCAGTCCTCCACATCTGTTGGTATCAAATCATGGATAAGCTCACGAAAATGGAAGAGGCCTAGAAGAGACTAGAAAAGAAGTTTAAGCAAATAACGGCAGATCATGCCTCTTCTATTCACAACTTAGAGGTTCGAATGAGACTGCTTTCCAATGAATTTTGTAAGAGAAGTGTGAAAAACTATCTACGCATCATAAAAGTAAATTCAATAGAGCCATGTAAGACGATCACATTTAGGAGTGGGGAAGAGCTAAGAGAACTAATAGATAGAACAACTAAAACCCACCTTGTAGAAGCCTAAAAAAGCATAAAAAGGATGAAGAAAAGAATGAGTCCCTCTATACATTCCTCCTTCATCTTATACTCCAAAAATACCATTTCCATAAAGATTCCAAAAGAACAAATTGGATACCCAATTTGCAAAGTTTGGAGAAAAGCTGAAGAAATTTAAAATTACCTTACCCTTTGTGGAAGCTTTGAAGAGCACACCCGCGTACACAAAATTTCTCAAAGACATATTCTCAAACAAGCGGACTTGGGATGATAATCAATTGGTAGCCCTAACAGAAACCTCCAGCTCCTTAATTACCAACCACATGTCTTTACAATTAATAGATCCAGGGAGTTTTACAATCCCTGTGTAGTTGGTAACTTAATAATTTCAAAATGTTTATATGACTTAGGTATACAAATTAACCTTATGCATTTTTCAATTTTTAGGAAATCGAGAAACCAACTTCTATGCTTATTCAGTTAGTGAACCAATCAATCAAGAAACCGTTAGGCTTAGTGGAGGATGTACCTGTAAAAGCGGACAAGTTTATCATCCCTGTGGATTTTTTCGTGTTAGACTTTGACGATGATCAAAACTGTTCGTTAATCCTTGGCTTATCATTTTTTACCATCGAAAAAGCTCTGACAGATGTCCATAAAGAAAACCTCATCCTTCAGATTGGAGATGAACAAGTGACATTTAGCATGAATAAGGTATTTAAGAATTAGAAGGAGAGTAACTCATTTAGGATAATTGATGTGTTTGAATCTTCTAAAGAACAAAAAGACGGAGAATAGATGACAACGAACATAAAGCTTAAGGCATATAAGAAAATCTTTGTTCCTGAAGTGGAAGCTGAAGAGGAGAATAGGGTGACTGAAGAAGAACAAGAAAAGTTCTCCTTTATACAAGGCAAACTGCTGGATTCGATGGAAGATTCAGGGAGTTTCATTATTTCCTATTTTGTTGACAATTTGTTGCTAAAAAGGACATGATCGCAGCTCGTCGTTCAATCTAGGATCGATCCTTGGAAACCGGTCAAAAACAATTTATACCAAGGATTGCAGTATAGTGTGTAACCTCGGGTCGTCTCACTTCTTGGAACCAAGGAAAATTGGTTTAAAGCTAGCCTAAGTCAAACAAATGCAATTAAAGCTGGTCAAAAGAGGGGGGTTTTTGTTTGTTGATCAAAGTTGAGGAAAATAACTAAAATTGAAGAAAATTGTATAAAAGTATGTTTTTGGATTTTTGGGATATTTGAAATCAACAAAAATTCAAATAACAGTCAAATGATAGGAAATCCTCTTGAAAATGTGCTTAGGCTATCACGGTTCGAGAGAAATTTCCGAGGATAGAATCCACTAAGTTTCCGAAAAATCAACCTTAAGGGACCCCTTAAGTCCAAGGAATTAATCAAACGACCATTTAATTAAAACCTTGTTAAAAACC
>JANZLC010000005.1:14178168-14190872 GCA_026413385.1 Erythroxylum gracilipes | reverse complement strand
CCAAGGATTTGAGTTAAATGGATTAGTTTGGGCTCAATTCCATTAAACTCTCCTCCAATAGGCTTGGAGTTCACCATTCTCTCCCCAAATTGGCCCACACGTGCATAGAAAGCCTCTTTGAGTCGCTCGGTCCTAACTCTAGATATAGGTCCAACTGGAATGACGAGCTCGCCCCTGTCACGTACGTCATCTCCATGGTGATCCTTACTTCTGCTCACATCAGTGATGGTGAGCCAACTCTAGAAGGTTTTACAAATAAAGATATGGCTAGAGATCTTGATGGAAGAAAATTCACTTCAGGTTTTCTATTCAAGTATGCAGGGGGAGCCATCTTATGGTAATCCAAGCTACAAAAGTGTGTGGCTTTATCTATGACTAAAGAAAAATATGTAGTTGCAGTAGAAGCTTGTAAGGAGATGCTTTGGTTGAAAAGATTCCTTCAAAAGTTGGATGTGAAGCAAGAAGACTATATAGTATTTTAAGATAGTCAAAGTGTTATTGACTTGAGCAAAAATACTTTGTATCATTCTTATACAAAGCACATAGACATCAGATATCATTGGTTGAGGTTCTTGATAGAAGAGAAACAATTGATATTGAAGAAGGTTTATATGGATTTGAATGGTGCTGATATGCTGACTAAAGTAATTCTCGGAAATAAGCATGAAGTTTATAATAAGCTTGCCAGAATATATCTCAAGTAGATAATTGAGAGTAACGTTTTTTCCCTATATTTGGGCTGGAGGGGGAGATTGGTAAGTGTCTAACTATATTTTGAGACTTCTGATGATCTAAGATGCCTTTATGGTTCGTGGGAATGACAAACAAATGAAGACAAGATCGAAGAGGATCTTCTAGGGAGATACATGACTATGTAGAGTGCTACGCACCTTTGTCTTGAGTTACGCATCCATGTGGATCAACCGTGTAAGTCTCTGTAAATGTGTGAAGAAAGTGTGGAGAGGCAAAGACATATACAGTCTTATACATGCCCATGTGAAGATACATGTTCGTGTGTAACAAGTAACTCTCTATAATTATGCGTATTTGCGATTAAGGCGGTGCTGAAATATACATGGTTACTTACACAATCATGTAATGATTGTGTACAGTGCAGAAAAACTTATTTTGTGATATAAAAGAGAAAAAGACGTTGGTTTTTGTAGAGAGTGTGACTATAATATCTAAAAATGAGGAAAAACATAAAGAGAGGGCAAATAATGTTGTATTCTCATCCTTATTTGATTGTTTTCGGGATTGATTTGAATATTTGTTAATTGTGATATCAACTTTGATTTTAATCCTGAAATTTTGTTAGGCCGGCCCAGCTTGCCTTGGGTTCGTTGACTCGTGGCCCAAAATTTCATATGTCAGACCCTGGCTTGGCCTAACCTGTTGCCATCTCTAATTTTTCATGTAAATTTTGGTGTTTGTTTCATCTTTAAAGTTTTTTTATGCAACTTGAAGAATTTTTTTTTATCGTTAATATTTGGTTGATCTTTTAGAGAGTTGTATTATTTCTCTCAATATAATGTCATTTTCCTCAAACCTCCTCTAATTTTGTCTTCTCGTAATACGTTGATAGCAAGTGAAATTACAATATTGCTCAACATTGTTAGATCACAAAAAAAAAAAAAAATTGAATTGAATGAGCCCACATCCACAATTGAGTTATTCTGTACTTGCTGAATCCAACTACACCTTCAAAATCGCATATCTCACACTTGATAAACCTAAAATGGAAAATGCCAAAATTTGGTTGATGTTTAAATCTAGGATTAGACATAATGTCTACTATCTCGACTTGAAACATGACAAGCGCATGGCTGCCCGCAGGCCTCGACGTCTTAAATAAATAAATATGTATATATATATATATATATATATTAGACTTGAAATATCATATCTGAAACATTAATGAGCTACCATCATTCGACCAGACCACGTCTTTGTTAACTTAATAACCATAAACCACATGGCATTGTCTACACATATTTCCTTTGTCCATCCATACAGTAAAACAGGAGACAAGGCCCGGCCTTGATCAGCTAAGCTAATGCAGAAACAGCTTGGCCTCTGTTTGGAAGCTACAAGGTCTATCCAATGAAAACTCTGTAGTCTCTAACCAGTTTCTGAAGAGATGATCAGATTACCAGAAATGTTTTTGACCAACACATACCAGATTCTTCACAGGATATATACACATCGACATGTACATGTTACACGGCAATTGTTATAGCCACTTCTTCAGTAGTTTAGGCCAATGTTTTCCTATCACTGAGTAAAACAAACTGGACGCTTCAACTGCCTGTGCACAGGTGGTCATTGTCAATTGCACTGTAGTAGATGCAGGATTGCTTGCCGTCAAATTTTGAGATGAGATGACGAGCAGATAACCCACAATAACGTTTCCCAAGCTGTGCAATGCAAATATCAATGATTTGCTTGAACATCTTGTCTTCTTGTATTAGTGGCTGCTCCATAAACTCAACTAATGGCATCCACTGCAGGATCAATACAGGCTAGTCATTCTATGTTTGAATGTGCACGTTATTAATCCAATAATCACCTGACTTTTAATCCCATTGGAAAAATCCAGTAACCAGGACAAGGAGTAGAAACTAAGATTAGAGTCTAATGGTCTGCTGCTATAACAGAACAAAGTTATCAACTGCCCTAACAATGCACTTTATTAGATGTAAAATGACATAAAATACCAAACAGAAAGTTAACGATGGATGGAGTAATTAATTAACAGCTAGTTCGGAAACCAGACCTAATCACACTTTCTAGTGGTGCATGACTCGTAGTCAACCTTTTAGATCCACTAAAACTTACCAGTCTCAATTAAAAATTCCAGTTTGGTTTGGCAGTGTATATTAGGAAACTATACACTGGGAAACAACGCAAGACAACAAAAGTTTAATTGTAAACTTGAACCCATTATTTTATCTCATCATACCAGTCATAAGAACCCCAACAGTTACCATAATTACTCAAAAAATGATCCAATGGTCTCTATTAGTTAGAATACAAGTCCTGGCAAGCTTAGTCCAGTGCTTACCTTTGCTGCATGAATCTCAAAATCATCGACACAGATCTGAGCTGTTAATGGTTTGAGCATGCAGACGAAAAACAAGTCTGACTTGTCAAAAGCCACATTGTGAGCATGCCTGAAAGTGATGAAAAACATATTACACAATGTAAAGGTGCTGGATATCAGAACTGTTCGCTGGTAAATGGAATCCATAATCATAATGCTTAGAATGAAACATGTGATTGTCATAGACTATGGAGGCAAATAAATTGCAATCATTTGTACAGTCGCTAACGTTTAGGAGATTGTGCCAATTAGTATGGCATCTTGTTAGTACCTGAATGTTATAACTTCCACAAACTCAGTATCTATCTGCGAAATAAAATAAAAGGTAACGTTATTGTCAAGAGGGTATTACCCAATGATAGCACTCTTTATGTTAAACTACTTGCAAAAAAATAAAAAATTGAAAACTGAGGTACATTGGAAACATGCAAAGTGAGAAATTCTTACACCAGTTTCCTCCTTGACTTCCCTAATTGCTCCCATATAAATCTCCTCTGACTGATGAAGCAACCAACAACTTGTAAGCAAGTTGACAAGACTAATTTCATTTCATTTGAACTAACACAAATTATGTACCTCATGAATGAATCCAGTTGGTATTTTCCAGAAACCAGAAAATGCAGGAGCACAAAATTTTTCTTGAACCACGAGAACCTGGAGGTAGCAAATTATACTTGGATGTCAAAGATACTGAGACTGAGGTTTATAAATTTTACTTTTGGAATTAATAACTTGATAGTCCTTCTGAAAGCTCGAAGGCAGAATTGAAGTGGATGAAAGATATAAGGTGTATGGTTTCCATTTTCATGAGCTCAATTTGATGGTAAATCTTGTCAACAGACCAATAAAGTCAAAGTTTACACGCGTAGGTGAGACTGAAGAATGGATTATATATGATTCTATCATGCCTCCTCACACCAAGTGTGTGTGAATTTCAACAAATGACGAATCTCCCATAAATAAAGGCTGTATGGCTTGACTAGAGCCTCTAATCATACGAAATTTAGATGCTATGAAAAATGAGTCAATTTCAAAACTTACGAATGCAGCCTGACATTCTCAAATTGGATGCCGAGGACAAATCAAATTAAGAGTTTCTAGAGAATCCTTAGATTTGCTTGACAACTGTGCAAAAATACACTAAGAAAGATTTTGGTGTAACCTCTTGAAGTTTGGTCTCCGGAAACAATTTTGATTGGCAAGTTATTACAATCCAAAATAAAATAGTGCATAATAATAGAAATAGCAAATCCCGAAAGATGACATCTCGGGTATTTAAAATTGATCCGTAATAAACAAGACAACATGAAGCATACAAGAACCTAGAAAAAGATGATTGTCCTGTTTTTATCAGTTAAAAAAATGATCTTCATTTCTGCCTTGGTGTTAACAAATACCACTCTATTTGTCTCAAGAATCCATACCTCATTTTTATTATTGATGACAAAGCCCCCAACCCCTACTTGATGTGAAGCATTAGCTGGAAGCATTGAAGGTCCTTCAGGAATCCAATATGTCAACATTACATAACCTTGCTCTGCATGGTGATACTTGAAACCTTGCTGCATTTTAAATTACTTGTTTCAGTAATGAGTGGATAATGAATGAAAGAAACCGCATTCACCAAAACATCAATACCATCTGATTTTCCAGTTTTATAGGAGACTATAACCTAAAGCCTCTTAAGCAGCAGTAAGTCTTGAAAGTTTAATAGGTTAACCTTTACAGCAACTGGAACAAGCTCTGATCGTTCCAGAGGCAATTTAAGCCAGATTCCCATCCTCCCCTGTGATTAGGTAACAAGTATTGTGAGTCTGATCAGAAACAATAAGCTACCCCTACCAACCACATTATGCAGTACGTATTTTCTACTTACCCTCATTTTCCAATGGGAAAGTGAAAAATGAAGTGCAGAATCAAAACCATCTGGATCAGCCGGCAGGCTATGAGGATCGACGACAACTCCACCATACTCATCGTCAAATGCATCAAGCACTTTCCTACTTCTGGAAAAGAAGCTTGAACTATCACCATATGTCTGGTTGATGTCATATAAGTCATTCCCTGCTACCCTTCTCTCCTGATTAACTGAACACATAGCCTTGGACAGACAATTACCGTTTGAAGTGCTTGAATAACATCCTCCTGAAAAACAAGGAGGAAACAACCAAGAAAAAGTTCAAGAAAGAAGATTCTTAAATCTCGTACCAAACTTCCTGAAACATATTCATGCAGAATCCATTGATTACTAGACAGAGACATTGATGGAAGAATACGCAAAGTACAGTGGGCCCATCCTTACCTCTGCGAGAACTGAACTCTTGACATAACTTAACGCCGAATGCTTGACTGTAGAAACTCGAAAAAGGAATCAAACTTGTCTTTCCCATAAGCGTAACGTCAGACACAGAAAAAGACTTGGAATCAAATAACAACATAAGCTTCATCATTGACTCGCCCCCACCAATCCCAATCCCATAAATCGGAAAGAAAGTGCCACACAAGCCCCAAAGTTGAGCAAAGATCTCAAATTTGTATCCAAGTTGAGCCAAGAATAAGGAATGTTTAGTGCAATCAACAAGAGTACTAAATCCAACAAGAAAAGGGAACCATGGACAGCCGGAGTTAACTAGATTCACTGCATTACAAAGGGGAACTCTTGGTCAGAGCGGAAGCAAGAAAGCAGACACCAACAAGTGATTCTGCACATAGGATCTTGTACTAAAACCGAAGAATAAAAGTTTAGTGGGGATTCTGAAGTTTAACATGTGGTGGGAAATGGGTGGGTGGTATTGATATGGCACAAAACATAAATCAGGTGAAAGCCATTGGCTTTGAGAGTTGAAGGATACAAGACAAAGTCTTGTCTAAAACATCTTCCAATTTTAATACAAGCTGAAGCTGGAGTTAAGCCTTTTACTCTCACGAGTCAGCTTGTGGAGAGGGAAAAGGGACGTTTGAAAGCGGAACGACTCAGTAGACGTGCGTGGATCATGACCCAATTTTTATGGTAAGATATTGTATAATTTTTTATATTTCTTGTTATTTGAAAAAAATTACAATTACAATTACAATTACAATTATAAATTAAATAATATGATATCTAATAAATTCTCCCTTTAATTGGTTTGGAAGTAAAGTAGTTTTATGTCATCTTCATTTTATCATTTATTTTTACACTAAAATATATCTTTAAATAGTTTTAAAAGATTCCATCATATATTTCTAATTTTCAAAATGTTTACGATTTAAAATTTTCATTTCAGAGTTAGAATAATGTCTGATTAGTATAACTTCAGCGTATCAAATGACATTAAACTCCAATTTTCTAATTCCAATATTAATATTTAGCATATCTATTATCTAATACAATAATATTTGAAAAAGAAAAAACAAAGGCCAAATTGGAAGTTTTGCGCAGACTTAAAATGTGTCCCTAAACCGTCCGTGCACTGCAGGTAAGATACAAACGCGTGGGAGCGAGATTAGTGTGACAATACACGATCACTGACCTTTGTTATGGGTGGACTTGTGGACATAAAGTATAGCACGTGAGACAGAGATTACCTGGCCGGAGTCTGGACAGCTTTGGGGGACAAAATAAAGCCTTGCCCCTTCATTCCCACGTCAAATAAATAAATAAGCGAGACATTCTATCTTCAAATCACACAAAATAAATGTTGAAATAATTACAATTAATATTGATATTTAAACATACTAAGAATAATTTAGAACAATTAAGTTATTTTAATTTTCAAATGAGATTAATTAGCTTCTAAAAAAATTCAAATTTGTAGACGATATAAAATTGCAAAACAAAGATATTCAATAAAAATATTAAGTCATAATAAAAAGAAAATAAGTGTAATAAAAATCAATGATTCAAGTAAAAAATATAATAAATTGAATTAAAAAATTGTAGTGATCTTATATTTATAAGTTTCATGAGAAAGGACTAATAAATTTATTAAAACAATATTTAATGTTTTTTAAGAAAATTAAATAATTTATAATTGAGTGTGACTTACTTAGTTAAATCTAATTAATAGTTATTTATATCTTTAAATTTTGTATATAATGCACCCAGTTTAACTTTGACATGATTGAACTTCACTTCCTTTTTTTTGTGTAAGCATTAATCTTATCGTTTTGACCATGAATATACAATATTCTGAGATACTTATGTTTTTCTTTTAACTTCTAACGGAGAAAATAAGCTGACGACGCATTTTCTCTTAATAAACCCTTCTCGATATTGACAACATTAATAAATTAGAAACTGATGTTTTGAGCAAACCACGTGCCCTTTGACCTCTAGGGGAGGTCTTGAGTTCGAGTCACTGCAAAGGAGGTAAAATAGGCATTTTTTATTGATGATCCTCTAGCCCCCTGGGTATAGTTCTCTGATCGGATCAATTACGGACGCCTCGCTTCCAGCGGCAGTGTGGGAGTTGGAGCTACTCGGGAACCTGGGGGCTGATGGGAACCTGATGCTGAGCAAAGAGGGAGGCCAGTGATCAATCATCAGCTGAACAATCAAGTATGTGAAAACTCATTGTGCGCAGAAGTATACAGGCTACGTAGAAACCTGAGGGATCTTGGAGTTCCAGATTTACATCCTCTAAGCTCTTGAGGTAGAGTCGTAGGGGCTTAGGATTAGTCCGGCGAAACCGGAATAACTAATGTAATCCAAAAAAAAAAAAAAAGATGAAAGCCAAACCCAAATTCTTGTTGTTTCTCTTCTCTGGACTCTGGAGAATGACACTGTCATCGAGGATCCAACTATAACTCAAATCTTTCTGATATCCCAAATGCGACCATTTTTTTCACGGACATGTGCCCAGATTTCTGCTTTTTTTTTTAAAAAAAAAAACTTACCATCAGACTTAAAGTCTGGTACCTAAAAGAAAGGTTTATGTTTTGATTCCTCCCCTTCTTTTTGAAATGCAAAGTTTTTTCTTTTATCAATCTAAAATAATGGAGATAAAAAAAAGACAAAGAAAGCAATAAACACTTGTGAAGATGTCTGGTATGGGAGTGAATTGCGGATGGCATGACTTCCACGTGATGCCAACTGCGGGGAATGACAACATAGTGGTTTTTGTGCCGATAAGGAAGTTTGGGGTTTAGTGCAATCTTGTTGGAAACTCCCTCCAATCCAATCCCTGTAGGCCAATTAAGCCTTGTGCGTATTAATAAATCCATTAAAAATGCTTATTTCTTATATCACGTAATTTCAATTATTGGTTAATGGCAAGGTAAAGACTTGGACCCTTTGTCAGATAACGCCCTATTATTTAAATGCGACATTTTCAATAAGGTATTGCTTCCAAGTAGCCGATTTAATGTTCCAAAGCACGTTTTTCATGTCATTATGAGATACATTTATAATCTTATTCTATCTGTGATAATGAAATAGTTCTCTTAAACTAAAACGCCTACACATCCAACGTATTCTCAGTATCTATTGGTTAGTTAATATGCTATAAGATCAACCAATTAACCTCTAATGCTATGTTATTCTTGAAGTTTGGTACGATGGCCCGTTCACCGAATTATTATTTTATTTTTACTGATTATGCTATTCTTGTTTGGTTATTATTTCAAAAATTAATTCACTCAAGTTTAAAATGTATTTTAAGAAAATTATTTCATAAATTAATACCCAATTACAATATCATCAAGCTTAGACAACCATGTCCCAATAAAGAAATGCTTTTTAAAAAATGGGTGCAAAAGAGACTGGGGTAACAAGTCACCTAAATCTTACAATTCAATTTATCCGCAAGATTTTTATCTTTAAGACTTAAACTAAAATTAGGTTCACATCAACTTCGTTAAAAAGAATTTACATCAAGTTAATCATTCGTATTAAAAAGATTTAAAGGCGGAATCACCTTTAATATATTATTTTCAAATCGTTGGACTATTTATTACACATCAATATTATTGATATTTTTTCTAAATAAATCTTTTAAAAATTATTTCATATTATTTCTTAAAATCTAAACAATTCGAAATGTTCATAAAATGTTTTTTATGGGTTGTATATATATATATAATTATTGTCCTTGAGTTCTTTTCAAACTCGATTTGTAACAGGCTTGAGATAATTTATTGGCTCATAGTCATAAGGAGGGACAGAGACAAAATGACTAACGCATAAGCAGTAGCTAGTGTTCAAATTTTCTATTCAGATTACTCTGTTTCAATTCCATTTTCGACCCTATTTTATATACATTTAAAATAAAACGAAGTCGTATTGAAACGAAAGCAAAGTAAAAAACGGCAAAGAAGATTTTATGCCCAAGCTAGGAGCTAGGAGCTGCGCTTGAATGGAGAAAGATTCTTTGTTGATTCTCACTCTGGATGAGGCGAAGGAAATGGAAAGAGTATATGCCATTAAGACTGGCTGCACTATTGCAGGGATGTGACAAAAGATTTTTTTCCCGCGCAAAGAGGATCATTGTAAATATAAACCATTTGTTTCGGACTCTACAGTCTTATAATAAACCCGTGAGATTTATGTTGGCTTGAGTGCCGAAATGGAATTGCCGGAATGTCCATTAACACTCCTGACGTTCTTTCTTGTAAAACTACTATCCTATATCAAGCCCAAATACCTGTAAGGATTCTTTTCACCGACATCATTTATTTATAGGACTTAAAGTTCTGGATCATTTTCATTTGAGTAGCTTTACACCTGCTGTGACACCTTAGCCAAATAAGGACGATAGAATCAAACGCATTACACCTGCTGTGACGCCATAGCCAAATAAGGACGATAGACTCTCAAAGAAGTAACCGCTCTAACAACCACGTAGGAACAACTCATCCATCCGTTATGTTAACAACCACAGATAATTTGCAGCACCGAATCAATGTTCTTTTGTAGAAGCGTCAATAAAGACAATAGATTTATTGATGTGATTATTTCACTACAAGCGCACATGTAGTTGTAATTTGCACAAATGAGTACAAGTTGATTTTATGAGGATTGTTAGTTAATTACCAACTATTTACAAACAAACTTAATAGTTAGATCAGTGATAATGATCGACTGAATAAGAAAATAAAATAAACAATAAATCTAAAAGACAAAGCAAAGTAATGATCAAGTATAAACCAATATATAAATAAACTAGATTTAAGTGAGGCTTTTCCTCAAATTTTATTATATTCAATTCCATTATGATTTACCTTATTCTAGTTTCTTAGATTAACAAGAAATTTTAATTTAGATTATATTCTCCCTCCAGACATTCAACCCCTTATTCTTTGATTAATCATTTGAAATCATTTTCAAATCAAGACAAACTAATAATTGATTAATTTATCGTATGAACTTTCTTTATAGGATTTACCCTAAATTAGGAAAAATTTGTGACTTTCTCTTGAATAGCTCTGCTTAACTATCTTTATCCATATTGTGATCTAACCACACACCTAATGTTTAGGTCTTGATGCATGAATCAAATAATTGAATCTTCTCCTTCACTTCTCCAATTCAATCAATTATAAAACTATAGAGAAATCTCCAAAAAAAATATTTATTAAACCAAAACAGTCAATTGAACATACATTACATTCATCCTAACGAAATCTATATCACAATTAGTTTATAAATAGATAAAGAATAACAACTAACAAACAATAAAGAAAATAAGAAAAGCATATCATTTATCATGAAACATGAATCTTGAATCTTCAATGGATCTTTGTTGAAATCTAGTTTATTTTCCAAGAATCACTTTATCATAATCAATAACTGATATAGAACGATTTCCAAATGACTTCCAACTGATTTCCTACTATTTCCTAGACAAAGAACTCCTTTTCTTTTCTAAAACCCTTATTTTTAATGAGTTATATGGACAAAATACGAGTTTGTGTAGCAGTTTAATTTTGTTTTTTCAAATCTTTATTACCAATATAGGAACAACACAGGGAAGTGTAAATGTCATGTTTCTTGATCTAGGGGGTAACGCAGTGATGTGCAGGGCTATAAAAGAGAAATGCAAGTCACCACTTAGGAACACAACCCTAATATAGTGGTGTACAGGGGTCGTGTTCAAAGGTCCTCCAATTCTTTCAAATTTACTCTAAGTTAGTCTAATTCTTCTCCAATTTCACTCTTTTTCCTTGAATAGGAAGAAATAAGATCTAAAATAAAAAGACATCTCATTTTAACTACCACGTTGTCCAAAAGTATCCAAAATACAAGCAATATCTACGATAATAATGCTAAAAGTAATGTATGACCAACTTACATCATTTATGCACTACAATTGTCGTCTAATAGCTCTCCTCGACCCCATTATACTTAATATATGCAAGGATACCCTTTTCATGAGTAAGCCTGATTTGTGAAAGAAACCATGTGTTAGATGTTTAGGATGTAAATATGGTTATTGATAGTCATCTCAGTTAGAAGTATTAATGGAGAAACTGCCAAACATGTTTAAAATATTATCATTAGACATCTACTATAAAATGTCATGCTTAGTAAATAATGTTCATAGATATTAAGAATTAATAGAACTTTGTAGAGCAACATATGCAATTAAATACAAGGTCTTTTGTTAACATTGATAATGGCAATGTCCTGGATTGTTGGACCCCAATCTTTAAGTGGATTGTATGGATTTAGTCTGAATTGGAGTAAGTGGTCTACATGAAAGTTTTAGATGATGTTTTTATATTTCCATTGATGTAAAGTATGCAATTTTTCGATATCGGGACTAGGAGTTATGATCCACTGAAATTTGGAAGTTGTTTAGGACAAAATGATAAGGACAAAATCTTTGAGTGGATTTTTGACTTCCTTAGAGGCCAAATTAATTTTTTTGTTCTTCAGGGAAGTTGTAGATCTTCCTTTGATCTTCTATTGACACTAAATTTTTCAAAATTTGGAGTTCGGGATCAAGAGTTATGCTTTTTGGAAGATTCAGTTACATTTATGTTTTTGAAGTATTGTAATTTTGCTTATAATCCGAACCTTGTTCAATCTTTTGTTTATAATTTCTCCGTCCGACATCCGATTGACCTGGTTTTTAAAGCATTGGATTCCTAAGATAATTAATTTCATTTTTATGTGAAATTATGATTTTTAGAAGATTAAATAGAAAGAGATTGTTTGAACCAAATTGAGAGGATTAGTTAAAGATTATGAGTTAGGTAATTTTCTGAACACAGTTCAGTATTTTGCAAAATTCGGAATCTGTAGAGATCCGATTGAAGTGATTCTTGAGGTAAAATGAAATTAAGACATGGGGATGTAAATAATGTGAAGGGATAGAAATTCAATTTCATCCCTAAAATTGTCAATTTCTGGATTGAAGTAGGGTTAATGTTCAGTTTCGGATTGTTAAGAGCTGAACGTGTATTTTGGTCATAACTCCTTCGTTTCTAATCCGATTTGAGCGTTTTTGGTGTCATTTAAAATATGAGACATAGAGGAACATTTTGCGAGAAGAAATTTTTGCCAAATTATGTCAATTTCCTGCTCAAAATATTGAAGCAATATGTTAGTTTTAAGGGTTATGTTTAAGGACTAAAATGGAGGGGCATTTAGGTCATTTTACTCTCATTTAATGACATG
>JANZLC010000005.1:14140541-14158585 GCA_026413385.1 Erythroxylum gracilipes | reverse complement strand
TCCACTATGTGAAAAATTCTTACAATCACACAATTTTTCCTCTCAACCAATCCCTTAATACACCAACACACCCACAACAAAATACCCAAGACAAACTCTCTAACTCTCACCTCAAAAGAGGAATTTAACTAGAGTCAAATTTGTACTGCAAATCTTTGACCTTGGTTGGTGCACTAAACAAGAAAGTAACACCCTCCTTATATAGGTAAGAGCTTGGCCTCAATTATTGTCCCCAACCAATATGGGACAACAAAAGAGTCAAACTCAACAGAGAATACCCACCTTATAATAATATTCTTACAATTTAGGTACTATTGTCCTATCAATAATGTGCTATACGTATGGCAGGATAATAAACTTAAATTTATAATTATTTTGATTCATGCACATAAATGATCATCCTAATCATGATGAAGCGAACTACCAATCTCTAGACCCAATTGAGAATCAACTAACTAATACATTATCTTGAACATCAAGTTCATTGCATTATGACTAAAGTGATTCACGTACCACCAATGGATAAATTTTATACTATCTTTAAAAGAAAATAGTTGATTAATGTTTCTTGGGTCATACATGAAAAGTTTCTTGCGGTCCTAATATGGATGAAGGACATGTTAACATTTGATTCTGTGCACATGAACTTTGACCATTTGAATGCATACTTCTACGATTTGGAACACTATCACTAGATAAGAAGTTACTAAAAACTACTCCCAATATTAAAGAGGTGTAGTTCTGACATCTCATTCTAATAATAAAATATTAAAGATCTATTAATTAATGCACCAAATATCTAAAAAGGACTTCTCTTTTACAATATTAACTTTCTCACCCACGTTTTAACTAAATTAATTATTTTTTTCACCATCTTAAATACAAGTTTGCTGCATACTAAAAAATATTTTCCCTCCAATCACTTTCCAAGTTGGCATATGGTATGTCTCGATTTAACCAAGAGTTGTCTTAGCAGTCGAAGTCATCCAGATTCAAAGTTAGAAATTGGGAAAGTCAGAGCTGCAAATCGCAAGTTTAGAAAACATACTGCGAAGATGGTTGCGTCATGCCTACGAATATTAAGCATGCTTGTCTTCTTCTCCAGCTGTATATCTCCCTTCACGTCATTGTAAATTCAGAACAAGAGTACCATATCGGGACAAACAAAATTAATTTGTGATGTTGACACAAGTTTGTAATACATTGAACTGGAAGAGCATCTTTTTTATACAAGAAAAGACTTTGACAAAACTTGTTCCAATTACAATCCTTTGAATCATACGTTTGACTAATTGTCGTTTTCTCGGTTAACCAGCCTGTCTTCGGTGTTAGAAGAATACAGGTACCAGCAGGTGATAAGAATACTCAATTGCTTTGCAGATTCTTTTTTCTCATTTTCTGGCTTGCTATTAAATTTTTGGTGCATGGTATATTCATATTTGTATTTTATTACTACGTACTGTTTTATTAAAGTTTATATCCAACTGTTTTTCTTATGTTGTCCATGTATCTTATGTATATTTATATTTATGTAAAATATGTTATATCTGTCATAGTCCGATTGGGAAAAAGATTTATATTTTGTCTTTACATATATCTTATCATGATATCATATCAGAGTTCACGAGTGAACAACGAAGCTAGTTTTCTTCTTTTTTTTCCAACCTACACCACTATTATTCATCACAGACACCAATCACATACCGAAAACATCTACAACAATCTAGTTATCGTAGTAGCAACAAAGCACACACACAAAAATCAATAGACCCAATGGCAGATTAGAATTCACCTGCTACATAATTTGATTCAAATTATTTTAATTATTTCAAACCTCATTAGCTATATATTAATTTTAATGTTTCATCACCAATTGGTACCTCAAACATTGATTCTCCTTCTCTAAAATATGCCAAATGATAAAAACTCAATCAATTCATCTGTTGTTTCCTCATCGTCTCATTGTAAGTTCTGCTACACAAATTGCTCTTGGATATCACATTGCTCATGACCTCTAAATTGGTCTTGAGAGGCACGTCATGCAATAATCAAGTTCCCAATGTCCTCTCCTTTCACAAAAGTTTCACACATTGAAGAAATAGTTCCACCTTAGTCACCGATTACCTCCATCATATCCAACACTGCTAATGAGCTTATTGCCATCAGAAACAAAATTTTACAAGAAGTTCTCATCCTTTTCATATTAAATAGGTTACCTATAGATTATAAGTCCTTTATCATCGCTGTTGAACACCAAGAATCTGTCATCTCTTTTGTTGAGATTTAAGTAAAATTCCTCATCCACAAGTAATTCCTCCTCTTATATCACTCTCCAACTCTATCTAACATCGTTTTCACCGCCTCCTACACTAGTGGTTGCTTCTCAAATGCTAATAATGGACAAAATACCATAATTCATATGGCACTCTTAATACATCCAAATCCCTAATTCCTTTAGTAGGATATGACTCTCAATGCCCCAAATTGACAAAAGATGATTTTGGAAAATGAACTTTTCATCTTACTTTGGTAAAACTAACTCATAGCAAACTAACAAACTATGAAAAGAGAGTGTTTATGCATATACAAAATGCCGCACCTAAAACAAATATCAAAACAAATAAATTAATCACGTATTATTCCTCCTCAAGTTGGAGCATATAAATCTTGTATGCCCAGCTTGAGAAGAGTAGAAGAAAAGACATTTGTAGACAAAGCTTTGGTGAAGCAATCTGTGAGTTGAGGAGTATAAGAGACAGGAAGTAAGTGGACAACTCCAGCCTGAAGTTTTTCCCTGACAACATGGCAATCAAGTTTGATATGTCTTATTTGTTCATGAAAAACTGGGTTATGAGCAATATGCACAGCAAATTGGTTATCACAAAAAGCAAGGCACGGAAAGGATGTGGTAAGTGAAGAAGTTGTAACAACTATATAGCCCATTGAAGCTCACAATAAGCAGCTGCCAATGCTCTATATTTTACCTCAGTTGACAAACGACAGACTGTTTTTTGCTTTTTAATCCGCCAGAATATGAGTACATCACCTAAGAAAATGCAGTAACCAAAAACTAACTTACGAGAATCATGGCGTATAGCCCAATCAGAATCTGCAAAAGCCAACACTTCTAAAGTGGCAGAGCAGGGATAGAAGACGCCCTAGCCATGAGATTTTTTAAGATATCTCAAGATCCGATAAGCTGCCTGCATATGAACAGTAGTTGGGCAATCGAGAAATTAAGATAACTGTTGTACAGTGAAAGAAATATATGGACGTGTGAGGCAGAGCTAAAGTAGTTTCCCCACCAATGCTCGATATGTCTTATGGTCGGGAAGAGGTTGGCCATCATGTTTAGACAACCGAGTTGGGGTAGCAAGTGGTGTGGCTACTGGTTTTGAAGTGGGGAAACCTGTTTTAGCTAGAAGGTCAAGAGTAAACTTTCGTTGAGAGAGATTAAGGCCTCTACTGAAACATATAATCTCCATCCTGAGGAAAAATTTCAGCTCACCAAGGTCTTTTATTGTAAATTGAGCATCCAAATATGCCTTAATTTGCTTAATAAGATTCATGTCATTTCTGTCTAATTAAACATCATTGAAATAGACCAACAATGCTAGAAAATAATTGCCCTGTTGCATTATAAATAAAGAAGGATCAGCCAAATTTGGTGTTCCATTGTTGACCTACCTATTTAAGTCCATATAGAGATTTAATGAGCTTGCAAACTTGACCTTCATATTGAGGGATAAAACCAGGGGTACTTTCATGTAGACTTTAGTGTCAATATCACCATGTAGATAAGCATTGCTAATGATAACTTGGTGGATATATCACGATTTGGCCGTAACAATGACCAACACTGTTCGAATATTTACCATCTCTGCTACTGAAGAAAATGTCTCCAGATAGTCAAGTCCATATTTTTATGTGAATCCACTGGCTACTAACCAAGCCTTACAATGCTCGACTGATCCATCAACATGGTACTTCACCTTATAAAGCCACTTACATCCTATTGGATGTTTATATGGTGGAAGGTCAACTAGCTCCCAAGTGTGATTATCTTATAGGACCTTAATCTCCTTTTGCATTGCCTCCTTCCAGTAACCAGGTTTAGCAGCTTCAACATAGGTTTTGGGCTCAATAATGTGTTGTATTTGAGTGGTGAAGGATTTGTGTTTGGTGGTTAATCTATCAAGGGCGTAAACTTTGTCTAGGGTGTGAGGAGATGAAGAAGTTGTATTGTTTTGATGAGGTAGATATGGACAGTAAAAATCACGTAAATGGGAAGGTAGTTTAATGTTTCTGGTGGATTTGCGAGTAGGTCTTGTGGTTGAAGGTGATACCGAAATAGATGTTTGATCAGAACTCATTGTATGAGTGGGCTGAGGTGGTGGTGATGTATACGTAGATGAAGGATATGCAAAACCATCGACGATTGGATTAGTTGGGATAGACTTTAAAGCAATAGGAAAGATGAAGTTATCTGTAAAACCTACAATTTCATTACAAGGAAAAATCATTTCATAAAAGATAACATCCTTAGACACATGTACCCTTTTGGTAACAAGATCAAAGATCCTATACCCTTTGGTAGAAGTGGGGTAGACAATGAATATGCATTATGCTCTTAGATCAAATTTTGATCTAGTTTCAGCTACTATACTTACATAGCACAATATACCTTTAATGAAGAACAAGATGGGGCTACTTTGTATAGCATCTCAAAAGGTTTTTTGTTATGTAGGATGGAAGATGATATGCGATTAATAAGATACACAGCATGAGCAACGCAATCAGCCTAAAAAGAAAGAGGCAAGTGAGCTTGGAATTTGAGTGCTCTTACCACATTAAGAATATGTTGATGTTTACATTGTACTATACTATTATGTTGTGGGGTATATATGCATGAAATTTGGTGTATGATACCTTTAGAAGCATAAAATTCAAGAATGATGAATTCTAATGCATTATCTGATCTAATGCACTTGACTTTGGTATCAAATTGGGTCTTGACAAATGAACAAAAACGTTGAATCAAAGATCTGGCTTCGGATTTGGCTTTTAACAAGAAAACCGAGGTATAACTACTATGATCATCGATAATTGTTAAAAAAATGATGCCCATATATGGAATATGTCTTAGTTGGACACTATATATCAACATGTAACAAATCAAAGACTTTATTTACCTTATGGTGACTTACAGGGAATGGTAACCTTCTCTTCTTTGCATGGTGACAAATATCACAGTTTATGATGGTAAGTGATACAATACTAGCATCAAGAGGTTATAATAGCTTCAATATTGAGTTTAACAAGTGACCTAGTTTATAATGCCATACATTGACTTATGGGATTTCTTGAACAGCAACTAAACTACAATATGAATTCAAATGAGAAGACAATGAAGGTTTAAGATCAAAAGAGAACAATAGGTGTAGGCCATTAAGCAATTTAGATGATCCAATTATCTTCAGCTTCTGCAAATCCTGTATCACACACATATCAAAGCTAAGGTTGTCTTCAAAAGTTATCTTATGAACAGAGATGAGGTTAGATGTGAATGTGGGTGCAAAAATTACATTATACAACCAAATGCATGCTGCCAAATATTCAACTCCCATATGTGTCACTTTCACCTCACTTCCATTTAACAAATTCACATTTACATCATGAATTGCCTTGTAATTTGTAAATAATTCCAATGAGCATATTATGTGGTCTGTGGCCTCCGTGTCTAATATCCAAGTCTGTGTATGTAAAGAGGGCACACACGTGTTGAATGAAAAGGATATACCTGCATCACTAGCTGCTGCGTTGTTGGTAGGGTCAAAATAATGTACCAAGCCATGTTGAATTGCATTAACCTTTGTCTGGACAGGTGTAAAGATAGGTGGATTTGCTTGGCTTGTGTTGGCAGATGATTCTTGCATCAATTGGATTATCTTTATATACTGTTTAAGTGTGAATTGAGGTGGCACATTTTGGTCGATGGTATTAACCGAACTTGGATTAGAATATATATGATTCTCATATTACACTCCCTTTTCAACATTGGCACTTACGCAGTTTAGAAACCTTGCATTATTCTTGGATTTTAGCTTGAATCCTAGCCTGTAGCCATGTTTCTTGTAACAATTAACAGTATGGCCAAGAAGACCACAATACGAGCACTTATAAATGAATCTACTTTCACTAGCAGTAATATTCTTCCTCGCATCTCCCTCATTAACTCTATTGTAAAATGCTGACGATTCCATAAGATTTGTTGAATTTGAGATTGCATTATGCCTTTCATTATGCGTAACCATGACAAATACTTTGTTGATATTTGGAAGTGGGTCTAAAAGCATAATATGAGATTTTATGTTTGAAAAACTTTTGATTAAGCCTCTAAGAAAATGTATCATATAATCATTTTGTTGAAAATTCCTTATAGTCGGTAAAGTTTCGTAGCTACACCTTAGATCATAGGCATGATGGAATCATCCTCAAATTGGTTAGCTGCTCCCATAATATCTTTAATCGAGTCTAGTATTAGTCACTGACAATCCTCTTTGCTTCAATGAATAGATCTCTTCTTATAGTTCGACAATTTTAAATCAACCTCTTTGTGAGAATAGATCTTTAAATCATTCCACACATCAACTACCAAATCTAGCTAAATCACATTACTTCTAATCGAAGGCAATAAAGCATGTAAAATCCAAGAAAGGACTATAGTATTGTAATGCTCCTAAGCTGGATATAAATCCTCTTCTTTGCTTGGTATCTCCAATCTTCCATCTATAAACTTTAGTTTATTTTTAGAAAAGAGTGCCATTTTCATGGCTCTTGACTAAGAATGATAGTTAGATCCCATCAGTGTCGGAGATACCAGTACAAGCGATGGATTCTCTTTAGGATGAAGGTAATAAGGACTCAATGGTAACTCTTCTGGTTTAGGAATGTGATTTGCCATCACATAACAAAACAAACTAAAAGCAAATTATGTGTTTGTTTTACTGAGAAAACAAAAAGAAGAAATAATGCTTTGATACCATGACAGAAGATAATTCTGGAATCTGTTCATCTTACTTTTGAAACGTGTTTATAGATATTTATACAATATAGCTACTGTACAGCTTGTAAAACTAACTCGTAATAAACTAACAAACTATGAAAAGAGAGCGCTTATGCATATACAAAATGGTGCACGTGAAACAAATTCAAAATGGATAAATTAATCACGTGTTAGAAATGGGCTAGTCCTCTTAAATAAGTCTGTGCCGTTAACTTGCTTCCAAATAGGTCACTCAGTCATTCTTTTGGCCATTTTATCCACCAGTTTTATTGAAGCAACCATCAAGCCCAAAATTATAACCCAAGTCAAACCCAAATTAATTATCAATTTAAGCAAATAATTACCAAATAAACCTCTTTCACAATGTGAAATTTATTAGAAATAGGGATATATTATTGCGCAGTGTCGATTTAAGTGTTCTAAATCTCAAAATCATCCACTTACACTTCCAAATGATCCCACTACTCTTACTATAACTTTCAATTCTATGAATATCTAGTTCTCTCTTGATGATTCACAATTTACTCTAGTACCATTATCAAGTAACTACTTACATGACACTTGACTCTCAACTTATGAAATTTGGAACTCTGTATTATAGTTTAAACTAAATGCCATTAGTTATACTCTTCCTATTTCCCCTACTAGTAATTTAACACTTTATACTCACATTCCTCTACTTCTTCTTATTAATGTTTTACTTACTACTAAATTATTATTAGTAATTAATTTATTAAAGATAATTATTATATTATTGAATTTAACCATTTTAGATTTTATCTATAATAATCTCTATCATTTGAAGATTAATATAAAATTTAAAAATTTTATTACTCTTACAGTCACCCCTACTCCGCTTTACTTATGGAATCAACATCTTGGTCATCTCTTTCTAGATTATCTCTTTTTTTATTTAAAATCATGGCATACATCATTATACCTCTTATCTTCAATGAGAAATTTCTTAAATTTCGTTTTCATTATCTTCTTATATCTTTATTAATTCTTTACAACTTATTCATTATGATATTTGGGAACTCTTATCATCTCTTTTCCTTTTTGGTTATCCTCATTTCATTATTTTTGTTGATGATTTCAATCGTTATATGTAAATAGTCCTTTAGTTTAAACATCTCGTTCCTTTAGTTTAAAAATCTCTTTCTTTCTTTTTTGAAATTTCAAAATAAGAACTAATTTTTTTTACCACTATTAAATTTTTTTAATGCAATGAAATTTCTCAACTCATCAGATGCGCTTTTGCTTAATCTCGCTACTTATGGCATCACCTATCATATATCCCACTATCATACTACTCAACAAAATGACCTTATTGAATGAACACTCCGTCATATAACTGAAACTAGTCTTGATTTTCTTATTAATGCCTCTTTTCCTAAGTCCTTTTGGTATAAACCTTTTTCTATTATTATGTATCTTATTAATTGGTTACATCCTCCTATTATTTACCACAAGTCCCTTATGAACTACTTCATACTAAAATTTATCATTTTTTGGCTTTTAGATGTACCTGTTTATCCTTTTTATGTTTTACTCACACTGACAAACTTACACCAAAATCTACACTGTATGTCTTCTTCGGTTATTCCGTTTAATACAAATACTATTGACACTTTGATCCTTAAACTTTATCGTTATGTTTATTTCTTAAATAAATTTTCATATGCTAACTCATCCTTTATTCCTCCCTAAACCCCTTGTTTTTCTACCATCATATTACCTTTACTAGTTAGTCCACCGTTCTCCCTACCTCTCTAGCTCCATCTTAACTTCCCTTTGACACATTATACATTTTCATTAGCATCTTCACATCTATATCTTATGATCACTCGTACACGTGATCACACCCACATGCCTTAGACTTTCTCCATCTTTTTCACTTATTCTACCCTCACTTATAATCTTCATGCATTTAATGTCACTTTTTTCACTCTAGCCAACAAATTTCTTTATTAGTGGCAAGCCATGCTTGATGAGTTAATGCTTTAAATCATAATCAAACTAAAACTCTTGTTCACCTATCATTAAATGTTAAAGTTATTGATTTTAAATGTATTTTTCTCACTAAAAAACTCTTATGATACCCTTAATATCTATAAATCTCACCTTATCCAAAAGATATTATTAGGCTCTAAGTATTGATTATACTGACACCTTTAGTCATACTGTTAAAACCGACCACCATTTGCATTTTACTTACCATTACTCTTTCTAATAATTGACTTCTCCATCAACTTTATATTAATAATGCATTTCTTTATGATTATCTCCAATAACCTATTTTTTTATATAACCTATTAGTTTTATAGATCCTTATTGTTCTTTTTATTTTAGTCTTTAAAAAGCTCTTCATAGTCTCAAACAAGCTCTCTATATTTGGTTTCATCATTTGAGTCATAAACTTAATGAACTCAATTTTATTTCTATTAAATCAAACACTTTTCTTTTTGTCCACTCTACTCCATTCTCATACCACCTTCCACCTTCTCCATACGGATAATATAGTGGTTAAAAGTTCTTAACCCCCTTTTATCACCCTAATAAACTTAAGAGCTCCTTTATTGCACATATCTTGATAACTCTAAACTTGCTAATGTTCCAATCACACTCCAAAAACTATGACCTTCCTCCTACAGACCCTATTGGATATTGAAACATTGTAAGTGCTCTTCAATTTCTTTGTCTTACTCACCATAACATCTAATTTACTGTAAACAAAGCATCTAGATTTTTACATTGCCTTATCAAAATTTATTAGACCACAATTAAAGGAATAATGCATTATGATCCACTTTCTCTCATGGTATTCACTTAACAAGCACTACATCTCTTACCATACAAGCCTGTTATGACACTAACTGGGCTAGTTGTCTTAATTATCATTGCTCTACATCTAGTTATTATATCTTTTCATGTCCTAATTTCATTTGCCAAGAAAAATCCCACTTTTGTTAGATCTAGTATTGAAGCACAATACATGAGTATTGTCCTTATTGCTATTGAAATATGTTAGATTAAATATCTTCTTAATGCAATAGGTTTGTTTGACATGAAACCCACACTATAGAGTAATAATCTTGGTACCACCTTTCTTATTGTAGATCTAATTTCTCATGCTCGTACAAAGTACAAAGTATATAAAGATTGACACAATTTGAGACTTGGTCACCAATAAAATACCTTTTACCTAACATGTTTCTTTTTCCATTCAAGTCTTGGTTATATCTATGTTTCACTTATTTTAAGACATACTCACTATTATACTCATAACAAAATACTAATTTTCTATAGAATCATAACTATACTCTCACATATTTCAGAGGTGTTGAATTCTAAGAACTTATGTATATGATTCTTTTTCTATACAAATAGTTTTTATCTTATCATGTATACTTGTATTATGTACAAATATGCTATAAATAAGAAAATATTTATATTTTACCTTTAAATATATACTTATCATGTATACTTGTATTATCAAGGTGTTCATACATTTTAGGGAGGAATATCTTGAAAGTTATTTAATGGATTATCATAGATTAACTAAAACATTACCTAAATATTAAAAAGAAGTTTTTTTCCCAAAAATTCACAATGGTAACTTGATTTTATTCCTCTCAAAAAACACACCATCTGTAATAGTGACTTTAGATTTTAAAGTATGACGGTGAACGTAAAAATAGCATAATAATTTAATTAAGATGCTACACTTATAATAAATAAGGTATTAAAAAATAATATTTATGTGGTCCTCCACGTTACAAATTCGTGATTTGTTAAGATTTATAAAGTCAATTTCGTAGATTTTGACAACTTATGGCTTTGTGCTTCTATTTTTTCAATAATATTCAATAGGATTTCATTAATTTATCTAAAATATTATCTTACAAAAATCTAAAAAATTTCCTTTTAAGAATAGCTAAGAGCCTGTTCGTCTTTTTTTCGTTTTTTTCAATTTTAGTGAAAAAAACACTCGTTTTTTTAATTTTAATTTTTGGTTTGTTCCAATTTTCATAAATTATAAAAACTATAGAAAGTGGTTTTATTTTTTGGTTTCTTTCATTTTTTTAATAAAATCAACATTAGCGCAAAAAACAGACAAAGGCAGGGAAGGCAAAAAAAAACTAACCCAAGCCAACATGCTTACTCTGTACACCCAGAACTTAATAGCCTTTCCCTTTCAACAATAACAGAAGCCGAATAATCTAAATTTAAAATGGAGACTAAACAAGAAGGACGATCAGTCCAGTAATGTAGGTTTGCATGTAATAAGGCTACCCTGGCTAAAGCATGAGCCGTCTTATTGGTAATCCTATGCGTCCATTGAAAGGACAAGGGAAGGAAATGTCGCTTGAATGATAAACAATCAAGGGTCAAAATTCCAATCTCAGACCGATTTGGCGAAGGAGCTAATATTGATTGGACAACTGCCAAACAATCTGACTCCACAATGACCTTCGCAAGTTGTTGGTCTTTTAGCCAAGAAGGAGCTTCCCTTATAGACATAATTTCGGCAATAACTGGGTCAAATAGAGCATGGAAAAAACCTGAAATAGCAGTCACAAACCTACCTCGTACGTCCCTAAGAACCGCAGCAAAGTCTTTCGTCTGAACATCCTCTGGAGAAACAACGAATTCGTTGTCTTCTTTCTCCCGAATAGAGAGCCTTTGCAACCTTGAATCCATGAAGCTAAAACGAAAATCTAAAAGAGACCAACGTAGAAATAATACCTAGACCTCACCTTGTATATGAACGACAAGACCAACACTTGCACTCGTAGAAAGAGAGAGAGAGAGGCAAGACCTAATTAGGATTGGGGTTTTTTGAGAATAAGTTTCTTTCATTTATAACATGATTTTATATCAACTATATATTATTTAATTATTTAATATTAATTATTAATGAGAATTAGGTATAATTTATTTTAAAAATATGTTTTTAATTATTAACTTTAATTATAATAATTATAAATAATTTATTTAATATTTTGATTCAATTTTTAATACTTATTTTGAATTTTAAAAATAAAATAATTTAAATTTAATAATTATTAATGAATATAATTTGAATATAAAATATCTTCAAAATATATTAGTTTTAAGTAAAATTTGCTTTAATAGTTTAAAAATAATTTTTAATTTATTAATAAATTTTTAATAAAATATGATAAACTTTAATTATGATTTACTAATAAAAATTATATAAGATTTTAAAATAAATGTTATTTAAATTTTATATAATATATAATTATTAAACATTAATGGACAAACATATTTTTAGTTTTATTTTAAAACGTAAACTAAAATTAGGAAATAAAAAATAAAATATCAACGAAAAATAAAATTGAAACGAAAGAGCCGTAAAAATTAAATCTTTTCCGACAATAATCAAATTCCCTATACATGTAATGTGAAGCAAATAATATCATAAAATTACGGTAAGAATTGAAGTGATTTATTTTTCTGAAATACTCTATATATTTTAATTTAATTTTAGTACTCTCCAGATTATGATAATTAATAAAGAGACATATATTATTGTATTATTTTATAATAGTTGAAATATAACATTATAATGGAGAGTAATTTCTTACTATTCGTGTTCAATATGACAAATGCAACTTAAATTTTAGTGACTAATAATATTATATATATATATATATAAAGAAAATGAACCATTTTATTAATTATCAAATAACGATCACAAGGAAACGTTAAATTTAAACCACATAGAGTCTTATGTAATCAACCTTACATTCGGTTTGTGGTTCTCGGAGTCGTTGAGAAGGCCCTTTTATTTATAGCAAGACTTTGACTTAGCATAATATAGAACTAGTTGGCTTCTTTTAACCCTTTTGATTAAGGCTTTGTTATGACTTATTCTGTTTACTTTGAAAAAATCAGATCGATATCTCAGTGAAGGACTTTGGCCACGTCTTGATTCGTGAACTAAATGATTAAATAATCGCTTAATTATTAGCTGTTCCTCTCACAGTTTCAGACACCTGCCCTGGGAGATTATATATTATGAATTTACACCTGCCCTAATTGTAGGTCCTGATAAATTAAGAAAATAATGTTTACGTTAAGCGATCAGAATTTTTAATGATTAGGGAAGATTGAGATATTTTAAGATGTGCTAAAAGAAAAAAAAAAAAAAAAAGTGGTGCACGGTGCACCTTATTCTCCTACTTTGACTTGCCAGACAAATATTTTGGAAAATTAGCAAAAGAGAAAGTGATAGAAGGATGGAAAAAATGAGTGGTGCAGGTGCAGGGGCGCTGATGGATTCGCCTCATTTATTGGCACAGTACGAAGAAACAGAACCGTGACAGCGAGCAAGTGGTGCACATTTGAAGGGGTCTTCGACCTTATCTGTCTACTAATGTACATAGGAAATATTTACTTAGACTTAGCAATGAGACTTTTTTTAATTTATTCTCCCACCTAAAATCAAAGGACTATTATTATAGTTACAGCAACTAATTGACTCCAAGTTAATGATTCTCAAAACAAGTATATGTTGTTGCTATAATTTAACTGATTTTAAAACCACAAAAATGGAAGTTCATTGATGTGCCTGTTAATCTAGATACTCGGATGGTTTTAAGTTCACGGTATAAAATAACTCCAGTGAATTATGTGCAAAAGCTTTCACTATATATATATCATCCACTAAACTATAGAAGATCATCTATATATGCACGTGCCAAGAAAATCAAAATTGATCATTAAAAGTTAGTACTAGTCTACACTTGAGTGAGTCAATAGAAATAGAAACAATTGTGGTTGCAGAACTTGGTTGACTAATAATTTACGTAGATCGTCGAAATGCTAGCCTATTCAAAGATTGTTGATAGTCAACGCACACCATTTATTCCAAAATGATTCACCCCACTAGTTTTTGGATATTTATGTTTTTTACTTGTACGTTTGTACTGGTGGCATAGATTCTACGACTTTCAGACATTGCCTCCAAATACGAAGACAAATCCTTCATCCATGCATTTTGTGCACACTCTCGCTTTTAATAGCCACGTAACATTGAAATTGATTTCTAACTCTTTTAATTAACTTTACAGTCAGGTTATATATATTCCTATGATGTAAAAGAATGTAATATATATATATATATACTGCGAAGACTAGGTACACACGTTAAATTATCAACAGCTAACCTTGCATTTACGTGACATAAGCATATACCTAAAATTTGGTCAACTCCTATCTATCTTACCTTTCATTTTAGTTCTTAATATGCCTGAAGATTGACTAACCGTATTCACATGGTAGCTAATAAGGTTTGGATGACGAAATCATTTCTCTCGAGGACCCGGTATTGCATTGCACGTACTTAGATATGGCTATATTTCTAGTAATCTAGTGTCAAGAAGTTATCGAATATCACACCATAAGTAACATGACCTGGGTAGATATCTCAACGTTTTGATTGTATTTGAAAAGGAGATATGATTTTTAGTTAAGTTGGTCTTATTTCCTCATTTTCGCACAACCTTTGGTTGCTTGGCCAAGACATTGAATGACAGATATTAACTGTACTTTCCCCGTTTCATCTAAACATTCAACTCTTGCAACATTGAATCCATGGTGTTATGGTATGATCAAATTGAGCCAAAATGTTGAATTTGGTTAGTATTATATCATATGTATATATAAAGAGGGCTCCATTCAGAGGTTTCTTCATATCTTAATGGCTTTTATCAATTTTAAAGGAAAAAGTTCTTCCCTTTATTGTCGTTTAAAATAGTTTCTCCTCCTAGTAACTATAAACTCAACAAATATACAGAAACAACGCTGCAGTAAATAGCAATTATAAAACCATAAGCCGTGGGAATCCTAACGACGTATGTCGGGATTCCAACGGCGGCACGTTAAAAATGCCTTTTACATCACCACCGTCCCAGATCGTAGTACAAGTAGATTCTTCCTCTTTGATCACCACCTTCTTCAATTCTCTCACCTCCATCCCACTACCCTCTAGTCTCCGTTTCCGATCACGTCCCTCGTTGGCTCGTGCACTGTATCTCCCAGCTTCCAGCGGGAAGTTGAGTATAGCTTTGGAGCCGCGCAGGTGAAAAGCCGCTCGGTCGTAGGCTTTGGCTGCTTCGACTGCGGTATCGAAGGTCCCGAGCCACACTCGCGAGCCTTTGCGGTTTGGGTCTCGGATCTCCGCCGCGTATTTACCCCACGGCCGCTGGCGAACTCCTCTGTAACGCCTCCCCTCTTCATTACCGGCAACGGTACGCTGGGGACACTGGATCGGGTCATTGAAATGGATCCACCTGGCTTTGTACGGTAGCGAGACTTTTAAAGACGGTCTTTGAGGCTTAGTAATTTCGGTTTGAGGCTGTTTGAGTTCAAACTGAGAAACGACTTGAGGCTTGGTTTGGATAACTTGCGGTTTGGCTTCGAATTCGAAGTAATCAGCGTCGTCAAACAAGTGTTGTTTGATGAGCTCCAGCGCCGAAGACACTCGAGTCTGAGAGACCGCCATTTGTAAAAGCTTAATCGAGAACTAAGAGCTAAGAATAAGATAGGGAGGAGGTTTTGTTGGCAACTTGTTAAAAAGGAGAGGATTTGATAGTATAATGTCAGAGTGGAAAGTGTTGTATTTATATAGAAGCTTATCTGAAGACTTTTCAACGCAGCTTTTGCTTTGACCGCAGTACGAAGCAACCCGTCTCTCTCTCCCCCTTATTTCTTTTTTCAATCGCACACATTAGGTTGTAGCCCTTGACGATCTTATAGCCATTCGATGCGATTTCTTTTGACCGTTTTAAATGTCCGTTGATTTATACAAATATCAACCTTATTTCATAAATGGTGCATTTTAAGTTGGGAAAATTATATTTAATGAGTAAAAGTGATATTTTAGCTATCAAAAGTGACACGGGTAAACACTAAAACAGACAATTAATAAATTGAAAAACAAGTTCTATTTTCTTTCTTTAATTGGAAAATTATCAATTTATTAAAATAAAAGAGAAATAAATTGGGATCGAGATGCAATCAGATCTTATGTTCAATGTCAAACTCAAACCTGTTATCACAGTCCATTTGAGAGAATTGTACTAATAAAAAGAAAGTGAAAAAGAGTTATTGGTAATAAATTAATAAGAATAATCATAACAGCAATTAAAAGATTTAACGATCTAATTTTCCTTATTATAAAAAAGGAATAATAAGCCGTAATTAAATTGATAAGAAAACTTATTTATTCTGTTAATTGTAATAAGTCTAATATAATGCCTTTAAAAATCATTAATTTATAGAAAATTGGACATGATTTTTACATAGTTTATGGCTTGATATGATTTTATACCAGGCCACCTTTTTTGATCGGATTATCCATGGATAAAAGCAATTGTTTTACATAAGAAGTACAAACAATTTTGTCTGTAATAATGGCTAGTCAACCTCTCTTTGTCCTCATACAGAAGTCTTTTCGTTCCAATTTGAAACATACGAGGGCGTTCATAAACAATTGCACACACATGGCAATAGCTACGAATTGGGACACACATATTTTTAACTTGTTAAGAATATTTCGTCAGGATTTGGGGAGCTGTCTATGAGTTGGTCAGCAATGTCTTGATCGCTAGCATGCAGCCCTTGGAATTTTTAATGAAAGTTATCCGTTTCTCTAAAAGCTGACCCATATGTTTGGCATGGATTATTTCACAGAGGTTTGTAACAGTTTTGTAGCATTCTAAGTTTGGATGCTAAGATAACAAGACAATCATTAATTACAACAAATGTAACGCCGGACAAGAAGGAAAGGCATCGTCATCCTTTTTTCTGTTTCCGTCTCCATATTCTCAAATACGATTTCTTCTCTTTTCTATTTTCCATGGAAGTTTAAGTCAATGGATTATGGGAAGCAGTCAATTGATGCAATCGTATTTAAACGAGTCTTAACGCTCAACGTCCCTACCTTGCTTAACCACTCTCCTGGAAAGCAAATTGGGAGATGTTTAAACGAGTCTTAATCCTCAACGTGCCCTACTTTGCTTAACCACTCTCCTAAAAAGTAAATTGGAAGATGTCTGCGAGCATCTCTTGCTTCTAGAAATCAAGTAAATGAAGCTTCAACCAAGTCCAACCCACAGAAAAGAATAAAAAAAGGAGGAACTAGGTCTATATACAACTATACAAGCATAGGTTAAATAGCAGAATTGTCAGAGCGGTATCTATTATTGATAATGATACATTGTTACAATAATTTAATAAGAATATTTTATAATTATGACCATCTATACTTGGAATAGGTGCATGTGGCAGTTAAAATTTTATATATCACCTGCAATTGCACCTGTCACATTCCTTGGATTCCATATCTTTTGTTAAGTTTTATGGTATCTTATTATGTCCTATTATATTTCAGTTATTTATTTATGTGAACTTCATATGAATTCTATATAAATAAATATGGGCCTATATAAATGAATGATTGAGATTTATGGAACAGAATAAAACAACATAAAACTGAAGAGAATATCTTGTCCAAATTTCACATGTAAGCTTCTCATGGAAACTAGCTCAACTGATGGCCTGAACCTGAGAGATTAAAAACCACGAGGTCTTTATGACGAACCCAGATATCTGATTTTGTTCCCCTGGTCCATGCAAAAATTGATGGCATATGTTTCCGGCATATATATCTTCACTCTTATTGACGATAAGATTATTGATTTCAACCCAAAGACATTGCATTCATCTGGACCTGGTATTTATCTTTTCAAGCACAAAGAGTCAATTGTTATTCTGTTCTTATGCAGCTGCCTTTTGAGTTCTAACGCTGCATTTGGTTATTGTCTCTGGTAGCTGGAGACGGAACGGAACAGAAATTTGGAGACGGAACGGAACAAAAACTGGGGACAGTGAGGTGTTTGGTTATGGTGGACAGAACAGAGAAAACTGTCTCCGTCTCGAGGACAAA
>JANZLC010000005.1:14123993-14140441 GCA_026413385.1 Erythroxylum gracilipes | reverse complement strand
ATAATAATAATAAATTGTAATAATAAATACAAATTATATAATAAAAAAATTTGAGTAATAATAAATAAAAATTATATAATAATAATAATAACAAATTTGAATAATAATAAATTATATAATAATAATAATAATAATTAAACATAATAAACATTAAACAATAGTGGCTGAAGACAGGGACGACTTGTCTCTTGTCCTTCATTTTTGGAGAGGACAGAAATTTGTGTTCATGTCCTTCGGAGACAGGGGACGAAAATGCAGAGATAAGAAGTAAACACCTACGAAGACAGGGATTTATCTGTTTTGTCCATTATCCCCAAAGACAGGGACAGTATCCAAACGCAGCATAAGGGATCATTCACTTTCTTGTAAACTCTTCTATCTCATTTACATTTTTGTGTTGCAGCTAGACGCCACTATTAGTCGTATCTCTCTCTTCGCTGTCCTTTGCTATTTCCCACTACTGTGAATGCCCATTGCAACCACACACAATACAACGTCAAATCTTCAACTTCCTCAATTCACCACAAGTTTGGATTTTGGTCAGTCTTGGACATTATTACTTGGAATCTGTCATACTGTCTCATATTGCCTAGACATAAAGATGTTAAAGGGTTTATAAGTGGTACTAGTTCTAGTTGTTTGAATAGTTAACCCTTACTACTTATAAGTCTTTTAACATCTTTATGTCTAGACAATATGAGACACTCTAATACTCCCCCTCAAGTGCAACTGAGGCTGGACATCCAGTTGTCACTTGAAATATACGCAGTGAAAATCGAACTGGGCCACTGGGAATAAATATCCAGACGGACAATTGAAAAATTAATAATCCGGGTCAAACCTGCTCTGATACCATGTTAAATTTTTAATATAGACAGAGTACAAAGTTCACTAACAAAAATTGAATTTGGGTCAACCATTATTCAAATAACTAAAACTAGTTGTTTAAATGGTTAACCCTTACCACTTATAAGCCCTTTAACTTATAAGCCCTTTAACATCTTTATATCTAGGCAATATGGGACACTCTAACATAATCATCTATATCCAGAGAGAAACCTCAACAAAATTTTTAGTGATTGACTTATCCTTTGTCCTTTATGCGGCCAGCGTTTTAGTTCTGAAACACTGTATATATGTTAAGATCCAGAAAGTCGAAGCATCATATCAGTAACTTCTTAAATTCAAGTTGGATATTCAAATATTGCAACGAAACCAACTAATGCACTTTATCCGTCTTCATTCTAAACCCTCTCATAAAGAAGTTCAGGTTAGGATTCCGGTAACATGGCTTTTTCACATCTTATTATTTCCTTCTAAACCTGCTCAAATTTGTAATGCAGAATATCTAGTTTAATGACACCACGATTTTCGTTTTTGGAAGTTCAATAATATTAAAGACATCCAAGTGTCAAGCACACAAGAACGAGTTCAGGATACACTGAAACCAGAGAAGATAGATGGAAAAGAGCCAGGTTACAGGCAATGAAAGACTAAGAACGAATAACACAGTCCAAAAGTACAACACGAAGGTTAGGGATAGATATGAGATGTTCAAGTTCAAGTGCATGGCATGGCTGGTCATTGCATCCACCTTCTCAGCTATCAGAATTTCGGTATTCCAATTATGCGTCTTATGACAAATGGTTGAAGCATCCGCGTTGTAATTTTTAATAATTATTAAGTTCCTTTATTCTAAATGACATAAATAAAATAATTATAACCAATTGTAAGTAACGTGTAGTCACCCTTGTATTTTGCTTGGACATTAGCTGTGCATATTCTGAGTCACAATATAAGTTCTTTGAAAAAAGGAAGAAAGACTGACACTTGGAGATGTATTGAAAGTTGAAATAAAAGTTTACTTCCTTTTTAAGAATAAACCATTTCTCTTCATTCGCTGACTCCTTAGTAATGTCTGACTTTCTTTTGCTGTTGCCATCCTCTCATCCTCCTAAGTTTGGTTCTTTTTCTAGTCTCTCTCACTCTCTTTATGTTGCCCCTCTTCCCTTCCCTCTCCCTCTTCCCAGCCCTTTAATTGATGTGGCTGTTCCTCATTCAGCTTGTCATTGGCCTCCTTTACCTTCTCGACTTGTAATTACTATTTTGCTTTATCTCATCCCCTTATTTCTTTAATGTATCTTTATCTGAGTTTGTTAGATATGCCTCTTCTTTTGAGTCCTTTAAGTTCATCTTTCCCCTTGATCATAGATGGTTCACATATCATTTTTCCTCTTATAGAAGTGCTTAGATTGAGAACCTAAAAATGGTGCTCCATCTTGGTTGGGTATTTCATTAACAAACGTCATGCTTTTCCTTTAGTACGAAAAATGACTAGTAATAACTTTGAGGTAAGTTTGGGCTAAAAATATGCAATCAATGAAGATATATTGTTTCTTTTTAAAATTCAATAGTGAAGAAATCTTAGAAATAGGAACACGACATATTGGGGGCAAACCTATCTTCTTATAGAAATGGAGAATGGAACTTGAGGTGGAAAAGATGTAAAAGAAATATGCCGAAGTCTTGGTAAATATTTATAAAATTTTCGTTAGAATACTGGTTTATAAGGGACTCAATTATCTCTCGAAGTTATTTATTGGGAAGATCTATTTGCTTGGACAAAAACATATTAGTTCTAAAGATAATAGAGTACGCAAGGATCTGTATTAAATAAAGCTTGAGAAGGAATGTTCAGAAACATTGAGAATTATCAAGCTCAATGATGAAAGGAACCCTCATCCAAGCGAATTTGTCTTTAAGCTAGGCCTGCAATAATTAATCAAACAAAGGTATTGACACGGCGTAGAAATACTTTACTGATAGAGACTATAATAAGCTTGTTGGCAGTGAGAAATCAAATCTATAGTCAGATATATGACTGGAAATAGAAGCTATTTACTCCTTAGAAACTGATATTTAAAGAGTCTTCCTTAGCTCAAGCTTCACTCATTAAGCTTGACTGGTAAAGGAAAAAAACCAGATTCCTTCTTCCCTCAGGAAGTTCCCAATACCAATATTTTCAACAAAGCAAAAGATTTTTGATAGTGAGGTTATTATCTTGGAACTAATACTTAATTATTAAACCTTAAATTCTGAAAAGAAAGTTATAAGAAAGCTTAAAAAGAAGTCCCAACTATCTCCTTTTCACATTCCTAAATGTCAATCAAAGCTTGAAATGTTAGAGGGATAACTTGTCCCTTCAAGTAAGAGAATTTTAGAGATTTTCTTCCATTAAAAACAAAATTTATACTTAAGATCAAAATAAAATCCAATTATGTACATTACAACAAAATGAACATTTGACTACAAAAAATCATCGCTAATAATCATTGGCGACTATTTATATTCATTGTCAAAAATATCGCCAAATTCTCGTAGCTGAAAACTATAGTCGGCATCTTTTGTTAATTGTCACTCGTAGTTCTTGACTACGCTTTATTGTTGTAGAGAAAAACTATTGGCAACTTTTTAAGAAATCATTGCTAATATTTTTTGGCTATGCTTAGTTTTCGTAGGTAAAAACTATTAGATATACATTTTCATAAACTTAGCCAATAGTTTTTAGTTATGTTTCTAGAAAAGTAGCTAATAGTTTTTTGCTACGTTTCTTTTTAGAAAATATAGTCAAATTTTAAATTTACATTTTAACAAAATGTTATACCATGTTGAATTATAATTATTTGTTACATTTTGAATCCATATTATTGTATATAATATTTAGAATTTTTTGTTGTTAACTTATTATAAAAAATTTTACAAAAATAATTGATAATTTGAAGCATTGTATTAAAAAATAAAATATCATTAAATTTTTTCGTGTACAAAATTTTAATTACAACTTTAAAAATACTTGTACAAAATAGTAAATGCAGAGATTTGTTTACAAGATATAATACAAATAACTTAGCCTAGCTTTCATCTTCACTGCTTTCATAATTTAGGTCAAGTAATTTTTTTAGGTACTTTGCATGCTTAACCAACTTTTTTTCAGTATGTTGTAATTTAACCTTAAGCAACCTATTTTTCTCTTGAAGACGTTGAACGTATGTTGATATTGGTGAGGATGAAATAGTTAGCTTAGGGCCAAACTCGAGACCTTTGATACGTCCAGATCATTTACCAAACACGGAATTACAAATATCTTTTACATTTGCCTCATTTTTCTCAGACATTGATGTTTGCAGCAACTCTTACATCTTATTCTAAAATTAAAAAAAAACCAATATTTAATGTAAATATTATTAGTTAGTACCATATAAATAAATAAATTTAAAATCTAAACAAATTTTATACTTACATAGTTTTTTGTGCTTTTTCAAACATTGACCCTTGACTTTCCTTACAGTAAGTGAGTTTGTAGAGTGTGATCCTATCACATTCTTGTTCATATAGTTGCTTCTCATTTTGTTTTATGAAAAAATACAATGCACAATAAATAACCAAGTGTTTATTGATATAATTATAACTTGTAAACAAATATCTTACATATTCATTTCACACGACAACAAATAATTTGGAGCCTTGGTTGTGAGAAGTTTTCATTTTTTCCTTTATTCACCTTGGCCTTCTTACATTTTTCCTAAATAAAAAAGATAGTGCTTAAATCATCTAAAAAGATTAATGGAAGCAAATGTGAAGGGAAAGAAAACAAACCTAAATGTTAGGAGAGGCCCAATAATCACACAAATTGTTCCAATTTTCTAGAGACATCTTTTCTAGAACATGTCTTCTTATCTCCACATTAGAAGGAAAACATTTGTAATACTGATGCAATTTAAAACAACAATCCCTGGTCCTTTGTTTGAATAATGCAGTGACATAGTTTAAAACATCAGGGTTGAATATCAACGATATTCAATTTCATCTGTGAACAATAAGTAAAAGTGTAATTAATCTTAAAATAAGTGAAACAATATTGCATATAGTTAAATAAATTGAAAATTTACTTAAACTTTTTCCAAAGCATTCTCGAACAAGTTATCTTCCTTCAAATCTTTAACATGCTTTGGGTGAGGTAATTATGTTCTGGTAATTATCCCTACTCATTAGATTTTTTTATTGAATCTTGTCTAGAGAACGGCCTTGCGAAGTATCAAATATGTCTATTCATTGAAACATTCATTTGTTGCAACTCGTAACCTCTAGTTATAACCTTACCTCTTTTTTTGATGTTGACAATGGCACCTGACAACAAATTAATAATGATAAGAAAATATGAATTAAATATGTAAATATATATTTGAGTATAAGTATATTTTTAGATGTTAAAGATTAGCAAACTTGCAGATCCCTTTGTACTAATTGAGGAAGAATGAGGTTGTTGCTGACTTACTTCATTGGTGAATAAGGTCGATTGTTCTTGTTAGCTAGGAATTGATTAATTTGGTTGTTGTTGGGTAGGAACAATTTTAGTACTTGCTACCTTCTTCCCTTTGTTTCTATGAGGTGCCATTATATTGGCTATCTATAATAATAAACATAAATGTTGAGATAATAGATTAGAAGTCATATTGAGTAAAGAACTTTGCATTAAAGCTATTGGATCATGAATTATAGTTTTCAATTTGTCACCATAACATCCCTAAGGTACATTGCATTATTAGACCACATGAATCAAGAAAGGTTATTTTCGTTGTGACTCCTAGGCCCGTGGAATATTTCACTGATAAGCCTTAATGGAGCTACATAATGGGTTTCTAGCCTATATACCATCCAAGTGGTTTATAAAATAGATCCTCCATAATTGTAGAAAGGTTATAATACTTTTCATACAAAAGATTGTAGCTTGTTCTTAAAAAATCGTGTAGGGAATTTGATTGTCATAGTGCTTATAACAAAGAATTGCATTTTTGTTACCCATATAATTAAATATTACTCAATTCTCAATGTTATATTATAAAGATCCTATAAAGACGTGCCATTTCATATTTGGATACATGAATTTTGGTCTACTCAAAATAATGTTAAACAATAAGATGGTAAATAGTCTACCTCCAATAAATTTGCTCGATCATCTTTGTGAAGAATGTCTTTTTAAAAAGTGAACTCAAAAGAATTTTTCAAAAGAGTTCCAATTAAGAGCTTCGAGGATATTATAATTAATTTATACTAATTTGGGTAGGCATATCATTGTATGCTCTTTTGGTAAGAAGACTTATTTTATTTTATTTATTAATGATTCGAGTAGAAAAATATGAGTGTATTTTCTTAAAAAAATCAAATACTTTGAAATATTTTCATAGTTTAACAGTCTTACCAAAAAAAGAAAGTAGATTTAAAATATAAGCTTTAAGATCAGGTAGGAGAGGTGAATTCACTTTAAATGAGTTTTAAGAGTTTTATAATGGATATAGGATTCACTAATTTCTAAATACATTATGATCACTATAACAAAATGTTGTCATCAAGAGAAAGAATCGAACGATTCTTTATATGGTAAGAAGCATGACAAAAACTAAGAAGATGTTGATCAGTTCATTAAATCAAATAACATACTAACTTTTAAATAAACTTAACATTATTAAGAAAATGTTAGAAATAATTCAACATATTACTAATTTGTCAGAAACAATTCAAACAAATAACAGGTTATAGGTAGAAACAATTCAAATCAAATAACATACTACTAATTTGTTAGAAACAATTCAAACGAAAGCAAAAAAAATTCTTACAGGACTTTCATCGAACATGTTATAGGTAGTACTCAAACAAGCTTCCTAATCCAGCTAAGCCTTAATCAACCCATTCTGGACATATTCACCATCTCACCATTTTCATTATTATCACAGCACATATTAACCATTAACTAAGCCACAACACATCATGAGCACAAAACCTAGCAGAATACAAAACCTAAATACAATAATGAAAGCAGAACATAAAAACTCAAGTGCAAAGGATGGATGACTTAACTCTATGGACGATTAACCAGAGATGAAGGAAAATGATGAGCAAGATAAGAAATCAAAGAATACGTGATGACGAAAGTAGAGGATGGAAGAAGGAAGTTGAAGAAAACATGAAGAAATGAAGGGCTTCATTTTTGTGTTTAAAATAACACGAAAATGACATTTTTGTGGAAAAATGACATCGTTTTTGTATCATATTTAATAACGTTCCAACATTTAGCGATAATTCCAGAAAAAACATCTCTAAATGTAGACAATTGGCAATCATTCTAGAAAATCATCACCAATTATGGACAGCGTAGCCCTTTTGTGACGATATTACACAATTGTCATAAAAGGGTAGACCATTAGCAACGAATGAATAAAAACGTCACCAAATAGTTGACCATTTATGATAATTTATTAAAACCATTGCCATCTCTCCAATGTTTGGGCCACATTTTTTCAAAAGCGTCGCTAAAGGAAGTATTTGGCAACGATTTATATGTATATATTTATATATTTAACAAGGTTAATGTAATACATAAACTCTATAAAATAGTATAGAGTTTATATATAACAAATAAAGTTTTGTGACACCACATAAAATTGTCAAATCATATACTTAAAAGAGATAAATAAAAAGTCCAAATTTATATAATATTAATTAATTTTGTATTTTTAGTTTTATAATTTTTTGAAATGACATTGTTATTATTTTTAGACTTACAATCATTGTCAATAATATTAAATTTGATTTTTAAGAATATGATATTAATATTTAATATTGATTTCCATTTTGTTACAATATTACAATTATTTTTTAATTGTATTCCGCTAAATACAATTATATATGGCAATTAGTATAATGATATATGAATGTATAGATAATAATTGTAATTAATACAATGATTTATGAATGTATAGATAATAGATAAATTTTCTCATATCTTATCAATATAAAATTTCTATAATATATAAAGTGTAATATATTAGAATATGGTTTGGTGACGAATTATAAAAATCATCGTTGCCAAAGGTTAAACGAAAACCACGTATTTTTATGAAATTGAAAATCTAATTACCTAAATAGAGGACATAAATTGAAAAATTCCCTCGCCTCAAGCATCACCAGATGCTTGCTAATTAGGGTTGAACCATTAAAGACAATCTTCTTCTCCGAGCTGGTCAAGTTGCCAAGTATGGGTTCCTCTTTTTTACTTCTCACCTTTTCTTCTTCTTTCTACCTTTGGTCGTTGTTTTGCAATAGGTAGTCATTAGCTTTCTCTTGGAGGAATCATATATCACTTCCATCCTAGGTGAAAGCTAACCTCGGGTATGAAATTACTTTATTCTTTTGTAATAATTCAGTGTCTTCTAGCTTAATCCAGATTTCTGACTAGTAGTTACAAATAGTAGGGTTGTTTTGGAGAGACAACTTCGATCCCTATTCTTCATTAAACTCTTCAGGTAACTCTCCCCTCTTTCTAAGTTTGTGCATAACTGCTCTAAAGTTAATCTGTTCATCTACTTGGATTTCTTCCATCCATTTTTGTGTGATTTTTGCATTTTATTGGCTACCTAGGGTTGGCCTTCATGTTTCTATACTTCCTTTTGTTTTGAATTCCATCACAATAGCTCTCTTTATTTCTGATGAGGGGCTCGGGGGACCCACCTATTTTTTTTCAGAATAGTGACTTTATGGAAAGCACACTTTTTTTTTGCAATCAGAGGCTGCACCCTGGAAGGGATGGATACAAACACACTTAATTATGCATCCCCTAAAAATATTACACACACAATTAACATTCTCAATCTTATCATATGAATTTGTCTCGGTTAATAGATCACAAAATTAACATTGCTAAAATGTTGGAACATTCTAATAAGAAGTCTTCTATTCTTATAGATGTGAGATCACTTATTAATCTATAGTATATTCTCTAGGTTTTATTTATCTTTAAGGGTAAGTGACAAACATAGAATGTGCTTATGCAGTGGATTTTTGTCTAGTTAAAAAATTAAGTTATGATGATCTTTGCTTCTTCTGTGAATATTTTGTTAATTACATATAACTTCATATAATTTTTTGTTTCCTTATTAAATTGTACACTCTGCTTATATATTGATTATAGCTATGACTTGTTTTTTTTTCCTATTGACTTTTTAGAATAAAACTATTAATAAAAATTCATCACAAACTGTCCAGGTGGCGACTAGTTTTCAATAGCAGAAATGAGCTCTGATGGGTGGAATATGGTGGAATTCTCCCTAATAAAGAACAAATCAATGAATAAAAATTCTCCTCATCAAATTCTAATCACTGTTTGCCTTTAATGGCCAATCTTCTTGTTCAAAGTTTTTAGTACCATCCGAATTAGCTCTCTTTCTTTATTATATGTACATCTCATTTTTTGTTAGGAGGCTATTATATGAACATTTGATTGTATATACTACGTGTTGTGTAAAGTTTCCTCGAATCTTCAAGAGAACATAGATGAAAATAGAGGCGGTGGCAATGTCCCGATGGTCTGTAAAGGATTAGGAAAATCAATTGTTTTGAAATAGTCCTCCAAAAACTATGTCTGTTCATTGTGACAATGTTGGAGTCATTCAATCAAGTATGTATATGTTCATATTTGGGTTCCTTATATTGTTTAATTTATTCTTTTAAGTTCTATACTATTTTTTCTTAGGTGAAACGTGCAGTACATATAGTTCTTTTAATGCAGTGATCTATATTGCATCTGGGAAATCTTTCATTGTATCTTCTATTAGTTTAGTTAAAGTCAAGGATTTGTTATAAGAGGGTGTTAACAAACCAACACCTAGGGGAAGATCTTTAGCTGTTTCAATTGATGCCTTCGAATGTGTAAAGAGCCTTCTTAGGAATCCAAACATAGGAACTCTTTTACCCTATCTACCGAGTCTCATGTTATTTGGAATCCAGAAAAATAATTATTTTGTTTTCTTTTTAATGGAATAGGTGTGAAACTTTATTTATTGTTTTGTCTGTAAGAATTGTTAAACTTCTTATTAAAATCTTGTATTACTTACCATATATTATTATATTCTATTACTTACCATATATCAATATTTATTATTTTTCTGTAAGAATCATGTATCATTATATTACAAACTTCAATTTAAAACTATTTGAAAATTTTTTGACACCATATAAAATTTTCAAATCATATACTTTAAAAGAAAAAATATAAAGTATAAATCTATGTAATATTAATTAATTTTGAGTTTATAGTTTCATAAATTATTGAAATGATTTGACGTTTTTGGTAGCTAAATTTAATTTTACACTTAGAATCATTTTCAATAATATTAAATTTGAATTTTCTCAATATAATGTTTAGTCATAAACTAATCAAGTCAAAGTTAGCGAATTCATAATTATAAATAAGATAGTTATTTTGTTATTAATCATTTGGTGACGATTTACAAAAATCGTCACCAAAAGTCACCGATTCGTTACGATTTCAGAATCATGACCAAAGGCTTAGCCTTTGGCGACAATATTACAAATTCATTATCAAAGGATAAACATCTTGCGACGATTTTCCTGAATCATCGCCAAAAGCTTTCCATTTAGCGAATTTTTTTGGAATCGTTGCCAAAAGCGTGCCATTTAGTGACAATTTTGGAAATATTCACCAAAGGCTTATCTTTTGGTGATGATTCTCTAAATTTTCACTAAAAGCTCACATTTAGGTACGATTTCTAAATCACAACTTTAAAAACCTAGCCAATTGTCTCTTTTGTTGTAGTGGTATTTGTAATCTCACAAGTTTTTGATCAAAATTTGAACTCGACTAATGACCTTTAATTTAACTTTGATGGCAAGATTATAGTGGGTTATAATCCTAACCTCAATGATGATGAAGTCATATTGGTATAGATATCATATTTTAGTTAGAATTCTACTATTTCCTTTCTTTGCCTAAACTAGTTATGCTTCCAATAATATGGCTCTTAGGAAGTAGTTGCTGGTAGATCTCTAAAATCAATATGGATGCCTCTATAACTTAATTCATCATGAGGGATTTCAATTGAACTATGTCAAGTCATAAAACGAGAAGCTTTATAGACCATCAAGCTTCATATTATGATGATGTTTGAAGATAAATCAAGAAATTAGGTCTTTCTGATTTAAGATGTGTATACCATTATTTTACTTAGAAGAATAACTAAAAAGATAGATAGTTTATCAAAAAGAAGTTGTATAGAGCAATGGAATTTGTTGCTTAAAGACGACCCTCTGTCCTAACTAGGTAACTAGAAAAAAGATGCATTACTTTCATATTCAATAATTATCTATCATAAGCTTTTGACTTTGAAAATGATGTGTTGAAAGGTCTAAAATCCCAAGTTAAAGAGTTTGAGGCTTTTAAATACATGGAAAATTTCAAGCAATTAAGGAGTAACTTAAAAAAAAAAGCTATAGCAATTCTATGAGTAACTTAGAGACTATTGTCAAAGAAGCTAAAGAAAAACTAAACTCTTTAGAAGACATTCGCAAAGATGATCCTAAAAATTATCATTTAAAGCAAATTGAATTAGCACTATCAAAATTAGTTTTAGTGTTGATAGTGCAAAAATCTTTAATACGATAGAAATCCAAAATTCAATAACTAAGATAGGGATCTTAATACCAAGTTTTTCTATAATCCTCTACTACTTCAAAGAAATACCAATATGATATATCTTATATTTGATATCTTAGTTATTACCTATAGTAATAAAAGGGTTATTGAACACCTAGCTTGTGAACATTTCTAGACTCTTTAATTATCATTTAAAGTAAATTGAAAAGTTAGCACTATCAAAATTAGATTTAGCGTTGATAATGCAAAAATATTTAATGCAATAGAAATCCAAAATTCAATAACTAAGATAGGGATCTTAACACCAAGTTTTTCTATAATCCTCTACTAATTCAAAGAAATACCAATATAATATATCTTATATTTGATATCTTAGTTAATACCTATAGTAATAAAAGGGTTATTAAACACCTAGCTTATGAACATTTCAAGACTCTTTAAGCAACTATAATAATAGCTCTAATTCTTTGTTAGATCTCGCATCCTTTATTTTTCCTTACATCTCTCAAGATCAATAATTTTTCCTCGCTAATCAATATAGTAAACATGATATTAAAGAAGCCTGATTCAACTTGGATGCTAATAAGGCACCTAGGGCAGAAGGAATGAATGTTAAGTTCTTGAAAATATATATGTAACCATATTAGTGACACCATCTCCATTGTTGTTCTTAAATTCTTCTCTGAAGGGATCATACCTTGGGATATTAATAATGTACAGTTTTAAAGATGCCTATTCTAACTAAATTCCAAAACTATAGGCATACTTTTTTTTTGTAATGTGATATATAAGATTATTTCTGAAATGTTTTTTAATAGACTAATAACTATGCTAAAGAAATTTATCATTCTCTCACAAAGAGTGTTCATTCAGAGCCATAACATAGACAAAAACTTCTTGCTCGCTCACGTTTTCTACATGAATTACTATAATAAGGCTAAGACTAATAGTTAAATTTAAAATTGTTTTTCATTAAGTATTTGACTTTGTAGGGTAGAATTTTATATTGAAATATTTATTTACCTTTGAATTCCCTCTAATGTTCATTAAATGGCTGAAAAATGCTTAACTACAACTATAGTCAGTATCTTGATGAATGGTGAACCTACTTAATTGTTCAATTAGGCAAAAGAGTCTAGATAAAGGGACCCCTCTCATTTTATCTAGTCATAATCTACAATAAAGCTCTCTATTTTCTTTAACCAACCATATCAAGAACTAGAAGTGATTTATATACTACTACAAGTGTAGTAACTTCAAGCTTTCCAACATGTCATTCATAGATGGTTTGTTTTTATTAAATAAAACTAATGATGAGTCCAGATTTCATCAAAGGATTGAAAGATTTTTACAAATTATTTAGTTTCACACAACCTAATTAAAAGTTACCATATAGGTGACATTGAGGTTGCTAATATGATTGTTCAGCTGATTGGGTTTAGATTGTAGTAAACTCTTATAAAAATATCTTAGCATCCTAATTACCACCTCCAAACCTACATTTTCTATTGCCTTTTTTATGTTAAATAATAAAAAAGAAATTAGGTATACGAAAAACTGATATTTATCTTTCCCTAGAAAGCAATAACTAGTTTACTCAATGTTGGCTAGTATGCATGTATATTGGAATCCTTATTTAGCTCTTCATTTGAAATTGATCAAAGATATTTTAAGCATCTTAAAGATTTTCCCATCAAAATGGGATAAAAGTGATGTTATGAAAGCAAGAATCAAATGTAGGGAGGTTTGTCTTCCCAAAGAGAATAGTGGTTTGGGGTTCCAATCCATCAAAATAAAAAATATAATGCTTTTTTACAACATGATATGAGATCTCTTTATAGGTTTTCACTTTGAGTTTAATAGATCATATGTTTTTTTTAAGAGTTGGAGATTTTTGGATGTTTAAATCTAGCAACTTCTTAGACCCACTAACAAAATTTCAAAATGAAAAAGAGTATAAAACCTAAGATGAAGGTGAAAATAGAAAGTGGGAAAAGAACCTAAGTATAGTATGAGAACTAGCATCCTCAAAAACCCCTGCAAACCTTCCTAGACACTAAATCCACCACTGTTGGGATTCTTGAACATTAAAAAAATTTGGTGATCGTAAAAAAATTAATTGGAGTTGACAATTTATACATCCTAGGGGCTTGGCTTAATTAGAGGTAATCTGCCAAGCTATCTTCCTAATCTAACAAATGATAACCAGGTCATTTGGTTAAGATACAACTCAAAGAAATTAATCATTCAATCCTACCTTGATCTTTTCATAAGAAACAACACAAGAGAAATCTAGAAGATGGTATTCTATTATACTAATTATCTTTTGAAAGCTTCTTTTACTTTATGACTTGCAATAAAACTTGGGCCATAGATATGGAGTTTTTGGCATTCCAATTGTAAATAAGATACTTCATGTCTTGAAATTTATGCTTATGAATGCCAATGTATAATTTGATAAACAACATAAGTTGTTTATCAAATTGTCCCTTAGAGAGGCACTTTTCCTGAAAAATGTGATTGTTTCTCTTATCCTATGTAGCTGCATCCATAGAAGAAAATGAAATGCAAAAGTACCATTTATAGTTCTATTTGGATGCTTAATTATAAAATGCCAGTTATTGTTATTATTTAAGTTATTTAGTGCATTAGTGATTAGTGATTAGAAATTTGTGAAGCAATGTTTTCATATTTCAGTATTCAAATTGCATTGAAAGAATTAAGTGACCTGGGTTTTCCTCATCCCTTTTCCAAAGAATACAATAATTAGTAATGTTGGACCCCATTTTCGGAGCCCAACAATCGGTTCTTGATACCGAAGAACGTTAGGCCTGAGCCCCGACCCCCAAGGCTGAACCCTGGGTGACCCATCGGGACAGCCGTATGAGATAAAAGCGGAAAGGATTGCAATTAAAACAAATCCCAGCGTGGCAGCAAAAGGAGTTCACCACGGCATAAACCTTTTCTCACTACGGAGAAGTTACAAAAAGGGGCGTTCGCCGCGGCAACATATCGGTTCGCCGCGATAAACCAATGGATGTTCGCCGTGACGACCACTGGCTTTGCTGCGGCGAAAGTCCCAAAATCAGAAATCAGAAATCCGACATCCAACATTCAACCATTCAAAATAAACACATACATTCACATCTAACATCAAGCTAAGTATACTCATACATAAAAGAAAATTCAATTCTTCATACCATTACAAATCCCATGAGTTTGAACAAACTTTACTTACACAACATCATACATACCAAAGCTTAAAACAAAATACATAATGATGCTCAATGTTGATATGCTTAAAAAGCTATCCAAAATAGCAAGTGCAATGATCTCTAACTATTGTGGAGTTTTTTGATGCCTTTCAAGGATCAACTGTCATCTTGGATTGCACCTGAGGAGGGAAAAGTAATGGGTTGAGCTACACAGCTCAGTGGCTAATATATTTATAGCCATCAATAATTAGCACAATTCAAGCATATGTATGTATATAGATCGAGCAATTCTAGCACCCATACTATATTCAAGCATTTTACACATTCATCACATTTATCTCAATTCATAACACAACTCATAACACATAACACTCAATATGCTTCATACTTAACAGTTCAATTATGCAATGCATAAAAAACGGCTCGAGGGTTCCATGAAACAGAATGAAGAAACTAAAGTTAACCCTATGAACAGAATGAATCCATTTCGGAGCTCATATGCCACAAGCGGGCAGCTGGGAGAAGGCTCTTATCAACATGCACGTGACAAACAGAATGGTTCCACTCTCGCCCAAACAGAAGCACATAATCATGCTAAGAATCATTTTATCAAAATGATATGATTTCATGCTTTTTCTTCTTTCTTTTCATTTATATAGAATGCCATGACAGATATCATGGCATAACTTGATCAAAATCATAAGTTACTTATATCAAATATCATGCTTCTTTCAAGGTATAACGAAATCAAAATCAATATAATCTTTTAACAAATCATACTCAACCAATTAATCACATATTCAATCAAAATGTTATGCATCTCTCAATGCATAACATCAAATATATATTCACACATAGGCAAGAATGTGCCCAATCACATAATAACTATAAATACATCACCCACCTAATTTTGCTTGATAATCTAAATTCAATGTTGTCTTTCCTCTTGATCTTGGATCGGGTCTGCTTGGTTTCCTATAACAAACCAAGCTCACATTAAAACAATCTTCAAAGGAAATTCATAAAGCTTCAATAATCAAAAGTGCTAAGATTGAGCTATAACCCCTTTCAAACCTAAACTTTCGGTTCTACTTTTCCATGATCATTTTGATAGGATAAATGAAGAAATTTGGTAACACTTCCTTCTAGAAAAATGTTTTTCATTATATTAAGTTTCTAACAACACCAAGCTCATTCAATTTGGTTGAGAAATCCAAAAGTTATATACTCCAAACCTGGTGGGACTATCCTTATATTGAAGCAATAATCTATACTCAACTTCCACTCAAAAATTGAGATCTTTATAGACTGAATTAAGAATTCATTTCTTCATAAAAGTTATATCCCTATGCCTCTAGTTTACGCCAAATCAAAAATAACTCAATTTGAACACCTACAGAAACAGTTATGCCCAAAATACCGAAACATATCTGTGCAAAAAAATGGGTTTCGCTGCGGTGAAATCAGAATCTTGTCGCAGCGAAAACGTTAGAGTTCGCCGCGGCGAGGGCAAAAGCGCGCCGCGGCAAACAAGTCTAGAAACCTTCCGAAAACTTGTTTTTCGACATTCTTGATCTTTGTACTTCCCATCCTTCAAAAATAGCCCATCTTAACCCTAAACCATCATTCCTACATTTCTAAGCTCATTCTAACCCAAAATCATTCACAAACACAACATAATCATTAACCCTAGAAGATTAAAACATTTTTCATACACCATTCAACAA
>JANZLC010000005.1:14083150-14104177 GCA_026413385.1 Erythroxylum gracilipes | reverse complement strand
GGGATATTTCCAAATAAGGAGTCTTCCTAATTAGGAAGACTCCCATAACTATGTACCCTAGGTCTATATAAGGAGAGCAGCAGCTGTACATCTATTATCTGAAATAATAGAGAAGTTTTTACAGTTTTCTTTCTTGTTTGTGTATTTATTTACTTATTTTATCTTTTATTTTTATTTTTTACCTTGCTTTGTATTTATCTTTTATTTTTATTCTTTACCTTATTCTACATTTATTGTATTATTTATTTTATTACTTATTTTTATATTTTTATTTTTATGTATTTGTTTATATTTATGTTTATTATCTTTTATGTTTATATTTATTTTTACTTATTTTTGTTTTATTATTTTACTATGTATATGTATATGTGTACATACATACATATATATGTATGTATGTATATATATATTTAATTTTTTCTCCATGTGAGTCTATTGGAAATAACCTCTCTATCAGTTAGGGGTAAGGTTGTGTATTACTAAACTCTCCTAGACCCTTTGTATCAACTGAGGACTTTCAGTGAGGAGTTGTCGTGTTGTTCTACAGTATTTCCAAAGATGACCATCTTATAGATGATGCACCGATTGATGGTACAAGAAAGGAATGGCTAAAAAGTAATGTTAGATTGTTCTAGCAGATTTGGAATTCAATAGATACTGAAGTGGTCAACATGATTAATCATTATGAGCATGTTAAGGAATTAATAGGTTATTTGAAGGTTTTGTATTTGGAAGAAGAGAATACTTCTCATATTTATGAGATATGTAAGAGTTTTTAACAGGTTAAACAACATGATCGATCTCTTCTTTAGAAAAGGTTTATGAAGAACTGAATGTCTTGTTACTTTTTTAGTTATGATATTAAAGTATAACAAACTCTAATGGGAGAATATGACAATTATGAGCTTTTTGGCAAACTTTAGTTGTCAATTTGATACTACAGGGTCTTAGATTCTTTCTAGTGTGGAAATTTCCTCTCTCCATGAAGGCTTCACTAGAGTTCTTCACGCAAACAATAGTGTTGTTAGTCCACCTGTTCAGACTTCAAGTGCTCTTGTCAATCACAATAATGGAAGGCTTTCCAACCAGAATCAAAATAAATGAGGCAGTGCAGTGGGTTGGCAAAAGCGGGATCATGGTATGGGAGGAGTTGAGTATCAGGTCATATCAAGTGCACATGTCTAAAGCTACAAAAGTAGTGCAGTGGGTTGGGAAAAGCAGAATCATGGTATAGGAGCAGTTTGAGTATTAGGTCTTATCAAGTGCACATGTCTAAAGCTGCAAAATAAGTCTTGTAAATCTCACTCAACATGTGTTGCGATTATTTCTACTGCACCTAGCACATTCTCGGAATGAACAGTCAATGTTAAATTCCATCAGTACCACGAAGCATTGTAGAGCTTCTCTAACTCTATCATTGTTATTGCTAAGACAATTAATCGTGATAAGTGCCTCCTTTCTCCTCGAACACTTAGTGGGTCATTGATTTTGGTGCTAATAATGATATGACATGTAACCTAATCTTGTTACCACCTTTAAACCCTACAACTCTCTTTCCAATGTCGTTTTATCAAATTGTTCTACCTCTTCTGCTATGGGTTCTGGAACTGTTCATACTACTCTTTTACTTCCCCTCTCATATATTTTAGGGCGACCAACATGTTCTTTTAATTTAATATCTGTTAGAAAAATTATTTGAACTTTAAATTCTTGTGTCTTATTTTTTTCAGATTATTGTTTGTTTCGAGATATTATGACGAAGAAGATTATTGGTTATGGACATGTATCGAGAGGTCTTTATGTTCTAGATATTCTTGAGCATGTGCCCAGGCCCATTGCTTGCTTCATGATCTTAACTCCTAAAATACATTGTCGGTTAGTTCACCCTTCTCTTTTTGTGTTAAAGAAATTATGTTCAGAGTTTCAAAGTGTGTCGTCATTAGATTGTGAGTCATGTGAGTTTATAAATCATCATCGTTTGCCTTTTGCTTGTTGAGTCAATAAAAGAGCCAATTTTATCTTTGAGTTAGTTCATTTTGTTGTTTAGGGTCCATGTCCTATTGTATCTAAAAACGGGTTTTGATACATTGTTATCTTTGTTGATGACTTTTCTAAAATAGCTTGGCTTTATTTAATGAAGAATCTTTTTGAGATGTTTTCCCATTTCCCTGCTGTGTTGAAATTAAAACACAATTTAATGTTTATTTACATACTTTGCAAAGTGATAATGCCAAACAATATATTTTGATTCCTCTTGGACTTACATGCTTCAAAATGACATTCTTTACTAAACTTCTGTTGATACACCATCTCAAAATGACGTTGTTGAAAGAAAAATAGACTTTTCCTTGCAATAGCTAGGGCTCTTTTGTTCCAAGCGCATGTTCCTAAGTATTTTTTGGCTGATGTAGTTTCAACAACCTGTTCTTTGATGAACCTTATGCCATCATCCGCCTTTCATAGTAAGATTCCTTATCACATCTTTTTTCCTACCAAACCTTTGTTCCCCATTGAGCCTCGTATGTCTAGGAGTACATGTTTTGTCTATGATGTTTGTCTTCAATTCACCAAATTAGATCCTAAGTTTGTAAAATGTGTCTTTCTAGGGTACTCTTGTCTTCAAAAAGAGTATTGATGTTATTCTCCTAGTCTTAATAAATGCCTTGTATCTGTTGCTATTATGTTTATAAAAAATCTTTCCTCCTTTCGTGCTTCTTTAAGCACTTCTAATAGTCAAGGAGAAAATAATGAACCAAATAACCTAAGAGTTACCAAATGTTGCTTCTGCACCTACTATTTAAACATCACCACCACCTCCACCTATTTTTTATATTTATTTTTGATAACGAGATGTTTTTTGATATATATGTAGCACCACTTCCTTCTTTGGTATTAGATTCCACAATCATTGATCTTGATCTTCTAATTGCTCTCTGTAAAGATAAACGCCAATGCATTTACCTAATTTCATCTTTTGTTTCCTATGACCATTTGTCATCTTCTTTGTGTTCTTTTGTTGTCTCTCTTGATACTATATCTCTTTCCAAAATTGTTCATGAGGCTTTGTCTCATCTTGGTTGGTATGCAACAATGATAGAGGAGATAAAAACTCTCAATGCTAATGTTACTTGAAACTTTTATTATTGGGAAAAAGGCTATCACTATAAGTGGATCTTTGCAATTATTAATTCTAATGGCTTAGTGGCTCTAAAGGCTATGCTTGCACTTATGGTGTAGATTACTCTAATTTTTTGTCTCCTGTGGCTAAGTTGATATTTGTTCATTTGCTTATGTTTATGGCAGCTACTTATTGTTGACCCTTACATCAGTTAAACATTAAAAACGTCTTCTTACATAGAGGCTTAAAGGAGGAGGTTTATATGGAGTAATCACCTAGGTTTATTGCTCAAGGAGAGTATAAGAAAGTGTGCGACTTTGAAGATCTCTAAAAGGATTGAAGAAAATCTCTTCAATATTTTGATTGATCAATAACAATGATGAACTAACTCTTTTTACATCCAAAAGATAACCTTTTAATTTTTATAGATGTATAACTTTATAAGCATAAAACCCTAAAAGAATTGGAATCTGAAAAGAAAATAACAACTTGACGTTTCAAAATCCTAAACAACTAAGACGACAAGATTAACACCTGTCTAGGAAGCACATTGGGTCTAGTTTTATCTTAAAACTTTATGGGTATTTTTTATGGATGAGTCCAACACTGGTTATGAGTTCAACTCTAACACCAGTTTGCTTATGTTAATCATCATAAGATCAGTGCCTGACTCTAATATGACTTTAATGTCAATTAAAAAAATTCAGTGAAAAACTGGTTGATTTCTGGGTCCGACATTCTATAACCTTTTTCCCTAGCTTGCTCCTTCGCTTGAATCAATATAATTGGCTTGACCCTAGTATCTTGAGGTACCAGCGTTTTATTCCTTCCAATATCTTGAAGTAAACTAAATAGATGGTTCTAGGGTTCAAAATCCTTGGTACAAAATTGAAGTATTTAAGGCTCTAGAATTCAAGTAGCTATCCCTTGAGAATTCTTCTTGTTTTTTGGTTACAACTTACAAGCTTTTGGATTGTAATATCTTTTCTCTATGATTGAACTCAGATGTAATACCTTGATAATGTAATTTTTTTCTTTCCTCTTTTCGGAAAAAGGTTTAATTCCTTACATAAAGATCCACCAATATTTTATTGAAAGATTTTTTCACATTTTTTACTCTACTCCTTGTTAATGGTCCTCCATTGTTATTCAATAGATCTCCAAGTTTCGGTGTCTGCGTGTAGATGCTTGATTTCCGTCACTTGATATTGTTAAAGACATATTAAAATTAAGACATTGGACCATAGCAAGCATTTTCAAAGTTAAGAGACCGTTAGTTAGTTTATCAGCCAGTTCTTTTTGATATTGGCTCCTGTAATAATCTCAGGTGAGGGCAGGCTTTCTGATGAAGGATTATGTGGAGCGTCTGCACATTCAGATTATGGGATGATCACTCTTCTAGCAACTGATGGTGTTCCAGGACTACAGGTATGCTCTCTTCAGCATAACTAGTGTGTCCATGCATATGCATTGTGTGGATAACTTTATATCATAAATATTATTAATTTCTAGTTAACATAATAAAATTATGAGGGGAATTAAATGTTGTAAATATATTCATTAAAATTGTAACATACCGATGATTGGAAAAGAATGTAATTGACAATGATATGCTGAATAAAAGATGCATTTCGTAAATTGTACTTGTATTAATACTCTGAAAGAAAATATACAAATTTTCTTCCTGATCACTGAGAGACATTAGTAACATTGAAGATATATGAATTCTAGCCACATAAAGACTTAGAATGCTTTTTATTTATTTATTTGAAGTATTTAAATATTTGAACCCCCTAGTCTTGCTTTTGATCTTAATAGGTCTGCAGAGAAAAGTTCAACAAACCATGGGCCTGGGAATATGTGCCGCACATGAAAGGGTGAGTCTGCTGTCATTCTCACACCAAGGAACACATGCTTGAGAAGATTCTGTATTCTTCAATGCCTTGCAATTTCAATCCTAACCTAAGTTATTTATGCATGCATTTGCATTCTCTTTGTGGTCAAATAAGAAAGTTCAATGTTGTCTAATGACATATGATTTGTGGTACAGGGGCTATATAATGGAGTTTAGACTTTACAATCTTTTGCTTTCTAGAATGATTTAGATAACTATTTTCACCTGGTTTTCCTTTGCGTGAACCAGATTTACATACTGTATTCTTGATGAATGACAATGTTACTTTATGATCCCCCCTTTGGCCTCTAAATTTGAAATGACAGGGCCTTCATAGTGAACGTCGGGGACATGATGGAGAGGTGGACCAATTGTTTGTTCAGGTGGGTTATCTCATAGACAATTTCAAGATATTTATGCCTTGTTTTACGTCCTTTTGGCATTTTAACTGAGTGTTACGACCAGGTTTACTTTTTCAGCTGGGTTATCTCATATACAATTTCAGGGAATTTCATGCCTCTTTTTACCTCTTTTGAGAACTTTAACTTTCTTTTCCACGTTTATATTTTCCTCTTTTGAGCATTTTAACTAAGTTTCTCGTCTAGGTTTATGTTTTCTTCTTTCTTTATTTTCTTTTTTCTTTTTCCTGATTTCAGTTTATTCCTATGATTTCCAGGTCCACGCTGCACCGAGTAATGCCAGAGGGACGGGAGCGATACTCTGTAAACATCCATATGCCACTTTCGCATCATTCCTTGATATTTACTTCTAAAAGTTTGATGCCCACTTTACTAAACTCATAGTTTTCACCTGTAAAATTGTCAGTGATTCTGCTTATGCCTTGCCACTGTATAGATTTTTTCAATCTTGTGATGAGTTACTTTTCATTAGATGGTTTATCAGTCCCTATTCTTGTAGATTGATCAACAGAGAATGCTTTTATAGGATGCCTGTTGCAATTGTTAAAAGCAGGAAAAATGATATATCTTTTTTATCAACTACTAAAGGAGAGTTTCTGGTTATTTGAGCTGTTTTTGATCAAAGTGTCAGCCTATTGGATACAAAACTATGAAGTAGGTTCCCGCTTTCATGAAGTGCCTTGAGTAGAACATCTACTGGTTTAGTAGCATTTGCATTCAGATCTGAGGATTGAAAACTATATTATTTAATTTATGGAGATCTGTGAATTAAAAGTTCGAATTATATATTACATTGCACCTTGAGGACTCCATTCTTCACATGCTTTGATTTCTGAATTCAGGTCTCTTTAACCAGGGGATTCGTTCTAGAGCTGAAAATGTTTCTGTTTGATAATGCAGTTGGCATTCTTCTTAGATCCCAATTCAGATTGCATTGTGGAATGCTTGGAGAGTTGTTACAATGAATCATGTCCCAAAGGGTATACTACTGAATCTGTTTACCTGGTCAGGCTTCCTTGTAGCTTACTGGTTTTGGTAGATATGTTTAAGTGGTTCTCTTTTTTCCTCGTCTCCTTAGACCACCCATGGTTGCTGGTTTTTAAGGTGCTGAATCATTAAAAAAGTGCATCTTTTTTCAGTGAACATGGAAATTGTTGGCTCACCTTGTATAACACATTAAAAAGTGGTTTTATGTTAAAAAAAACTTTTTGATTCCTAAAAGCAGCCATTCTTTTCTTCATAATGAATTTGATATTCTTCTGAGCATTCCTTTTCACTTCTTTTTATTTTTGATAATCATGCATTGAATTCCTCATTATTCTAATGATTGGGGATTATCTATTGGTTACATTTTCCCATATTATTATTACCGTAGTAATTGTAACATAAAGTAAATGATATATTAACTCTTGGCATACCGTAGTAGTGATTAGTGTCAAGATAAACTTATGAAGTAAATGATATGAACTTTATCTTGTTAAAATAATTATTAGCTAAGAAATAAATCATATAAACTATTTGTATCTCATAGTAACTGTTATGATAATGTTGTAAAGTCTGAAGGGTCATTTGGTTTTATGTCGTCTAAGGGAAACTATTCTTTCAGGTGTGAAGTATAGCAAAATCTTTGCTTTTTCTCTTTATTTTTGCTGCCTCTCGCTTGCTTTTAGTTTTCATCTTTGGTTGGTGTTGATATTAAATTTAGGTTGAAATTGGTTGGATTAAAGGAAACTTAACTTGTAAAGGAAATAATAGCTTATTTGATCTTATTAACCATGTGTATTTGAATAATCCTACTGTTCATGTATTCATCTGTGGGTGCATGCATGTGTGTGGGTGCGTGCATGTGTGTGTGTGTGCGCGGGCGTGTGTGGGGGTGTGTGTTTGTGTGTTGTAATACAGGGCAAGTTGTTTTCATACTTTTTTTGAGACACCATCATGAATTTGACTAATAGGGAACTAAACAATTTAGATGAAACTATACATATATATACATTTTGTTTTTTAGCTATGATGATAAACGTTTGCTGACTTCTTAGTGTTCTATAATAATGGTTTTCCTCATATCACATTATTATAAGAAACTACTATTGAGTCGATATTTAGAAATAGTTAGTTTTGAGCATGATAAACTAAAATGCCTTTTCGCAAGTAGTATTAGAATAATATTGGAAAATGACAAGTCTTACGAGTAATGATGATTACGCTGCCACTTTCTACTTTCTTCTGTTAGGCTGTGGTTGAAGCAGCAACAGAAAGGTAAGACAACATAGTTGTGTCAATCTTATTCTTATAGTATAATAGAAATAGACCACAAAATGGTTAGTTGTCTCAATCTTATTCTTATGAAATATAATATAAGTAGACCACAAAATGGTTTTATTTCTGTATCTGTTTGTCAAGTTGCTTCACAGGATATAAATTTGCTCAAAGTTTTGGATACGCATTGTTTATAGCTTCTATAATTTGGTATCATTCTGGATGACAACATTTGCTTGCAATTCTCCCAGATTTCCTCCGATCCGCAGTGGTGACTATCTCAAAGAGCGATTGAGGCTTACGTATGGCTTCTAAAGTGCAGGCTGGGGTTGTAAAAGGCTCTAGATGACGTCAGTTGCTTGTGGACTTGAATCGGTTATTTATGCAAAATATTTCAATCAAATTATTGACATGCCTTACTCTTTTTTCCCTGTGGGATGCCTAAGGTTATTTTTGGTCATTTATTCAACCCTAGTAAGAGGAAGTGCGGTCATCAGCTAGTTCGAAGATCCAACATTCACAATGATACCAAGATTACTGACAAAACATGCACATATTTCCATGTGGATTCATTACTGTCATCATAATTAATTTTCTAACCCATCCTCCTGGGTTAATGGGGGCAGGTATCCCGTTGAACCCTCTTCAAGAGGCTACCTGTTAATAGCTTCTTTAAGAACTTAAGCAAAGACTATATAATGCCCCAACTAAATCAAGAAGCTGTTATCTTGATTGCATCTTTCATCGAAAAGCTGTTTGTTTTGCTCTACAACAATAACTGACTGAAGCAAAAAGTGAAGCTTGACATTCTATTTTAATGAAGATCAACAGCTTTATCAATAATCATAGCTTTATTATAATTAAGGCATATTCTTAGACTAAAACTGCTCGCATCTTATTTCTTTTGATGCTTTAATGAACGAGTCTTGATTTTTGTATGTCATTTTACAATTTATGACTGTCTTAGGAGAACAAAGCTTATGATAGCATTAAAATTATCAAAATAGGAGTGAGATCAATAAAAAATAAATTGAGAATAACTGATGAAGAGGAATACTTTGCGGTGAAACGTGTCTTGATAAGATTGGATCGGACTCATCAAAATTATCAGGTAAACAAAGTGAATTTAGGAATAAATCAATATTGGAACAAGAATATTGGCGAGAGAGCTTCATGTATAAAAAATACAACGCCTTTTACGTTCAACATCATAGCCTCTCTTTTTGATTCTGTATTGTTTATTTCTTACAGCGAAGAGAAAATGATACCTTAATTTTAATAATGGATATTTTAGTTTATATACACAAGATACAATTTTTTAGAAGATCTAATTGAGACCTGACTTACTCTCATTCAAGATGCCTCCAAAGTCGCTTCCAAACGCTCCGCACCATGATCCGGAGGAGGGTTACGTCCATGATCTCCAGGTCAGTATATCACCAGCTCTTAAAAGCATAGCATATATTGGTCTGCGACAATCCGGATTATAGTCCGACCTATCATTATGTCTTCTAGTTTTCAGCAATAGTTCACCTGGATTTAAGTGATATTTTGTTACAGATTGCTACTGATGTCCTCTTACTCGCACTTTAGATTATGGATTTTGATATGCCTATGGAATTTCGATGTTAGCGATGAATCGGTTATGATTCTTACAGGAAGAAAATGGATGGTTGTTTAAACCTAGGGGGCTTCATATCGTATGGGGTAATGAGGATTGCTACTGGCGCTTGCCTCCTGAAGGGTAAGAGAGCACATTTTCATCTTAACGGTTCAAAAGGACATCGTTCTGTTGTGTGTATCATCAAAGTTTCCAACTTTTTGCTAAATCTATTTGATGAATTTATATAAGTAGGATCCGGTTTTTAGGGACTCATAATATGTGGAGACAGAGTACTTGCTTAAATGCAGTATTATGTGGAGACAGATTACTTGCCTTAAATGTAGCCCTTTGGATTTTATTATTTGATGATATTTTGTGAAAAGGAAAAACCTCTCTCTTCTTACTAATTATTTTTTCTTTTTGAAATTAGATATTCTTATTTTTCCTAAGATGTAGAGGTTGTTTCTGCAACAAGGTAGAACAGAACACTACTAGGAGGTATTCAAGCCAAGATTATCTGAATTTCCAATTTTCCTTCTTAAGTTGCCGAATCCTCTAACCTTCGAGCTTCATTAGGTTAGAAGAGCTTTGCCCTCGGAGCTGTTGAATCTGTTGCTCCTTAAGTTCAAGCTAGGCAAAATACAGCTTGATTTTCCCTACTTGTACTCTTTGTTTACTTGTTTAAAATGCACGTATTTGATATGTCCTAGCTCTCATGCCTATAATGGTTGTGATATATTCACTGATTCTTTTAACTTGTATGAGACATGGCATTTATGAGGGGTTGCTAGCATCAACTTTACTGCTGTGGCTTCATCCATCTTACCTTAGAAAATGAGATAGCATTTTAGAACTCCTATTCACCTTTTTTCCTCCCTTCCTTCTCTTTTACAAGAATTAAATAGATAAACCCTTGATTACTACAATGTTAGCTTGTTTTATTTGATTGCTTATTTGCAAGAAGTATCTTCTGATTTTGAAGCCTTCTGATAATTCCATAATGAAGAAAAAAAGTATATTGCCTGCCTACTCGGTGCAGTGCAGTATTTCAAGGAAGTTGAACAACTTGTGCAGCATCACCCTTGCATCTGGAAGTTGTGGGGATTAGGTATTTAATGGTGAATCTCGTCATTTGTTTTCCCTCAGTAGTAAATATCCTCTAAATCGAATCTAAATTATGGTTTCTGGTAGAAATTATTAGAGATGTTTTAAAACCACAATCCAAGCAGTATTTGCTGTTTGGAGTCCGTGGCCAGACCACTAGGAGTAATCAGACCTTTAGGGTGATGATGATTAGTTGTAGCAGGCTTCTATACTTGACTTACATCTATTCTTGTCCAAAGTCTCAAGTGCAGGATAGTTTTTACTTCGATTTGATGAGCTCAGCAAGAGCCACAAAGTTTAATGGAGTCTAGCATTGTTTCCATGTGTAATAGTGCTAGCAGTTTTGAGTCAGTAACACATTTATGCATGCTAGCGCATTGCTTAATCTAGTATTCTCTTCTTGAAGGAACCTTCTGTATTCTTTATTAGGGTGAAAATAATGATAATAGACATGCATTAACTTTCTATTATTGGTAGATTTTAAGTAGCTAGTGCTACATTTGTTGTTTGGATACAAATTACAGCTGATTATGTATTAACCTGTTAAATCACAGACATATATTTGATGCACATCATCTCGTATCTTTGCAGGGAGGATGGTCCTGTGGAGCTGTTGGAGGTATGGTGGTTTGAGGTAACTGGCTCAACAAAGGAGAATCTAAAGCGCGGGAAGAAGTATGAAATTAGCTTCCTTGTATCAGTTAACAACCATGCACGCTGTTGGAACGATGTTCCCATTTTTGTTATGGCTAAGGTAGGAATGGGAGGAAGCTGCAGGTGGAAAAGAATAAATTTACCAATTCAGGATGGGGATAACAAGTTTGAAATTCCCAAGGGTAAGTTTCTGATAGATGTTCCAGAAACTGAATGTGATGATTCAAAGCTCCACTTTGGATTATATGAAGTGTGGAGTGGTTCCTGGAAGGGAGGTTTACAAATTCACGAGGCTAGAGTCCAAGAAGTTAAAGAGAACTACGAGAATGATACTTTGTAAAGCAGTGTGAAGGTCCGTCTTTATCTCGACAATGTATCATACATGAGAAATTTGACAGCTTGTAGTAAGGAGTAAGTTTGTGCATGGAAGAAGTCTCTTTAACGAGCCACATGAAGTGAATTCATTTGCACTACACCAGAATTGACTCGTTTTCATTCTCCTCTATCATGTGAATTTGATTTTGATGAGTGGGTCCAAATGCCATTCTAGTGTAATTTGGTACTTGGCTCTACCATAATTCAGGATTATTGTTCAAAACTGCAAAATTGCTAGATGACTTTTTCGATTTTCCGTAGAAATAAGCACTAGATATTGTAGGATACAAATATGAGTGTATTTCATCGTTATCCAATTATGCGAGTGAATCGAATTTGGACTAATTACTTCAAAATTAGTCATAAAATTAAATTTTCTAATAAATCTCTATATAAAGGGGCTTACATTCATTCATTTATACATACTTCTGACAACGTAATTACTCTTTAATTTGGCAAATAGATACCAAACCATGAACGTAATCATGACTTCTACAAACATTTTCCCTATCTTTCTATCTCAATTCCAATGTTATAAATAGCTCCAATAATACACCCTTAAAAGTGTCAAGTTGAAACGTAAAATGGGAGACAAAAAAAAAACTCTTTTATTTCCTCAATTTTATATTAACTTTGATTTTGAAAAAAGAAATTTTTCCATAAATGTAAAAGTTGAGTTTTTTTAATAATAAATGACATAGTTACATTAAAATTTTTCATTAAATTTATTTTAAGATTATCATCGTATATCTCTTCATCTACAAAATAATAATAAAATTTATTAATTTTCATAAAATATAATATTTTTAATTTCTTATCAAATATGTTGGAATTTTTATTTACTATTTACAAATTTTTTATTACTAGAAAATGAATGAGAACACAAAAATAAGTTAATTCAGTCTTCAAAAAAAGTTTAATATGTCTTTCATATGAGATTTTAATTTATTTTTAATAATCTCAATTTTATTTTATTATTAAGATGTTATAAATTAGTAATTATAACATTTTAACTCTTAAATAAAAATCTTAATATTAATAATTTCCCTGTCACTAGTTAAAATCTTTACCTCTACATTAATTGTCATTAATTCTAAATCTATATTTAGATGTAATTTGTCCAATTGATTTCATTTCATGGATCAACGCAATCAAATATTTTATTTAGCGATAAATCTTATTCTATATGCATTTGCTTAAGAAAATCAACCTTCAAAATTTTGTTTTCTCATTACTTTTCTATATACATTTTTTTAATTAAATAAAATATCATTGTAAACTCAATGAGCGTCAAGTTTATAACTCAAAGATACAATTAAAGCTACATAGTAAACAACATTAAGAACGGTCAAACATAGCTATCAGTCCCACAATAAAAGAAAAATGAGCAGTTTTAGTTTCCATTTGACTCGTTGCTTATTTTGCTTGTGATACTTCTAAGTATTGCTACAAATATTATCTTCTACAATAGTCTATGAGTCAAGGTATCTAAATTGCATTGTTCTCCTCTAAACAATCGTTTATTCCTTTCACACCAAATGTTGTAAACCAATGCAACAAAAGCAACTTTGAATAAATCTTGTTCATCTTTTATAATTAGAAGTATATCTTAGAAAACCAATTCCTAGTATTTGAACAACTATGACTACTGCAATTCAATATAAAAAGTGCCATTACTGTGTTCCATAAGGACGAAGAGAAATTGTAGTGAAAAAAGAGAAGGTCTAGGTCCTCATTATCCAACTTGCATAATTTACACTTTATGTCAGCTATTTGAAACTTTAAGAATCCTTGATGCCTATTTTCTTTTTAACTGCAAGCCATAGAATAAATGCATTTGAGGAAATGAGATTCGAATCCCATAAGAGATTGTTTTATTGATAATTATCTTAAGGGCCTAGTAGTAGCTTATTGTAGGAGAATCTTGTGAATACATCCTCCTTTTTGGAAGCCATTGAAATATATATGAATTGGTAGTATCAGATGAATAATTTGAAAAATTCTCCATAAATTCTTTGGAGCCCTTGGTGGTACGCATTGGCCAAAAACAAGCATTTTCTTTTATCAATGACTGCAACCTAGTGTTTAAAGGAAAATTAATTCTTAGGTATTACGGATCCTTTGGTTTGTAGAGTGGTCCATAGTTAAGCCAATGATCAAACCACAATGAAGTCCTACTTTTATCTTTTATCTTGTGCTTAATAAAGGCTTGCACCTAATCTTTATGTAGCAAGATCTGCTTCAAAGACCATATGATGTTAGATTTTATCTAAACCACCTATATGCTAGTTCCTTTTAAGAAGTATTGATGTACCCACTTCACCCATAGGTTTTCTTTGTCAACACAAAGTTTCCAAAGTCTCTTTATTAAAAGAGGTTTGATCATAAGTCGAGTTGAGGAAATACCTAGACCACCATTTTCCTCAGGTAAGCACATCTTAGACCATTCCACCTTAGGAATTTTTAGTTTATCATTAGTTGCATGCTAAAGGAAGTTCCTTAATTGCTTATCAATAGTCTTCATAATCTCTTTTGCCAAAGCTAGGTGGGAAATCTAATATGTATGCAAGTTGTTTAGGATAAAAATGACTAATAAGAGTCTTTCACTATATGAGAGTATTCTATTGTACCAATCATTTATCCTTTTATATATGGAAGCTATGAGGGGATAATAATATAAGAATGTGTGTTTCTTTGTAAAGATAGATACTTTTAAGTATTTGAAAGGGAGTTGCTATTGTTTAAGACCTTTTGAAGAGGTTAAGAGTCCTGCATTGGTGTTGGATCCAGCAAACAAGTATAAGGAACTTTATCATAGATTAAAGACAAACTAGGGTTGGACTTGAATTATTCAAATGAGTTGAATAAAAAAAATTATAGATGCATTAGTAGAACCATAAAATAGTAATAAATCATCAGAAAAAGATAAATGAAATATGCCTAACCTTTTGCATCTGTGATGAAAATTGAAATCTAGCTCTTTGGAGATGTTTAAATTTATTAATATGGTGAATATCTCCATCTTAAAAGCAAATAGATAAGGAAAAAATGAATAGCCTTGCCTCAATCCTCTAGCATCTTTAAATATATTAGTTGGTTCTCTATTTACTATAATAGAGTATAATGTAGTTATGATGCACATCCTTATCCAGTTAATAATCATGTATGGAAATCTAATGGCTTACATAGAAGTAACCAAGAATTCCTATTTAAATGAGCCAAAAGCTTTAGTAAAATCAATTTTTAGAACACATATTTTTATTGACTCCTTTGAATGATAGCCTTTGAATAATTCTTGCGAAATCATAATGTTATCTCTTATATTCCATGAATGTATGCACTCTAATAAGGGCTTATAAGCTAAGGCATTAACTTTTTGAGCCTATTAGCTAGTATTTTAGAGATTACCTTATAGACCATATTGCAACTAGCTATTGTGCTATAGTCATTTAAGTTGGAGGGATAGTTCACCTTGGGAATGAGATAAATATATGGTTTGTTCATCTCTACTAGCATAAGGCCCAGATAGGATAATTCCTTTACCATATTAGTTATTATTTTACCCGTGATTTCACATAAGCTTTAGTAAAATCTAGCATTAAAGCTATCTGGACCAAAGTCTTTATTTGGATCAAAAGTAAACACGATATACTTATTTTCCTAATTTGTCACCTCTCTGATTAGTTCATCTTTGAACTAATTAGTGAAAAGATTAAATGTATGATTCTTTAGTTCATCCTAAAGCAGTTGGATTTATTCCTCAATGCCTAAGGTTTTTTTTTTACTTGAAATGTTCATAGAGCAGTTTCTTCATGCCTTTTTGGAAATTAATTTTCCTGCTTACATCATTGCATATCAAAATTATATGTTCCTCCTTGCTTAAATGACTTTATGGAAGTATTTTACGTTTTTATTTCATTAACTTAGCCACAATATTTGTGATTTCCATCTCAGTTGAGAGTACAACTCTTCCAATATACCAACATGGCTTATTAGTGCATTGAATTTTTTAGAGTGTTGCAAAGCCAATACATATTGTTACATCACGAGCTTTTCATAAGCCTTAATATTTCCCATTGTTAAAGAATTGTTGGTTTTTTTTCTAACTAAGGATAAGTACTTTCTTGATGTCCTTCATCTTTTGCATATAAATATATGTTTGTTGTAAGGCCCCAAATTATACCCTAGTTGAAATGTTACATATTCATGAAAGTCAAAGTGATAGGTGTTGAAATTGTGATATGATTGTGAATTATATATGTCTTGAATCTTGGTTTGATGGGCCATAATTAGTAACTTGGAATTAATTGATACCATTAGAAAAGTACTAAAATGTACAATTGAACTAGGAAAACCATCAAGTGGCAAAACAAGTTGGTACATGGAAATTTTGAATTACTAAGCCTATTCATTCGGTGACATTTGGCATAAGTAAATAATGGACAAATGGCAGTATAATTGAATGTTATTTGGCAGCATTGATTAAGTGACAAATGACTTAATAGAAGTATGACATTTGGTAGCTTAAATGGAGGATAAGTGGCTCATTTCTATGTATGACATGTGGGTTATTCCATTGAAGGACATGTGGCTTGTGTCTTTGTGTGATAAGTGTTGGCTTATGTTGTGCTTAATTACCACATCAAGATGTTACATCAAGAAAGCTACCATATGCTATCTTCTATGTTGTTGTCTTTTAGTGTTAAGATTATCCTAGTTTCATTTGGATTTTGGATTTGTGTTGGTTACTTGGAAGGCTAGTTTGGCTTGGTCTTTGAAGTTAAACAGGTAAGGGAATGCTAAACTTGATTGCATGCAATAATATCGATTATTTGATGCTTGAATTGAATAGAATATGTATTGAATTGATGATGAATTGAGGTCTGGAGCATGATACTTGTTTGATAGCTTTTGCTTTGGATGTTGATACCTGAAAGATCATGGATTGTGAGATGCTTAATAAATGATTTTTAAATTGGTTTGGACATGAATTTGATGAGGTATTGAAGCATGAATAAGGAAGAATTGAAGTGAAATTGATGCACTTTGGTGAAGGTGTGTAGAATGGAAGTGAAGAAGTGAAGTTTTGGATCGTGGGATCTATAAGGCACATTCCCACGGTCATGGGAAGTGGTTAGGAAGGTGAAAAACTTGGTTTTGTGCAATTGTTGAACTATATAAGGTTAGGCCATTTTATTTGGTACATTGAGACTTAATTGAACTTGTTTAAGGTGTAAAATGAACTTAAATTAAGGTTAGATCAATTGAGTAAAAGTTAATTTACTTATGGATTGTTAATTGAGGTAATTACTTAAGGAATGTGTGGTTAGTAAATAATCTATCTAATGTTGAAATGTATGGTGTGTTTAAGGATGAATATGTCCTTTTGAACATAAATGTGTTTCAAAGGATTTATGTGATGTGAATTGAATATGATTGTTTGTGAACTGGGAATTTATGTAATTATATGTAATGTGTAAATACATAATGTATTTATTGGTACATTATTGCAAATGTTTATGTTCATGAGGTATGTTAAGTTGTTGGATATGATAGATTATGTTCAATTTGAGAAAAATGGAATAAAGACATGTTATACACTACATCTTTTGAGTGTGATTCTGAAATCTGAAATATTTTGTTTTAAAACTACTAAGTCCTAGTCGTGAGTAAATAGGCATACCTAAAAGGGTCTACAGCTGCTCCTGTAACCAGACACTAAGGTGTCTTCTATGCCAGACACTCTGGTGTCTTATGATTTTAAACACTTTTGTGTCTTCTGCTTCAGATAATTAAGTATCTTTCGTTTCATATACCAAACATGGGTATCTTATGTTCTGGTCTCATTACCCACTTCTATAAAAAGGATTACCAGACTAATATGTTTTATATTATGTTACATGCTCAGTTCTGATATAATTAAGCTCTGTTCTGAAATAATAATTTTGTTATAATTAAGCTTTGTTCAGATATTGTTTGGATACATTCAAGTTCTGTTCTAGTACTTCAAGTTCTGTTATGATATTATGGTATTATGTTCTGATACTTGTAAGTTTTGCTCTGAACCCAATATATCCTGTTCTGATATATTATATTTTGTTTTGAGATACATATGGTTTCGATCACACTTTAATATAAACAATTAAAGATTGCTTGAGATGTGATCTGATTATGTATATGTGAATGATAGACGACTGTTAGAAATAGTCGCCAAATTATATCTTGTTTAGTTATTTACCCACTAAGCTATATGCTTAGCCCGGTGATTTTGCCTCCATGTAGGTTCTAATAAGAAGACTTAAGTATGAGACAATCGAAGTGGCCAATGAAGGATGTGACATGTTTGGAAGTAGTTTTGTTTGAGTTTTTGAGTTGTATTAAATGTAATGAGACATATTGTATTTTGATGTAATCGGTTTCTAATAACCTTACTACATGTTGGCTTTTGAATTTATGGCATGTATTTTGATATGTACAATATGTATGATATGTTCTGTTTATAAAATAACATCTAATGATATGTAATGTATGTTTGCTTGAGTTTCTGGAAGGGCTTTGAAATGTTTGGTATGTTTTAGTCCTGTTTTGTTTGGCATTTGCATATCCTCCTAGGGGGTATGTGGTTATTACATTTGTGATCCTTCTATATTAGTGTTTAAGCCTTTTACTACAACTTTCATAAAATTTGGTTGAGTTAAAAGAACATTGAAGAATTTAAAACAGACTTTTCTTTAATTGCTAGTAAACTTACTTTGAATGATTATGGGAGTATGGTAAGAGGTGAGTAGGTTGTAAAATTTTGCAAAACTGAGAGGGGAAAAGGACATCCATGTATAGTTGAGTGGACATCTATCTAAACTTTTTCTACGTAATCCAACTCTCTAATTTCCTATTATTCTAAGTATAAAAATAACTAATATACCTCAAATTAATTAGCTTAAGATCTCTGGTAAGTTTGTTGGGATCATCATTCCTATGATTAGGCTTTTGTTTTGATCTTTGAATTTAAAAGAGGCAAGGGTGTAACTAAAATCACCAACAAGGATCCACGATGAGTTGTGATTACCTACTAGAGCTAATATATCCACTATGCTTCTTCCTTTAAAAGTTAACATTTTTTTGCATAAATAACTATTGTGAGTAATGAGGTTTGTGATTAGGTAAGCATTACCTTATAATGAAGAAACTGATTTAAGCAACATCAAAATTTAGATGGAAAACTAAAGGATTTAAGGAAATTAGTATTCTTCTATTATAATGAGCTTTATGATTAGTGCGAATGATTCTTCCTTTTCCTAAAAAATATAGACCATTTTTGGTATTGGTCCTCCTTTATTTTAGTTTCTTATAAACCAAAAAAATGAGGTCTCTTTTAGAGAATAAGATCTTTAAGGACTTGTTGCTTATTGAGGCTATTTAAGCCTCTTATATTCCAAACATAAGAATTCATTAGATAGGTGAAATGCCATATTTTTTCTTCTTCTTAGAATTCCTTCCTAACTTGCTCCTACTAGTGTTGGCTTCCCCAATATAAGTAAAGATAACTCTAGTAATGAATTCTAGGAGAGGCCTCTATTGAGCTTCCTAATGTTCTTAGACTTTATCCAACCTTATGTCACTAGGCTTGGACATTGGAGTTTCTCTTAATTCTATACTCTTATCCTCTTTTTCTCCTTTACTACCAACATTCGAGTCTCCCTCAAGAGGTGCAACCTGATATACTTCTAATTTGTGGACTCTTAATTACACTTGAGTTGTTTCTGTTATAGATAAAACAATATTCTTAATTTTCTTATTATTTCCTTATTATTTTCAGCGTGGGTATGGATCACCTCTTTTCCTTAAAGATCAAGAGGATTTAGGTGGTACTTATTTCATCTATTTTTCTCTTTGGTTTCAACACTTCAATTAGGTTCTTTATTTTTGATTTCCATATTAAATGGTTTCATCCACTAGGTTGCCATCTTCATTTAGCTTTTTTATTTTGAGGGTGCTCAAGTAGTTTTTCAAAATCTCTACTTCTATAGATACTGGAGCAAAACCAATTCTTCTAATATTTGTTATATTTTTCCTTAGGACTATAGGTCTACCTATTGAACTTGTGATGTAACTTAGCTTTTCTAAAGACCAATATTCTACGGGTACTTGATAAAAGGTAAACCACAAAGGAATACTTTCATATTAGCTTTATCCAGTGAGAGGCTAAGTCTCCATTTCTGCATCACTAGTGGCCTATCTTGGATATGCCAAGATCCCAGTTCCAAGATTCTCCTAGCTTGGTCCTATAAAGAGAACTTGAGGACAAAGAACTCATCTTCACTTACTAGGAAACTTTCCAGGCCATACTTCTTCTAATAAGATCAACCCAATAGTTGACCTGCGGAAATGACAACCTATGTTTTAGGAAAAATGGAACTAAGGTAGCTTACCATTTCTTGGCTCCCATCTATAATATCTCCTTGGTAGTAAGACAATTTTTTTTTAAGGGAGAGAGGTACATAATAAAGTTTTCCAAAGGACCGTGGGTCACCAACAACCTTGTTATATGTCTTTTATCATGTGTTGAGGTGAGTAGTTAACAAGGCTTTCCTTCAAAGGGATCTTATCTTTACCTATCTTAGAGTCAAGTTAAATAGGTATAGCTTGGTTAGATTTAAGGTGAGGGTTTGTAAAAGGTAGGAAGTTATATAGAGCTAAGGTTAGGGTTGGGGGAAGTGATGGACTTAGGTGGTTGTAAGGTTAGGGATGATGTATGCATTTCTATTACTGGTAAAAAATGAACAAGGGGAAATAGGCTAGAGATGAAAATCCTAGGCAGATGGCTACTTTGGAAAAAGTTAATATGGTTAGGGAATGAGTCCGGTGGATGGGTGATCGATTTATTTTATACTAGGGCACAGTGTAGCTACAACTAGAACTGGCGCTTACAGAGCGATCCCATAAAGACTAAAATTAACTAGTACTAACCTTCTTCTTATTATCTAACTGGAAAATAATAGGAATAATGATTAATTAGATTCATAACTAAAATAAATCAACAAAATTGATTAACTAGAATGAAGATTAAACTAAGAAACAATTAATAAAGACAGTGGTAATTCTCCTAGGACTTTTTATATAGTTAAACCTTCACACAATAATTTAAACTTAAGTTCATTGGACTGTGAAAATTCCTCAATTATGCTCATATCTTTCTCAAGAATATTAGGAACTAATCCTAAGTTGATTAATTGAAATTTTTGTCTAAGTAAAACCCTAGAACTTCATTAATTGATTTATGTATTTTACTATTAGGTTTGACCCTAATATGAAAGATTTATGTCATCTTGTATCTAAAGTTGCATGCAACTAATTTTTGTTATGTTAAATTAATTCATACAAAGGATTTATTAATGTTGATTTCATAAAGTAACATACCTATAATATTAGTTTAAAAAAAACAAAGAACATATAATTGAATCTCAATAAACTAAAGAATAAATTAAAATAAAGTAAAATCACTACAAAGTCCATCCTAGGGGTTCATCTTATCCATGCACCATAAAGGACTTAGTTGTTATAATATCGAACATAACATTATAATTAAAGGGAAAATAAATAA
>JANZLC010000005.1:14061696-14075580 GCA_026413385.1 Erythroxylum gracilipes | reverse complement strand
CTAATTAAGGACCAATGCTAAATAATGAAAATTATACCAAGAAATAAACATAAATAATCAATTAAGCAATTAAGCAACTTGGAAAGAAGACAAGGTCTAACACAGACTCATTGAGTACCTAAGTCGTTTCATCTCTGAAGAAGGGGTATCGACGGATAAAAAAAATCACATGATCAAACATTGGCCACCATCACAAACTTTTAAAGAGCTCAGTTGTTTCCTCATATTGACAGGGTATTATCGAAGCTTTATCAAGCATTAAGGTATAATTGCTAAACCCTTGAATGACATATTAAAGAAGCAAAGCGTGAGCAAGTGGAAATGGTAGAAGGAACAATAGTGGACGTTCGAAAAGTTGAAGAAAGTGTTGATGGTAGCTCTAGTGCTCGTGCTTCCCGACTTTTTAAAAACTTTTGCGGTGGAAACAAAAGTATGTGATAAGGGAATGTATGGAGGACCTAATCGTACCTAAAACACATCCTCGACCAAAAACCTGATAGATGTAGGCATATCTGCTATTCAGCAAGCGTAAGAATCGGAAACATCCTCACATCCCCTTGTGATTAAAACTTTGGAGAATCCCAGATCCTAGAAGTCAGTAGTTTCTGAATGTATGGAGGACTCCTCAAAAGCTAAAGCTTTGACCTACTAACCCCCGGAGGTTAAGGAGGACCAAAGTTATGTCATTCCTCCACCAGAGTTAGCGAAGAAAGGAGCTACTTAATTCAGATTCTCCCTGATAGGATTTTTCATAGGTAAGCACCTTGCTTTTCCTATGGTTCAGAAAGCATTAGCAAAATCTTGGTTAGCATTTGGGCTTAAGGAAACCTTAACTACGAGTTCAAACAACTTCTTGTTTAAATTTGAGTCGGAGATGGGATTGAATTTGGTTCTGGAGAAGGGTCCTTGACATATCCAAGGTAGACCCTTATTTTTACGAAAGTGGTGTTTGAATGTAGGGGAACAAGAAGAGGTTAGGTTTGCCCCGATGTGGGCTAGAGTCCATAACATTCTTGTAGAATATTGGAACACAGAGGGGTTGGGAAGAATAGCAAGTGCAGTTGGACACCCCCTACTTATGGATACCCAGACTACTAGGATGTCTAGGATTGTGTATGCTAGAATGTGTGTGGAGCTAGAATTACAAAAGAGTTGGCCTTCTTCTTTCCAACTGGCTACTTACAATGAAGAAGGGAAAATAATCTTTAAGGAAATAAAGATTGAGTACGAATGGAGGCCTAATCATTATGTACAGAAGAAGGATCAGGCACCTATAGGGAGATTTTTTTAGACTGGATTACAACCGGAGTTGGAGAAGGGGAAGGAAACTATACCAAATAGTTTAAATCAGCAAAAAAGGAAGGTGCAGGAGTTAGTCTATAACAAGACACGTCAAAATCCTAAGGAGAATAGAGCTTCTGAGATTCAAATTGAGCAAAGTAAGGGTAAAGGATCTTAACAGAATGATCAAGTTAATGTGATGGCAATACAAGATGATAAGGAAGCAAGTCTTTCTGGAAGTCCTACTCAACTAAGCAAGGATCAACAGAAGCAAGATGTTACAAATGGAGACCTTGAGGATCTAAACCTTCCTGCTGTGAGTCAAATAGGTATCCATCTTTGTTCTCCTATTTTTGAATTGGTTCTTAGTACTGATACTTAAAGTCTTGGTCTTGTAGGAGGGGCAGAAGGGGATTTTACTGTTAGGAAAAGTAGGAAATCTAGGAGGAAATAGAAGTAAGAGGCCTTTATTCTGTTTTGTGTTATTGCTATAGTTTTTTGGAATGTTAGGGGTCTTAACAACCCTAAAAAATAATTAGCTATAAAAGCATGTCTTAAGAGATTGTTAGTTTCTTTTGTCTGTTTAATTGAATCAATGATTAGGCCTCCTTCCTTTAAGAATAATGTATGCTCCTCTTTGTTTCCTAGATGGCTTTCTTACAATAATGTAGATCATGCTTCAAATGTTAGGATAGTGATAGCTTGGAATCTGGATTGTTTCTTTTGTCCTATTCAAAGCACAAATGATCAACTGATTCATTTAGAGGTTACCCTTATGAACAGTTCTTCTTCCCTTTTTGTGACTTGTGTTTATGGGTCGAATAATCTCAATCATAGGAAGAACCTTTGTCTGAACTGTCTAATATAAATCTCATCGTTGGTAACCATCTTTAGATTATAGCTGGGGACTTTAATGCTATTCTATTTTCTCATATGACTGAGCCTATAAGTCCCTCGGCTATGCATGGAATGAGTGACTTTAGGAAGTGTGTTGAGGAATGTGCTTTGTATGATTTAAATTCTAGTGGTCCTAGTTTTACTTGGAACAACAAGCAATGTGGTGATCTCTTTATTGTTAGAAAGTTAGATAGAGCCCCTATTAATTCGGCTTGGAGCTCTAGGTTTCCTAATTCTTACGGTGTTATTCATAATCCAAACATCTTAGACCACTCTCCAGCAGTGGTTAGGTCTTTAGCAAATTGAAGAAGAGATATTCTTTTTTTAGGTTCTAGTCTCTCAGCCTAACTTCCTTCAGACAATAGAAGATGATTGGCCCTCTCAAGTTCAAGGTACTCTTATGTTTTGTGTAGTGTCCAAGCTTAAGTGGGTTAAAAATGCTCTCAAATTTCTTAACTCTGGTTAGATAGGTGATGTGAATGATAGAGTTGAGAGTTGTCAAGTTGTCCTTAATAATATCCAAGATCAGATGAGACTTTTGCCTAATTCTCCTCAACTGGTTATCAAGGAATCTGAAGCCATTAATCAATTATTAGAGCTCTAGATGATTAGGAGTCCTTTAACCAGTCTTCCCGTATTAAATGGGTCAGAGAAGGGGATAGGAACACCAAATTCTTTCACAACTCAATCCTTTCTAATAGGAATAAAAACAACATACACTCTTTATTAGTGGAAAATGGTAATAGGATTGTTGGTCTTGAAGAGATTCAAGATCAGTTCCTTAGATAATTTTAGAGCTCTATTGGGGATAAAAAGGACCTTCTTCCTTTTAAAGAGTTTGTGGAAAATCTTTTCCCTCACCCTTGCCTGATAATCTTTCAAACTCTCTCATTGTTGAAGTCTCAGCACAAGAGATTAGGGAGGTTTTCAAATCTTTCAATCCGAATACGGCTCCTGGGCCGGATGGGTTTAATGGTTTTTTTCTTTATGCATACTTGTCATATTATAGGAGAGGAAGTTACTAGTGCCATCCAAGACTTTTTTCAACATGGAAAACTTCTCAAAGAGCTTAATTTCACTTTTTTTTCTCTTGTCCCTAAAAAAGATCATCCTTCCACAATGTTTGATTATAGGCCTATATCTTGTTGTAATATGATTTATAAGGTGATTGCAAAAATCATAGCAAATAGGCTTAGAGAGATACTCCCTCACATTGTCAGCCCAAACCAAAGTGCTTTCTTTAAGAATTGTCGAATAGGGGATAACATCTTGTTAGCCCAAGAGATTTTCAAGAATTACCACCTTTCAAATAACCAAAAGAGATGTGTTTTTAAAGTGGACCTACAAAAAGCCTATGACTCGATTCAATGGGATTTCCTCCTGAATGTACTAGTAGCTGTAGGCTTTCCTCAAAAGTTCATTGAATGGATCAAGGAGTGTATAACATCTCCTTCTTATTCTATTTTGATCAATGGATCTCCCTCTAAATTTTTTAGAGGGAAGTCAGGCCTAAAACAAGGAGACCCCTTATCTCCATTCCTGTTTATTATTTGTATGGAAGTTCTCTCAAGGAGTTTAAATGTTTGCATACATGGTAGTCCTTCCTTCAAATACCACTAGAGGTGCAAAGCCCTTAAACTCACCCATCTCTTGTTTGCTGATGACCTTTTGTTGTTTTGCCATGCTGATTTGGTTTCTGCACAAACTTTGCTTAATTGCATATGTACCTTTTCATATTTATCTAGTATGGACATGAATCTTTCCAAGAGTTAGTTTTTCTTATCTCCTGATATGGACCATTTGACCCATCAAATGGAAGTTATTTCAGGTCTCAAGAAAGGTAATCTTCCCATTCGGTATTTGGGGGTACCTCTCTTAACAGGTAGGTTGTTTAGGAGGGATTGTTTACCCTTGTTGGATAAAATTGATGCCAGGATTAACAAATGAACTCATAAAAACCTCTCCTATGCTGGTAGACTTCAATTGGTGATTTCTGTCCTCTCTACTTTTCAGGTGTATTGGTCTACTCATTTCATTCTCCCCTCTTCCATCCTTAAGGATATAGAGTCCAAACTTAGGAATTTCTTGTGGGCTAGGAAGGTGGCTACTAAATCTCACGCCAAGGTTAAATGGAGTCGCCTATGTAGACCAAAAAGGGAGGGAGGATTAGGTATTAAACATTTTTCTACTTGGAATAATGTATTGATTGGGAAAAGAATATGGTTTTTGTTTAATGATAGTGAAGTTATGTGGGTTAAGTCGGTGCACATTATAATTCTGATAAGGAAAAATTTCTAGAGTGCTCAACCTACAAATAATAATTCATAGAGTTGGAGAAAGATATTATTTGTGAGAGATAAAAATGGGAACCAATTCAGATTTAGGATAGGAAATGGAAATTCTACTTTATTATGGCAGGATCTTTGGCATCTTAGAGGAATCTTGAAGGACCTCTCAACTCCGAGAGTGATCAATGGGTCAGAGCTACCTATGAGTGAAAGAGTTTCCGAAGTAATCAGAAATAATGAGTGGTGCTGGCAAGAGGCAACTGTCGAGACCATATCGAGACCATAAGTAACCTAGAGCCTCTACTGTACTAACTGAATTGTTCAAGACCTGATTGCTTGGAATGGTTAGATAGCTCTTCAAAAAGGTATACAAATGCTTTAGTCTACAATTTCTTGAGACCCCCGATCCAGAATGTTTCTTGGCATAAACTGTTTGGTTTAAAAGTAATAGTCCTAGGTGTTCCTTCATACTATGGTTGACATTCCTTAAAAAGTTGCAAACAAGGGATAAACTCCTCTACCTCCACACCCATAATCACTGCTCCTTGTGTACCTTGGATAATGAGACTATTGAACACTTGTTCTTCAAATGTTCTTTCTCTAAAATAGTGTGGTTACACTGCCTCAACCACTTCCAAATACATCTTCCTAATTTGACAAACCTTCGCTCCATTCTTAATTGGTTCAACCAGCCTTCTAATATCCGAAACTGTGACATTAACATCTTTACCATCCTCCTTTATGTTACTATCTATAACCTTTGGACTGAAAGAAATTCTCGAACCTTCATAGATGGAGCCTTGGAAGTGGGGAGCTTAAACACCAGAGTGATCTTTCAAGTTATGGAATAACTCAGCTCAAACACCGAGAGAAGGTAATTGTTGGAGTGCTTTTTTCAAACAAAATTTCTGTAGGTTTTGATTTCAGGTTTGGAAAAGGGAGGGTATCCAATCCCTCTTCGGTATCTAAAGCAGAAGAGAAGTCAGTTCCAGGAAATGTTCTAGTCTCCAATCAGCAATAATCTTGGCAGCATGGAGTTAGCAGGTCTTTGGCCCTTTCTCTGTAGCAGATAAGACGACTTCAATGAAGGTGATCCTAAGCTCTAACGGTAGGAGAATCTACTCCTACGGTTGGTGTCCAGAAGCTCCATTAGTGGTCTATCAATGAAGGTATGCGAGAGTTGGGCAAACTTTGAAAGTGAACAAGGAAATTAGAAGGACATCATCTCACTCTTCAACTTATGTTGTGCTGTTTTTTCGATATGGTTTTGTAGAGGAATGATGGTCGAATTATGTTGTTGTAAATTGTTTGTTGGAAAACTTATGTTACTGGTTAGATGAGCTAATTCTATAAGGCCATCTTGGTAGGAAGTTTGTATAGGCTTACAGTTGTTGTGTTTTGTTCGTAAGGAATTGTTGTAGGTTTCTTATGAATTCACATTAGGCTATTCCTTTTGGTAGGTAAGAGATTACTGTCTAGAAAATCTCTAGTTGTGTACGTAACATTTTCTTATGTGTATAAAAATTTACTGATTTATCAAAAAAAATACAATAAGGGGATACCCCATCACATTCAACAAAGCCTTGGCTCCCAAGCACTAAGGTCTTTCCACCTACGAGAAAGAATTCCTAGCAGTCATCAAAGCAATAAATTAATGACATCATTATTTGAACGAGAGATTCTTGAGAGTTCTAACGGATTATAAGAGCCTGAAGTTTTGTTAGAGCAACAGATCTAGATACCGTTTCAACAAAATTAGTTGCCTAAGTTGATGGGTTATGACTTTGAAGTCATGTATAGAAGTAATAAGGAGAACGCTACGACAGACACGCTATCTATAGTCCCGAGTCAAGAATTATTAGCTATGTCGGTGTCCCAGGTGCAAAAATCCTTAAGGGAACAAATTAAAGAAGGTTGGCGGAAGGATGCGACCATCAGAGATTTAATCTGAAAGCTGGAAAATTATGAGTGGAAAAATAATATGCTAACGTGGAAAGGGAAAATAGTAGTAGGGTGTGACATGGAGCCTGGGAAGAAATTGAAATCATTAGAACATGACAACCCACGAGGAGGGCACTCCGACGTAACCGCAACAATCAAAAGGATCCAGGACTTGTTCCATTGGAAGCACATAGCTAACGATGTTCAAAACTATGTAATCAACTACGTGACGTGCCAAGGAAGTAAATACGAACATGCAACCTATCTAGGACGACTACAACCTCTGTCTATGCCTGTAGGGTGTTGAAAGGATATCAGCATAGACTTCATAGAAGGTTTGCCTCTGTCGAAAGGAAAAACATGCATTTACGTAGTTGTGGACAAATTAAGCAATTATTCTCATTTTATGGCTTTAAATCATCCATATACGAGTCAAGATATTGTGCAAATTTTTATAGAACATGTTTTCAAGCTACATGGAATGCCTGAAGTAATCGTGAGCGACCATAATCCCCTATTCCTAAGTGCATTCTGGCAATAGACCTTCAAACTGCAAGGTGTTATTTTAAGGTTCTCTACTTCTTATCTTCCCAAGATTGACGGGCAAACATAAGCTACAAATAAAGACTTGGAAACCTATCTCAGATGTTACTATAACGAGATTCCGCAGAAATGGGCTTACTAGCTGTCAATGGCAGAAAGGTGCACAATACCTTTCATCATATAGCCAATAACACCACTCCTTTCGAAATCCTTTATGGCTACCCTCCACCTATCTATATGCCTTACTTAGCCAAGGACTCCTGCAATATTTTGATCGCCAAGCATGATAGGACCAAGACACAATGCTCCACTTAAATAGAGCACAATAGAGAATGAAGCAATATGCAGATAAAAGAACGGAGCAAGAATTCGAACTATCATAGTGGGTCTATGTCAAGCTTCAACCCTATCAACAACACTTCATGCAGAGGAAGGCCAACTAGAAATTAGCTCCATTATATTATGGACCCTTCTAGATCGTGATGAAAATTGATGCAGTGACTTACACGTTAGATCTTCTTAAAGGATCAACAGTCCACCCAACTTTTCACGTGTCTCAATTAAAGAAGTTCGTCTCCGACAAAACGCCCTATTTTGCTCAATTATCTCCAACCTTCACCAATGCAAGGAAGGTACCAGAAGCCATTTGGAGAAGAAGGATGGTTAAGCGACATAATCTTGCCATAACCTGAGTATTGGATATTCGATGGCAAGGAGAAACTAAAGACAAGGCCACTTGGGAAACCATGTTCGGATTACAAAAGAGGCTTCCTGAGATTAATCTGACAGATAAGGTTGCTCCTGAAGAGGAGGGGATGTTATGAACAAAAGCAGCACATGTAAAGAATAGAAGGAAGTAAGAAGATGACGTAGGAGAAGGAAATGGTGGAGTACTAGCATTAGTGTTAAGAAGAGATACACGCCATATCTGCTTCGGCCCCATAACAAACTATCTATAATAAACACGTGTCTTAATCTAAAAGGGTCCAGTACTATTTATTAGGTGTTGTAAAGGCTAAAACAAACAAATTTGAAGCATTTGTGAAATTCTTCTCTTCTCCCTTCTGAGCTCTAGCGATATTCCTTACATTAAAAGAATAACGTGACAGCTTGGAGATCGATTGGTGATGATCGAGGTCTATTGCTTCCTGTCTGATGTAGTTTTACCTAATTTCTTGAATTGGGGATTATATTGATTGGACGTTAGGAATCGGGAGGATACATGTATGCGATCTGTTCTCTGGCCAAATAGATAGTCCTGGGAATGTAAAATGTGGGCAAGTAGATGAGCCTATACGTGTCATGCTATTCTCTTCTTAGTTTTGTCAAGGGTTTTTCTCTAGTTGGGACCGCAGTTGTAGTTTATGTATACCTTTATTAATCCAATTTATTTAATTTTCAAGAAAAAAAAGAGGCGCACATTTCTTTCAGTACGCTTAACATGATCTATACTACAGCTAAAAGCAGTGAATTTTTGTATTACTTTTGTTAAAAGCACAGTTCAAACAAGATTAATTCCTCTAAGTACCATCAAGAAGTTATGGAAATGGAAGAAGGGAAGTCCAGGGGATTCACAAACTTTGATAGATGATCAACTTACCGATTCTAAGATACCAAAAGTTTGGTTCTTGTTCTCTGGTATTGTCCTAACTTTATATTTCTTGTTTTCATTCTCTTGTCAAATTGTAAAGCCTGTTCTGCCCTTTCTCCAGCTTAAATATATAGTAAATTTCAGCTAAATCATGACAACTATTTCTGTTTATCCCACTAGAATCACATAAAAGAACTTCTCAAAAGTCGACTTCAAAAGTACTGCAGAACATTGATCATGTATTAATGAGGATAGCATTAGGAATAACATGACTTGTTAAGCCTATGACAAGATGTAGACTTGTAAAAGACGGGTTACTGGGTCAAAGCATAATTCTTGCATCGACCAACCTAAAAGGGTTTGCTACTTCTCTTGTTTGTACAGCATCTCAAAGGATGCAGAACAAGTCCAAAGTTTCACAGATGCTTGGCCTTCTTGAGAATCTCTTTCAGATAATTGAACTCTTTGATAGGAGACTGTTGAGTTAATTTATCCATATAGCCACCGCTCTGCCTGCTTGGACCTCCTAATCATCCAAGGGTTAGTCAATGGCTACTTGGGTAAACATGCGCAGCAGGAATTTAATAAACCAATGTTAAGAGTCATAAAGCCATTTTCTGCGTTCCAAAAATAAGTTTTACACCATAGTTTTATCTTCTGCAATACAGTTGAGGGTATCGTTTTAGGTCCCTGAACTACAAACTTGCTGAATTGGTCAGCTGGCTTCATAAAAAGAGGATGCAATCCATAGCAAACAACAAACGTCCAGATGGACCGTTTACAACCTGAGCTAACAACTCGTCAAGTCTGCTCTACGAAAGCCATTCTTTCTGCGCAACACTTCCTGCAGTTACTCTTAGAGAAAGAACCTAATAGAAGCCCTCTAATAGAGCTCCAAGTTGTGGTCTCTCTCATACCTCAGCTCTTTTTTCATGTTGCACAGTAGACAGCTGTTTGATCTTTTAGAAACTCGTCACCTTTCCTTCAGTAGGAATGACAACATCATCATATCCTAGAAGACGTAAACAGGCCCTCTCCCTATCCGCAAATAGGTAAGTAGAGAACCTAGGTAAAATGTTCACGAGGGATCTTTCTTTTCCTTCTATAGGAAGTTAGCAGTGCCGTAATGAAGATGATGCCCCTTCAATATGTTAGTTAAAGATAAAGACCACATTTCTGTCTTTCTTAATTATAGAAAAACTATGAATGAGAATATAGGTACTATCTGCGAAGCAATTCCATCGTTAAATGTCTATTGCTACTTTACAAATTGTTCTTACCAACAGTTGCATTTTTAGGACAAGATAACCACCAAAAGCATTCCAAGAGTTGACAAATTGATCAGAACATACCAAAAGAATCATGATTCGAACAATCAACAGATGAGCTCCATCTAAATACCCAGCAAATGTGGGCCAGAATAGTAGTAAAAATGAAAGAGATTTAGCCAAAATAATTCCCAAGGTAGATTAAAGTTGTATCATTTTTGGTTTTTCTACTCCCCCTTGTACCTTGGTTTGCGCTTCTCAGCAAATGCTGCCAAACCTTCCAAGCGATCATTGGTGTTTAAGAGTTGTTTGTAACACTCTTCTTCAAATTCCAAGGCTGAGGCCATATCCATCTCAAGTCCCTCATTGATGGCCTTCTTAGCCATCCTAATTGCCACTGGACCCTGTCAGAAGCACATGACGTTATTTGGGTGTACAATCAGTATATCAGATGGTCTTAGTTCTGCAGGGAAAGGAGTAGAACAGGTACATTGAACAACCCAAAATAGGAGTGGAAGCGTTTAGTTTAAAAGGTATAACTAAGAAAAAGCTTTTAATGAGGTCAGAACTGATATTCCTGTGAACTGAATGTAGAGACACCAAGAAATAAATATTGTTGTGGTCCTTCCAATAACACTAGGGATTAATATATCGTTCAACCAGTGGAAATTATATATCAATGCGAGGTCTTCATACAAATATATGTTTTCAATGCTTTTCATAGAGCTATCCAAAAAGTTACAGAATCTGCTCCACCATAAAAGTTGGGAACATGTAACTTCTTCCACTGAGGTGGAGCTGTAAAGGGAAACATGCTGGGGATAATGGGTATGAAGTTTGAGAACTAGTTTGGTTCATACGTTCAAGTGAGCATAAGTATAGACTTCTATATCTATCCAAACCTCAGTGGATTCGATCATTGCTTCTTATGTTTATGATGGACAGTCTATTACAATCACTAAGTAGCATACGTAGCCAGAAAAGATCATATCGCCTACTGGCCCCACCAATTGTGGATCTTCAGGTCTATGTGAGTTGGTAATATGAGTGGGTTATGCATAATTTAATAGAAGATAAAGGAGTGCGGATTTCTCTAGTAAAAAAAAAAAAAATGCTTTTTATAATTTTTAAGTAAAGAGCTGTTAATTTGACACCACTTACTACACTGAGGTGCCGCAACTGGGCTTGTTATTTTGTAATTTTTAAGATGTACGGAAAATTTCTGCACTGGTGCAATTTTACCCTGCATTACACAATTTCTTATCCAAGAAAATTGAAACTTTTGTACCTTCATAATAATTTCCCTAGCAATTTCCAGTGCCTTTAAATGAGCTTCACCGGCAGGGACACAGTAATTGACAAGGCCTGAAGTAAGATCACCTTATTGATTAAAATTAATATCAACTTGAGTATTTGAAGTAGCTCCAAACCAGATATACCTGTTGACTTAGCCTCTCTGCCACTTATCTTCCGTCCAGTAAGTATGAGTTCTTTTGCCACTGATTTTCCTACCAATCTAGGAAGTCTTTGTGTTCCACCTGCCCTGCTCAGAACCAGGATCTAATTGGGTAATTCGCCGAAAAAGTTGGGGAAGTAACAAATCACATATAACTTCTAAAGAAGGTTGAGGAAGTAGCAATTCTCAAAAAAAGGAAATACAAAAATCAATTTTCTTTTCTGTACATGTAAAAAATCAAGTATTCCACCCTAGATGCCAAAAGTGATTATCCATGCACAGCATGAGTTTGCACAAGTATGTCCAAGAACAATCAAATCATAGAGAGAGAGAGAGAGAGAAGCCATGCAGTCAAAAAGATGTGCTAAGATCAAGTATCCAAGAAAATGAAAAAGAAATGGTTAGTAAATACCCAGGAATTATAGCAAGTCCAGTTTCTGGCAAGCCAAGTGCCGCATCTTCTCCTGAATCATTACATGCGCACTTGAGGAGAACTCACATCTCAATCAGTATTATAGTTATATGAATACATCAGATAATGTTGTGAATGAGATGAGTACCACATATGCGAAGGTCGCATGATAAAGCCATTTCAAGTCCACCACCCAATGCTGCTCCCTCGATAACAGCAATACTAGGAACATGAAGTGCCTGGTTGAACATATAATGGGGGTGAAGGAAGAGGTAGAAATCAAGAAAAGTGACATCCAGGAGAAGGCATTTATATAAAGTGCCGGGAATTAAAAGTTACGCATAGGATACTGTCCATAGAAACCAAACATGATAGTATGTTCCGGAGGCAATGAATTTAGTGGCAAGAAATATACGACTTGGATTATGAATCCAAAAATTACAACCAGAAGTCAACTACAGGCCTAAAACTCTTGAATTTCTATATAAGATACTGGAGGTTATCATAGAAACCCTACAAATTAGTGTTCAAGTAAAGGAAAGAGAATAAATTTCTTGGACTTTTGGCAAAGATTAAGTAAAGATAAGACATATAACTACTGAAGAAGACATCCTTGGCTAACAAAAGTATACCTCTATAAATGAGAATGTTGAACGAAGTGTGTTTACAAAAAATTGAATTTCAGATGGGGTCATTGATTTGCGCTCCTGCCAATCCATTTAAAAGCAGAGCTGTCAAGCATGCATATAAGAAATACATGTTTAATGTCACAGAGAAGATGTTACTAGCACAATATTCACAGCCAGCAAAAAAGACAGTTATCCAAAAGCACAAAAAAGAATCTAACAAAACCAGTAAGAGACACACAAAGCCACTGCTTACTTCTGTCACATCAAATGTCAGTCATAGGTAAGACTCAAATTCAGATAACAAGTATATGTGGTGGCTAACGTCCTCCGTTCTCATTCTTAAACAAATTATCAACTACAAACAACGTGGAGCTCAAACTTAAGAGGGTGTATCATTTTTTTTATTTTGAGGTTCAAGTTTGAAATCTTTATGAGAATGCAATAAAATAGAATCTCAAAAGGGAATCAAACAGGTGTAGAAAAGTCACGATGAAGAGAAAAAAAAAAATCGTAAAATATGATATTCAAGTCTCGAATGGAATAAAATCATGACAAAGAAACATGTCACAGAACTACAAATGACATACTAACGCAAATCAGCCTAATCGATATCCCAATACGCTTGCTCTGCTGAGAATATAAAAAAATTACAGAAATCAACTGGACATCGAATTGAAATTAGACGTTCCACAAGATGAACTCTCTCCAGCTTTTGCTACCTTGTAAATATTTCATTAATTGAAAAGTATGTAAGTTTAGAATGACAAATAGTACTTCGGAAAGAAAATGTAACAATATGCAGCTGTCATCAAAGAATTCCGCCGATGCCAATTAGGTTCAATCAGATCCCTGGTCAATATAACATGCATTACCTTCAAATCAGCGCCGGCACAGAACACTTTGGAAACCAGACTGGATATCAAAAGGACCTTAGCAGACCTATCCTCATTAATAATTTCAAGAGTATGGCTCAACCCTCTCAACATTTCCGTCCCAATGGCATTTTTCGTACTAGGCCTATCCAAGCTAACCTCAACAATACCTGTAAAAAGAACACAACTTGACACCTGACTTTCTAAAACCATGAAATAAGCACTACCCACGATTTACTCTGCAAAAGCAAGCACGTTTATCATAATAAAGGCAGAGTCTTTGACAGAATTACCAGAATCACAGCCCGAAAGCCTTTTAAACCTGACAGATTCAGAGGAGATGGACTCCAAGATGATCGTTCTATGGCTTTGGTAAATATGAGAAGAGTTGTAACAATGGATCGAGTTGCCTGAAACTATCAGCTTAGCAGCACCCGAGGACTCGGAAAAAGAACAATATTTGGATATTCTCTTACAACTACGTCCCAAGGATGTCCTAAGCAAGAAAGAACCCATTCTTTAAGCTTGTTGAGAGTTGATTATTTTGAGAGCTAGGATGAAACCTAGGCGGAGCGAGGTAGAACGAAGTTCTTTAACGCTGCGTTTGCTTAGCGTCTGAGGACGCGAGAACGGATGACGAGGACAGAAATTTTTGTCCTCTTGTGTGTTTGCTTACCGAGGACAGAAATTTTTGTTCCGTCCTCAG
>JANZLC010000005.1:13989498-14005422 GCA_026413385.1 Erythroxylum gracilipes | reverse complement strand
ACAAAACGCAAAAAAAAAAAAAAAAAACCGCTGAGGCCCCTAGCAAAGAATGGACCATAAAGATAGATAACGACTTAATCATGGCGGTGTGTACCCCAGAGGACACTATATCGCACTTCTGAAGTACATAAATCAGAATCAGGGAAAGACAGGCTTGTATTGAATATGGTTAGAACACAGAGAAGGAACCAGAATTTCACTTCTCCATTACATAAAAAATAATTGAAGTCCAAATATTGTTCAATCATTTTGGAGGGTTGGGCACAAAAGAATGGGTTAGAACAGAAAATCAATGTCATGTACCCTGTCATCTTGATGTTTCCTCCACACCATCATTAACCATCTTCCTTTTCGCTTTTCATGGAATTAAACCCCTCATCTCTACATCTTTCAAGGATCAAACTGCAGTTGTTCATTGTGCTTGCGTCAAGCAACCCGTGGTTCCACAGCTTGATCATGAATAACCTCCAGCACCTATTCCATTAGGATTGCAGATATAAAGTTTTTAAACAACTATTGACTTGTTAATGGTTAAATATATGTAAAGAGCTACACAGTGATTAGACAAGAATAAAGTATGGCTTCCAGCATTTGTGAAAATGGATATCTAACATTCTTGCCATGTCTACAAGTTTAGCTCTGATATGCAAAATTGAACCACAACTTCATATTCATAATTATCTGTTGGCAATTTGAAACAGTACCATTTCTTCCTTAATAGCTGCTTATATTTTGTTCTCTAGTTTTGAAGTTTCCTTTTCTTTCCTTTCGATAACAAAAGAATTAAAGTCATGACAGCTAACACCAATTACAAAAGGTCCTCAAATGTTCCACACTCACCCCCAACCTCAACCATCTCTAAGACCACGGTAAAATAGCAGCAAGGAGTATGTATGAATAAGCAAACGACTCCATAATCAACTAGAACAGCAACAATGAACTTGAAACTAATCTTAGAGTCGCACATTCAACTGTTTTGGAATCATGCTGTACATAGCAAGCCAGTCCTACATCAGTTGAGTATTTAGTTGAAAAGATACGGACACTTGGCTATTTTCTCTGAAAGAAGCAGTATTCAACATTTTTTCCCTCTAGATTCTACAATTGTCTACCACAAATCCTTACAGGATAGCTAATGGAAGCAATCAGCATGAGAATTGGTTTTAGTAGATAGATGAATCTGGATTTTAAAGTTCACTTTTGTTACCAACATAATTATGCTAAATCATCATGGGACCTTCAAATGGTGATCGACAAAAAATTGTTTAGTACCTAAACAAGTATGAGGAATTAACAACCATCTGCAGGAGCAAAGACAAAAGCATGAGGGCAAAGAAATTAGTAGAAGTGGTACCAAAAGAGAGCAGGAGATAACATTAGCTCCTGTCCATGCAGTTTCGAGAATGCCTCACATGCCCAAGGAACGTGGCCATCAGCTAGTACTCTGCCAAAGTTTTTAAAGGAAAAAAAAAACATCGTTTTACATCAGCTAGTACTCTGCCAAAGTAATAAAACCAAAACATATAAGCTACCATCAAACATTAAGTGGGCTTTATCCTCTTTAACAAGCTCGCTGTTATAAGGGGGGAAAGTAACATCAGAAAAGAACAGGGGAAAAAATGAAAATGGTTTAGAATGACGAATGAAAAGCATGAAATAGAAAATGAATGGCTAGATGCAACCACCTTTGCTTTCTGACAAATGAGTTCCAAAGATGCATAAGTTGCTTCTCATATTTGCTGACATCCACGAAGTCATCAAGCATCTGCAATACATTGGCTCAAAGTTGACATCTTATTATTTTTATCTTTTCTTGAGCTTTTTGTTGGTATTTTTTTGCGAAAGGAGCATGTGCTTAGTGATCCACAGTTAATCATATTAAGAAATATAAATCAAGCAAAGATAAATCTGAAGCACTTTCTTACTAAGAACAATTTCAACGCAATCTAATTGTATATGGACACATTTACATTTTCTCATGGGTACAACGTAAGCAAACTACGTGGCAAGGATGCAGTGTTGATGACGTTCAAAAGTAATATGGTCCCATATGGAGGATTGCTTAAATGACTATGTGATAACTAAGTCAAGTTCATCATATAACATTATTGTCTGATTATAATCGATATTTGTAACTAGTGGAAGAAAAAGAGGAAAAGAAAGTGACCTTTTGTAATGCAGTGCAACTAAAAGATTTGTGAAATTTTAACTACAAAAAGTTCTCACCATGCTGCTACTTATGAGTCTATTAACAAATTATGAAAAAAATATTAAACCCTTATTTCACATCCCGTCGGCTTTATCCCTCCTCAAGTTTTCTTGAGATGAGATCAAGATACAAAAATATTAGTTTAACTTCAAGAATTAAAGGAAACTCTTCCCAACCACATTGAAGGTTATAACTGTAATGACATTTAACTCGTAGGCATACAACTCTCCTATAAAACTATGATTAATTATCCATTGGAAAGTCCTAGCTTAAGATTAGCAAACTGAATCCCAGTGCATGGGCATTGTAGTGCTGATAATTTAGAAATGCATCAAGAATTAGTCTTGCAAAGCAATGGCTGACACTGGAGAGGTAAGCAGAACAACCAACTGCTTGCTAAATTCATATATAAATTCCATAAAGGTGAAGTTATTAACAATTAAAAGAATCTCTAAACAGAGAAAACAGTAACACTAAATATGACACAATGTTTAGCATACCCTTCTATCATCAAAATCTGCAATTTCATCATCCACTTCATCTTCACTGTCTCGATCCGACACTACCTGTTCTATTGACATAGGCTTCACGCACAAGATTGACATGACAATGTTAAACATAATCATCCATAATTATTTATCACAATGTCTTTATTTTAAGAAAATATCCAAAATAAATCTGGGAAATGTCGAAACTCCTCAAAACTATAGAATTTATGCTTGTTGGAAAAGGTTTATCAAAATAATGAATGTTTTGAAATTTTGGTTGAAGTAGAGAAAAATTTGCATATATGAGCTTATTAACAACCATATCAACCAATAGGACAACAAATTGAAAAAGAAACAAAAGTTTCTGAGAGGCCAAATAGCAATCAGTTACCTGAACTCTATGAGAGTGATAGAATTGTCGTTTTAACAAAAGGGCTCGGCTGCATAAAAGAAAACAATAGACAATGATCAGAAACCTAAACAAAATAACAACAATACAAACATTCACAAACAAAAATATACACTTCTATCGTAAGAACTAGTCCAGTAAATTTGCCTAGGCTTCACAGTACTTGAGTTGCAAAAACAAAACATCCATAAAGCAGAAAGAAGTTGCTCTTATAATCTTACCTTATTGTAAAAAGCACACAAATCCTAGCCATTAATAGGCCTACCTGACCCAGGGCATGCATCTGAACCTAAGTGGTTAAAAGAGTCATTATGCACATGCTAAAGCAAAATGATCTACTTGAAGGGTACTATATGACTGTTTTTGCTGGAACTCCATTAAGCACATAAGGCAACATAATACTATGGAATGGTCAACAAGAGACAAAAATTTGGCTTCACATACTTTCTGGAATCTGATCTTTCCAATGTTAACTTCCTTGTTTTTGCTACATGAAGCACGGCAGATAGTGAAGGATCATTTGTGGATTGTGGTCTAACACATTCAGGGTCCAGAGAAAATTGATCCTTGGCAGTTGAAAAACCTGCAACATTAGAACTAGAAGCAACAGGCTCCATCAAGTCTGTTGCACTTGCATATTCAGGACCAAAATTTTCTGCTTCGTTCCTTAACTTATGCAAGTCTTTCTCACTGGAAGATGACCTTGAAGCATTCTCGCCTATACATAATAAACACATAATGCCTAAAGTTCAATGGTAAGCATAAGAGGGAGAGAACTAGGCTGCCAATTGTTCCAATTGTGCAAACCTTTCAGGGTAAGAGAAAAGATAAAATGCCACACAAAGTTGATAACTACAATTTTATTAACAGTGGAATCCATCATTAGTAAGCCATCTTTGAGTTGCAAAAACAAGTAATAGGTTTTCACAAATCTGCATCAAGAACTCGCCAATGGAATTTCTCACTCCTAATGTGAAAATTCCTAAAAGATAATAAAGAAGAATAGGCAATGTTGCATGTATAACAAAATGTTAGCATGCTGGGGAATGATAAGTAATATGAGCAAAAATTGGAATAATAAAGTAGGATCAAACAAATAGAATATTTCTACTTTACATTCAAACCACAGCAAATAAGAAATCAGGCCATAAACAATGCTCCATTAATAGACAGACTAGTTGCCAGGAAGATTTGGTTCATAGCATGATCAGTATCAGCACTTGTACATAACTCCTTTAGACAAACTGCAAGAATATATCCAAAAGACTCACCAACGGAATGATAAAAAAAGTAGAATGACCCAAGTTTCGGCAATTTGTCAGCTAGTTCCTTTGTTTAAGATAAGCACACAGTGTAATCTAGCACCAAATGCCTTTTAAGAGCTAGGTATGATAAACTAGATATGTTGCCCATTGGCATTCAGATTTTTCTTTCAGAAAATGATTCAAATTTTAAAATCTCCTTTCTAAAAGACAGCACATTCGAGCACAAAAAAACTTCAGCAATTCCTATGAAGTTGATTATTATTTTCTTAAAAACCAACCAGATTAGGGGATGTAAGAAATTGATCAGCAAAGGGTGAGTAGTGCACCAAGACAAGCATGTCATATCATAATTTATGCTCCACTTCTAACATGCAAATTCACATCTTGATCAATGCTCGGCTTCTAATTTACAAATAAAAATTCAAGGTTGAATTTAACATCAGCAATCACAGCATTTTACCCTCCTGGCTTCTCTTCACTTCTACAATTTGTGGTTCACTGAAGTTTGAAGTAAATGCTTTGTACTCAACATATGTTGACATACTCTAGATTACTAACAAAGCTTACCATCTTCATAAAATCAGGATATAAAATAGAAATTTAAATGCAAGAGAAGAAAAAAGGAGTATTACCATCATCCTTCCATAAATATCCATTGTTTGTGCCTTCCGGACATAGTTTTGGTGAATCCAACTCCAAGAACTGTATACAAGCTTGCTTTTTGATTACATCAATGTTTCTTGACTTTCGTCTACGTGGCCTTGTGCTGTTCATTAAATTTATTTTACCTTTACAATTCTCAGTATCTTTGCTCACATGAAAATTTGATAGTTACCAGAAAATGCAACTACATTTCAAGATTTAAATTCTACCAGAAGAAGAATGATTGCCGTCGCTGCTCAACTCCATCTTCAACAGTCTGTGTACACATTAGCAGCATCTTATTAATTTAAAAATGCATATACATGTATTGAATATTGAAAAAGTGACTTCTGCCAAACTAGTAGGGACAAATATAATTCTCAACAAAGAAGCTTCACCCAAGAAAAGTAGCTACAATTATGATGTTAAAAAAAAATTATAGGCCACAAGAAAAAGAAGGGTTTAATTTTTCGTTTACTTTCATTTTTTCTTATTCAGATTCATGGAAAGACATTTTGCATAATCCATCAAAAATAAGGAAATATACTAACCTCAGAACAGAATCTATCAATTTTGACTGACACATTGACAGCTTGGTACTCTTCGGTAGCCTAGAATAAGATTCATGATTAGCGCTTCAAGAAACCTCAATGCTTAAAAAGTAATCAAACACTGATGACCAACCCAGAACTCGAAGTCGAACAGATCATGAGAAGAACACAAGTGAAAACGCAGACCCTGCCAAAAGAAGTGAAATCTATGCTAAGTGATAGAAACTTATTCTTCAAAATTCGTGATTTCAAACAAAACCTCATAAAAGTGTCACAACAACAAAGAAGCTTTTGTGTCTCAGCAACAACACGTAAACTATATGATCTTCTATCATCAGCTTTAAACCAAACTTCCAATCAAAGAATCTGTTCATCATTTATGCACAGAATTGGAACATCTGAAAGTATGTAAAGATGGGAAATTTCACCTTAAAGCTTACACATAGCATCAAACAAAATGGGCAGGAAAAGTCTTCAGTTACTGCACATTGAGAAAGCATAAAGCAATGTTCAGCTATTCCATCTAAACAATTTGGTACATCATATACACAAATAAAAACTATATGATGGAAATAAATTCTCACAAAAATTGAGAAAAGAGAGATTAAACAAGCAACACTAGTGTAGAACACTTGATTTTCAAGGAAAGTTCCAATGCTGACGTACCAAAAAAGAAGTTACAAATGCTGAAGCAGTATATACTTCGTAGTTACATAATTTTTGCCAATAAACTCATCTTTTGTTCGAAGAAAGAAAGAACGAAAGAGATTAGAAAAACAAATCTAGATCTTTTCAACAGTTTCCAATCTGGTATGACATTTGAGGGGAAAACTCTATCAAGTAGTGGTAAACCAATTTGTAACAAAATATCAACATTAAAAGAAACATAGCATGCACTTGATTCAAAATCTTCAAAAATGCATTCAAGTAATATTTTCCACATTTTTCCATTGAATCAAATAGAAATAAATGGATAGGAAAAAAAGTCTACCTTCAAATAGAATTAGATGGATAGGGAAAAAAATATACCTTCAGCCTTTTGAAACATGTTGTCGTAGTCCCTGTAGTTGAAAACCACAATACCAGTCCCCAACCTACAGATGAATTGGTAACCAAATGTATCACCAGTGCTCCTATTCATTCAAGTTCTCATGTGAAGCTTTTGTAACTGAATTAAAAACCTAAAACAACCTAATTATTCAGCTTGAAATGTCCAAATAAAAGAAGACATCCCTACCTCTTCCTTTTACGCCCCACTTTCATTTTGTAACGCAAACATCTTCTAAGAAAGGAAGGCTATAAAATTAAACGCATGAACACAAAATCAACCACACGAGACAGGCTCTAATCACACCAAAGCAAATGAATGTGGTAAAAGACATAAATTACGCTATGTAAGGCACGGCGGCGAAGAATGTTATAAAGCTCCACAGGCTTGCAGTAGATCAAGAGACTTTCGTCCGCCGCAATCGCGTCTTCCGCCGACAAATGCACGCAACAATTCTGATGGCACATCGCACTCAAACTCAAAATGCGATCAATTCGATTCCTGTTCCATTGAAGATCAAGACTAAGAGCTTGACTTTCTAAAAAGCACCAAAATCGAGACCAACCGCCGAAATCGTACCTGAATTTTACTATACAATAAGAAAAAACGATAATTTAGCTAAATTGAAGACGTCGAATTTCGATTCCAGAAAGAAGTGTAGAAAAGAACCATTACCAAATGAGAAATTTGTTATGATCAATGAACCAGTTGCGACGGTTCAGAGGAGAGCAACGGGTGTGGAATCAGGAGGTTAGAATTTAGGTCACCTAACGGAAAACGAATTAGGGACGTATTATTGGGTCCCTGGGGACCAGGTAGAGCACTCCTACCAAAATTTATTTGCATTTTCACTTTTTCCCTAAACTAAAAATCATTAATCGTAAAAATTTTATCTTGATAGAAATGTCATTTTGCTGCAACCTGTCATCACATCAGCCTAAGTACAACGAATATGTGTATTCAAAAGATCGGGTTTTCATCAACTCTTAAAACTGTTATATTTATTCTTTATTCAAAGGATCGTATTTTCGTTAATTCCATTATCTTAAATTTTTTAGAAAATCCCTATATATTTTAAAAGTTCATAACCAACCTCTTCTCGCTAATTTTTTATTAAAACACTTGACACTTTACGTAGATAATTACATCACAAGTGGCATATTAATATATATATATATGATAAATAATATAAACTTTAATAAAATATGTAATTTACTAATATATAACACTAATAATAATATTGTTGTATATACAATATGGAGAAACTTATTAAGAGTCTTGGTTTTCCGGTTGAAAAAAATTAATTGTTACAATTTTGGATGTATGTTGTTTTGAGGAAATGATGTGAAATTATAAGAGTGTAAATTTTGTGGTCAATTTAGGTTCAAACCTAGAAAACGTTCTATGAAACAGAAATTAGTACCCTAGAAGCAGATGTATTATTTCCAGCTAATTTCGAGACTTCAAATACTATATGTCTCTGATGTTACTGTATCTTACATGAGATGACATAATGAGCATGAACAGGAAGATAAATAATGAGTCATCCATCAGATGCACTTGCATGGAAACATTTCAATAATACCTATTTTGAGTTTGCAGCTGAAAGTCAAAATTTTAGGTTAGAATTATCAACAGACAGATTCCAACCTTTTGGTTAAGCCAGTCAGCAATATTTATCATGGCCAATCATAATTACTCCTTATAATTTGCCTCCATGGATGTGTATGAATGAGACATATGTTTTTTACGGTGATTGTGCTAGGGCCTACGAATCCAAAGCATAAAATTGTATATACAATATATATATATATATATATGTATGATAAATTATATAATTTTTAATAAAATATGTAATTTACTACTATATAAAACTAATAATATTATTATTGTATATACAATACAAATAAACTTATTAAGAGTCTTGGTTTTCCAGTTGAAAAAAATTAATTGTTGCAATTTTGCATGTATGTTGCTTTGGGGAAATGATGTGAAATTACAAGAGTGCAAATTTTGTGACCAATCTAGGTTCAAACCTAAAAAACATTCTATGAAACAGAAATTAGTACCCTAGAAGCGGATGTATTATTTCCCGCTAATTTCGAGACTTAAAATACTATGTCTATGATATTACTGCATCTTGCATGAGATGACATAATGAGCATGAACAGGAAGATAAATAATGAGTCATCCATCAGATGTACTCGTATGGAAACATTTCAATAACACCTATTTTGAGTTTGCAGCTGAAAGTCGAAATGTTAGGTTAGGATTATCGACAGACAGATTCCAACCTTTTTGTTAAGCCAGCCAACAATATTTATCATGGTCAATCATAATTACTCCTTATAATTTGCCTCCATGGATGTGTATGAATGAGAAATATATGTTTTTTACGGTGACTGTGCTAGGGCCTACGAATCCAAAGCATAAAATTGATGTATTCTTATAACCATTGGTCTCTAAATTGTATCATTTTTGGGAATTTGGTGTGTAGATATAAGATGTGTCTCTTAAACTAAAATTTTTGTTGAGCGCAACTTTGATATAGACTATTAGTGATTTTCCCACGTATGCTATTTTGTTTGGATGGAGCACAACAGGAAAATTGGTTTGTCCTTACTGTAACAATGATTATGACATGTTTTATCTTCCTAACGGGACTAAAACATCTTGGTTTGACAATCACGAAAAATTTCTTCCTTCAGATCATCCATTTAGATACAATAAACAAAAGTTCATTAAGAATAGGATAGTATAAACACCTCCTTCTGCTCACAAAGCTGGTGAAGAGATATTACAGGAGATTGATGAATTAAGGTTGCCAAAAGTTACAGAACTTGAAGCTGAAGAAGTTAATAAAAGCATTAGTAAAAACTTTGATTGGAGAAAACGAAGTATTTTTTGGAATTTACCATATTGAAAAAATAATTTGATATGTCATAATCTAAATGTATTGCATATTGAAAAAAATATTTTTGAAAATTTGTTCAACACCACAATGAACAATGATGAGAGGACAAAAGACAATACAAAATCACGAGCTGATTTGAAACTTTTTATAGAAGGAATGAGTTATATAAAGATCTTCGCATCAATAAATATCCAAAAGAATGTTACATTTTGGATTTAAAAAAACAAAAGAAAATTTAGCGTGTGCTTGAAAAGTCCAAATTTTCCTGACGGTTATATTTCGAACTTGGCAAGGTATGTGGACATGAGGAAGTACAAATTATTTGGGATGAAAAGTCATAATTGTCATATGTTTATACAAAGGCTAATTTCAATTGCATTTCGGGAGTTGCTATCGAATATGGTTTGGGAAACTATAACAAAATTAAGTTTGTTTTTTAAAAGCTTAACATCATCTGAAATAAAGTTGGTTGAAATGGAAAAACTAAAAAGAAAAATTCCATTTATCTTGTGCAAATTAGAAGGGATTTTCCCTCAAAGTTTCTTTGGCTGTATGGAGCATCTACCCATACATTTAGCACATGAGATTAAACTTGCTGGTCCGGTTCAATATTGATAGATGTATCCATTTAAGAGGTAATTATAGTTAATATTTAAATAAAATTTGTAGCATGTTTTATTCACATAATTTACATAACCCTATTTGTAATATATAGGTATTTGCATCACTTAAAGAAAAATGTAAAAAACAAGGCTAGAGTTGAAAGTTCGATATGTAATGCTTATTTAATAGAGGAAGTAAGTACATTTTGTTCACATTATTTTGAGTCGCATGTGCACACAAGTGAAAGAAAAGTTCATCGTAATGACAATGGGATAGAAATGGGTGATGTTTAAGGTAGTTTATCTATTTTCACATATTCAAGACGAACATATGGATGTTCAATAAGAAAAATGTTAATGATAGAATAAATAGAGGCTGTCCATAGTTACATTTTATTGAATTGTCAAGAGGTTCAACTTTTCGTGCAGTAAGTTTAAGTTGAGAACAAATTCATATGTGATATTGCGAAAGGACCTTTGCAAACTGTTAAATTGTATTCGATGTATTTTGTTAATAGATACAAAGTTCATACAGAAGATCATGGTTATAGCATAACAACAGTAAATAGTAGGGTTTGCATATAGGGAAAATTGATGAATTACTATAGTAAAATTATTGAGATACTTGAAATTGAGTACTCTGCATTGCCAATAAAATGAAGTGTGATATTTAAGTGTGAATGGTTTGATCCAACTCCTAATGTTAGAACTAAAGTGCACAGTTAATACAATCTAGTTAAAATCAACCAGCGAAGAAGATTTAGGCAATTTGAATCTTTTGTGTTGGCAATGCAAGCGATTTAGGTGTATTATGTCTCTTTTTCTAGCTTACGACGAGAGAAATCAGATTGATGGCCATATGCAAAGTAAAACCTAAAGGTGTTTTAAAATTAAATAGAAAAGGAAAAAATAAGAGAATTGAAAGTGAAACATTTCAGGAAGAAGTTTATGAAATAAATATATGTGTAATATATGACAAGAATGAACCTTTGAATGATCCAAATAATAAATATGTTGACATTTCATCTATAGAGGATGAGGAGAATGAGAGATCTAAAGAGTAGCCTAAGTTTGATTTTAATTCTTTGAAAAAAGAAGATGATGATGATTTTTATTTAAAATTAAGTGCTGAAAGCGATTAATTTTTATTTGTAATAGAATATTACATGAATAAATCTATTATTGTTTCAACAATATATTGTTATAAATTGAATTTATATTGTTCTATTACTGGAAAATCTAATAAAATGTGTATGTTAAAAATATGTCACTAAAGAGAAATCAGGATATGATACGGCCAAGGTTCAGGTTACAATGATTTAGAGAACTTTGTGTATTTACAGGTGAAACATCACATTCTGCAGATGTAACTGCAGATTCAGATAAGGCATCATCTTTTGTACCTGCTGTTATACCATCCAGCAGCCCTATTATACCATCCACCAGCCCTACACCATCCACCCACCCCTATACCGACAAAGATATCACGGGTAAACGTTGCGGATGAAAGAAGCGACCTCCAGCCTAGGGCTAAGGTAGTTGATGGAAGAACGTACATCACAATTGTCAACAATTTTAAAGTAGAATTCTAAAAATTTTGTAATACATGATAACATCATAGGTTTATACTGAAGTTACAGGTTTTAATTTGAAAATGATCTAAAATAACTTATATATTAGGTTGGTTCTGACTGAAACGTACTCAAGAAATATCTCATCCAAGTTCAAAGAGAGAATAGATCTTGAGGGTTATATATAGAAGAATGTCTCTTAACTGACAACGGATTTTTATTATTAGGAGTTTGAGATACACAAAATATATTCTTTAATATTTTTATTTTATCTAATTTTATACATTAATTAGATAAATATTGTCTTTCATAAGTACTTATTGTATATTTTTCTTTTTCTTCAGAAAGAATTTTTTTGGGACCCAAAATTTGATGTAATAATTTATAATGTATGGGAGAGGCGAGCTCGTACACATTATAGAGACTTTCTTGCTTCGATATACAAGAATGGTGTATGACCACCATATATATGTGGAAAAATATAGTCGTTGACAGTAGTATTAGGCATCACTCGAGGCAATATCTATTTCAGAGTGCAATTTTTCCAACAAATGTGAAGGACCAGATAGAGAGAGCCTACCTGTACACACTGGAGGATCTTTGACCCACCAGGAGCATGCACTTCAACTTATAAGTACCAAAACTTTACACTTATATTCTGATTTTTGTACTTTGATGTATGAAATTTGATTTTAATGTAATTTGATTTTAATGTAATTTGATTTATGAAATTTAAAATAAAAATATATGTGCATTATGGAGAATAATAATGTTAGAAATGTCTGATGTCATTAATAGATTTGTTGTTGAGTTACATTTTCTTTATCTAACATGGGGTATATATCAATAAAATATAAGAAATTCTGCTAAAATTTTTGTAAATTCTTATAACAATTTATTATCATGTAGGAAAAGTCTATGGGCAGGAAGCCTACACCACACTAGCTCTTTTTGTACACTCACACCAAAAAGCATGATGGTGTGACCTTTGTAAACACCTGATGCAGACAAGTTCATATATATAAAATCTATACTTTAATATTAATTCTTAAAAAGTATCACCTATTAACATAAACAATTATAATGATAGGACCAAATACAAGATAGCATTAAATGACAGTCTCAGAATTCCGAAACTGTTGATAAGAGTCAAGCGTATCTTGACGTAGTGGGTGGCAGGGACCATCGTGGAAGGATTTTTGGCTCAAGTTCATTTGCGAACACATGTTATTCGCAATTATCCACATCCACTACAACTAGATCTAGTAAGTGGTCCGCATCAAATGAGAGAGTCCTCTAGCTTGAGAGCACGGTAGAGAGGCTGTCAACTTAATTGCAATAGTCGATGGAGTACATAGCCCAACTCCGTAATGAGATGGACCAATTGAAGGGGAGGGATAATACCTCATTGCATCAGTCAGAGCTTTCGCCTTCACCACCTGTATAAGTGAATGTATTTGATATTTTGTTGTACTTAAGTTTTTGTAAAAATTCTTAATTTACAGTTAATTACAATGATTACTCATTCGTGTACATTTTAATTTTTTATTATATTAACAATCAGGATAATGTTTACTTTATATCTATCAATTAATGTTATAATATTTGTAGAAATTAAATATACAAAATAATAATAAGATTATGAATAGAAAATGGGTAGGAATGAGAAATGGAAGCAGAAATTTATCAAAGTTAAATTTCCTAGTGGAATTACAATATTCCGTCACTAATTAGTGACGGTAGTATAACTTCCGTCGATACATTATCAACGGAAAATAATATTCCATCGCTAATTAGCAATGGAATAAATAAATTCGTTCGTAAGTTACTGACAAAATATATCACTATGTCGGTAAATTTTTAGCGACTGTTAATGTTTCTGTCAGTAAATTTAGCGATAGAAACATATATATCCATCAGTAACTTTAGTGACGGACATACAATTTACCGTCAACAAATTCACTGAGGGAATACTAGGATTCCGTTCATAAAGTAACAATGAAATTTTATAAATTCGTTGGTAAATTTCTTTAACTTACTGACATAAATCCAAAATTTAGTCGCTAATGTTACCGATGGATACACAAGCTTCCATTGTTAAAATTACCAATGGTCGTTTCTTCGACGTTTGCTTCCGTCGGTAATTTCTATTAACAAATTTGTTTCCCGATAGAAAAGCTTTATTTTCTGTTGGTAATTTCTGTCGTAAAAATATTTTTTTCTTATAGTGATACATATGTAATTAAGACATACATTAATGTATGTATATTGCTTTTAATGTATATATATGTTATCTGCTTAATGATAAGAGTTTGCTTTTATATTAACATATTATTGATAATGAAAGAATAAATTGTTGCCTTTGTTGTTACAAATTATTCTTATAAAAAAATCACTTTATTGCCTTATAAAGACTTGAATTGTTGCGATATCTATTCAACATTGTTGTTAAAGTTTGAAATTGTTATGTTGCCTTAATCAAAACTTGAAGGAACATTACTCAAACTATTGTTATATCTATTCAACATTGTTGCTATAGTTTGAAACTGCTTTGTTACTTTATTTAACAGTGTAAATTATGTTGCCTTAATTAAAAAAATAAGCCGAAAGTTCTTTTTACTTTAGTGAGTGAAGTTGATCCATTTTCATTTATAGTTCTTCATACATATCTAATTTGCATGTTTATTCAAATATGGAAAATTTTTAGAGGACTAATGTTTTTAATTTGGTCAAATATTTGTTGGTGTTGAGAATGCTCTTATATCGGTGCTGATTAATATTGTTTGAGGGTGTAATAATATTGAAGATTTTATCATGTCAATCATAGTGCTTGATCTCAAAGATCTTCCATCATTATGATTGATGTCAAATTACTTGCTAGGTTAAACATCCCACAGATACGAGAACCTGCAAAACTAATTATCATAGTTGTATTCAACGATTAAACTCTATAGTTTTATGCGTTTTAACTTTTTGCGAGTTAGGAATAATAAAATAGTGATATGAATGTATATATAATTAAATTCTTTTATATTTAATAGAATTTACATAAGATTAGGACACGTAAAAAAATTTTATGATCCATAAATTGTTGTGTTAAAATTAGGCTTTTTTGATAAATAATTAAGTCCAATATAATATACATATGTATTATCAATTTTCTTCTTTTGTAATAATCTTAATTTTTATTTAATAAATGTATAAAGACATTTTGTAACTTCTAGATGGCATGTATTTTAGCCTTGTTAAAAAAAAAAGGTGACATAATTTTAATAAGGGAATTATGGTCTCTTACTCCTTGAACTTCTACCTTTGTTTTCTCTTATAAGTGTAACTGAGGTTTTTGTTAAGGAAAAATTTGTCTCTTTTAAATTCTTTGATAATAACTCATGTCCATGTTATTTTATATCGAACCAACTCTTAACCAAGTTATAGAGAGTACTGGCAATCATGCTTTCTTTTAACCAAGTTTGCCGCCAACCTCGTTTGTTTCTTACCATCTCCTCTTCTAACTAGTTTATTCTTTCCAGACGACGATACTAACTCCAGAAATATGCTGTGGCAACATAGTAAAAGATATGTCGTGGCCGCCAAGTGTCGACAACTTCGGAAATATGGCTAACAGTTATTTTTTAGTGTTTTGTTTTTGTTTTTTTATTGTTTTAGTAAAGTATGCAAGGCACGAACACACCGCCTCAGCCCTCACGCAAAGTTTCCAATTGCATACTTTTACTTTATGCCTCTTTAATTTTTCGTGCGAGTTTGTTATCAGATGTTTTTGGGCATATTCTGGTTAGTGAGCTATTATTTGAGTTGTCTCCGTGAGTGTCTCTCAATCGTTTGTGGTGGTAATGGGTGTCAGTCCAGTGCACTCTTCATTGTTTTTATGTTAGTCTAGAGTTTTGTTATGTGCTGGTGATTTCAAGTCTTCAATGAAGCTCGTGGGTAACGTTCGACCTGACTATGAAACAAGCCAGAGTGGGCTCTACTTCTAGGATGTTAGATCAAACAAGACGGTTGTTAGGGGACTGTGATGCTCTGCGTCTGCGACGTTGCTTTGATATTGACAAACGTATCTTCTGGCACTCCATACGTCCCCTCTGCTATCTTCCTTGCGCCAACTGACAAATATATATATATATATATATATATATATATATATATATGTATCGTTATTGTTATTATTTTTATTTTTTATTTATTTATTAAGATATTTTTTCTGTGT
>JANZLC010000005.1:13971995-13989398 GCA_026413385.1 Erythroxylum gracilipes | reverse complement strand
AACAGAGTGACAGAGATGGAGAAGAGTGTGACCGGATGAAACTATGGTATCACACTCATTATGATGAAAGAAAAGGTCAATGGACAACTACCGAATGCAAAGAAAAATGGGTGAGTATGTAGTTCATTTACAAATATTTCTTAAATAAGACTGTGTATGTAATTAATTTTTGGTTTTTCAGGAATGTGTCATGAATTGACACATTAAATAGAACAAGGTCATCCGATAACAGTGGATGAAGTGTGCGACAAAGTCTTGGGCACTAGATCAGATTACGTTGTTGGCATGGGAATTGGGCCTCGGCCACAAGGGAATACTTTGGTCAGAAAGAGACTTCAAAACGAATTAGAGGAGTCAAAGAGAGCTAATCAGGGGTTATAGTCTCAAGTCGATGAATTGACTAAACAATTTAAAGAAATGCAGGAATAACAAAAAAAGCTCTTGGAACGGTTATGTTCTACACATAATGTTCATTTAGACTAAATATGTACTTATATTGATAGATTAAACACTTATCATTTATTGTTTATATTAATTACTATATTATGACATATTTGGGAATAACAATTAAATAATATATAGTCTGCACGTATTAAATTCTTGTTATACATGATTTATTAAATAGTTATTAAATAAATGAGATATAAAAAAATTATTTAAAAATAACTATTAAATTAGAAAAATAATTAAATTACAATTTTTTCGGATAATTGAAACAAAATAATAGAAAAATAATTATTAAATTTGAAAATTATTAAATTAAATAATTTTTGGAATAATTAAAAAATAAAAAGTAATAACTAAAATTGTTAAATTATTAAATTAAAAATATTTTTAGATAAATGAAAAAAGGAAAAATTAAAAATTTGAATAATTATAAAATTAAATAAAAAATTAATTATTAAAATTGAAAAATTTTAAACTAAATTCATTTTCGGAAAAATTAAATATTAAATTGGAATTTTTATTAAATTAAATTTATTTTTTGAAAATTAAAATATAAATTATTTACAATTCGAGACGTTTTACAAAAAACGTCACGGATTGTTACCTATTCCGCGACGTTCACAAAACGTAGCGGATGGTTAAGGTTTCCATTACGTTTCAAAAAACGTCGCGGAAACCCTTACAATCTGCGACGTTTTTTGAAAACGTTGTCGATTCTCTGGGCTTTTAGTGACATTTTTTAAAACGTCGCGAAAGGTTGGATTTTCTATGATGGTTTCTATAAAATGTCGCGGATACCTTTTGTCTACTTCACATTCTGCGACGTTTTTAGTGATATTTTTTTTAAACGTCGCAAATTATTTTCTACGACGTTTTATGAGCTTTTGTAACGTTTTAAAAATGTCACGAAAGGCCTTCTTTTCTTGTAGTGTTTGCTCACCCAAATTGCAAGAAACCAGTATCCTACGTCGCCCGCTCACCCAAATTGCAAGGAACCAGTATCCTACGTCGCCCATTTCCTATCTTGTATATAGTGTAGGATCTAGCCACATGCGCAATAATGTCACCTTCAATAGATAAAGCGAGTTCTCTCTCAGAGATAAATACACAATAATATCTAAACTATCTTTCCTGCAACCTAATTAATTTAATCATTAGAGTGTCACGCCAGAGGCACCCATGGGTTCTATTTTGTAGGCCTGAAGTTCTTATAGACGGAGAGATTACAAGGAAAGTAATGCTGAGTTAATGTCTAGCTCTTGGAATTAGAACCTCTGACGTAAAAGAAACATCAATTAGCAACATATTTGGGAATCTCGGAAGTACAACTATTTCTTTGTTTCGATTTTCAACATACGAGTGAGGAGCCAAGTGCGCGCTACTCTACAAGAAAGGCAAACCATGCTAGTGAATACCACAGACGGACAATTTTGCACAGTAGGTTAGTCACATAAAGACGGTGTGCCTCCCATATCTCTTTATGACATGTTTGAGAAGACCGGTAAGACCTAATCCACCTAGTCATTTAACCTCAAACATCATCAACGATCCACCACCGTAAAATTTCAAACTCGCCCCTGAAAGTGTATAATGGCATGACGGACGTCCCCACCAATCATTTCGTGTATTATTATAAATTCATGTGAATACATTAGGGCATCAGACTTCATAAAGTGTAAAGCCTTCTCTTCGTTGGGGTAGCGAAGGACTAGCATTAGATTATATATCATAGACATGTGTCTAGATTCGGATCATTAAAGGCTCGTTTCAGATTGCACTTCCCAAGTAATAAGCATATGCCTAGAGATTCAATAGGCCTTTTTTATATCGTCCAGCAAGGTGAAACCATATGGCATCATATGCAAATATTTAATATGGAGGTCACACAAATTCCAGATCTCAACACTTCTATAACAGTAATAGCATATGAAAAAGATTTGTGTAGGCATCAATCTGTATTGAAGTCTCTGCTTATGGACAAGGAACATAACCTTTACGAGAGAAAAAATGTTCCATAGATTTATCAACAGGGAGGAGGTGAAGCGCTTACTCGAAAGGCTTGGACAGACGCCACTGTCATGGAGAGATGATAGAAAGCGAGTGAGCCAGAGTGCACTGGTACAATCACTTAATAAGAAGAAAGCGATGAATTGTCGGGATTTTTGAGTCTGGCCAACGAAAGTAGAGCATGCCACCATATAAACCATTGTTTGATAGTGCTAATTAGGCTACTTTCATAATATATATTTTATGAGAATTTTTCTTGTATTTGGATGAATTTTATAGGATTTAGTATTCAATTTAGCTTATATTTTGTTTTCAAGTCCCATTTTGGATCTTCAATAAAGAAATGAATTCAAGAAAATTAGGATCAAGTTGGAGCAAGTTCTAGTATGACTTTAGAGAAAGAATTCAGAACATAGCTCATAACACCATATTGAACCCGTGTTTACTTAAAGCAACATATATCCTGCATGAATCCATGGCGATGATTCTTTATGTAGCTTAAAACTTTTTTAACAGGACGGCTAACACGAGTTCTACATAGGTCCATGTTGGACCTGTGTTATTCGTGTTGTTACAAAATTTTAAGGGTTTTTAGGATAAAAGAGATATAGATTTACAGAGAGTAGTAATTAGATAAAGACAATAATTAGGAAAGTAAAATGAGAGCTTCTGAGGACAGAAAAAAGCAGCTTTTGAGAGAAAAGAAAGGATTTCCATCAAGATTCAACCGAAAACTTAAATATTTAAAGATTCAAGACATCCAAGACAATGATTTGATTTATTTTGTTTTCTTTTTTTATTTTCTTTATCTTAGTGTAAAATAAATTGGGATATATTTAAATAGGATGAACATAAAACTTTTTGTTTGGATTAATTTTTTGATTTAATGAAAGAACCAAGTTATATTGTCAATTATATATGATTAGGTCATGTGATAAATTAGAAATTGCTATCATTTTGATTCAATTTCAAATTTCACATATAAGGATTTAGAAATCATATATACGAAGAGATCGTGACATGAATAATAAGAGTTGCATAGAATCCTAGAGAGAGATCTACATACATCTTTTGGATTAAAGTTAAATCTAATTAATAAATTTATAGAACAAGTTAATGTGTTATTAGGGGTTTTGATTAGGAAGATATTTGAATCAATTAATGATGGGAGTTGTACTTCTTGAGAAAAATATAACTATAACTTTGGAATTTTTACCGGACCAAAAAACTAGGGTTAATAAATTGTTAGTCCCAAATGGTACGTAAGAGGGGGATAAATTAGATGTTGATAAATTTTAAACAAAATATAAAATATGAAAATATGACATAAAATAATGCATTTCAACAAAACACTTAAATAATAATGAATAAAGAGTAAGGGATGAGAAACGAAAACCAATTTATAATGGTTCAATAAATAACTCTTATTTATGCCCACTCTCAAAACTCTTCTCAGAATTTCACTATAACTCTTCTTTCAAGGTAAAGAATAACCTTTGTATAATTTTTTAACAGTAAAAAGAAACCCTTTTACAATGTTTATGGTGAAGATGAAGTGCACTATACAAAACCCCACTAAAGGATTATAACTCAAAATGACTCAGTTTATCAGTTTAATAACAATGAGGCTCACTCACATAAATATAAGACAATGACACTCAAATACTTGATAACATAGAAATATGCGTATAAGACACCTAAATACTTCTTGATACAATAAACAATGACAAGACATCTATTTGTAAGATTTTGAGACCCCCTACTAGTCATTGGAACAAAAGTTAGTCATTTTAATAGCTAGTTCTAACACAATAGTTGACACTAGGTCATATTGGTTAAATAATGTGCATTTAATAAATAATATTTACTACTCATTACATATTGGTCGATCACTAGTGTATATTGGATGACCAATGTGTCTCTTGGAGGAAGATTCTTAGACCACATCAAGATATTGGTCAACTAATCTATTAACAAACGCCCTAATTAACTTTTGACTTACATTGTTCGACCAATAATTCATATTAGTACTAATACCCCTAAAAACATGATTTTAGGAATTTTAAATACTCAAATTTGATTTTCTTAATGCAATTATAATTAAAAAAACTTTTAAAATGTCATAAACATAGTGTTTGAAAGATCAAGAGGCTTTTCTTTTAAGAAAAAAGCTTCTATACATCTTGATAAATGAGAAGACTCATGTAATGAAGTCATATAAAATATTTATACATGGTGAACGATTAAGATTACTAAATTAAAAAAATTAGATTACAATTAAAATTATAAAATATAGAATGACCCTAATGTGCCTTGATCATCCTTTACCCCTGACTTGATCTTCACTTTGAAGGTTACAAACTTCAACTTTTGTTTATCATCTTTATCAAATATCCGCTTGAATTATATATGGCTACATCTTTATTCTTACAATGCTACTCACCAAAATAATAAACTCATTTGTATAATTTTTTTATTTTATCATTAAAACATTACTTGAAACCTTCCTTAGTTTAACATAAATGAATCAAGAAAAATTTAAGCATAGAAAGGTTTTAGGAAAACTTTAATTCTAGTTTTTGTTTATGAATCAATTGCTTTGCTCTTGTTTATTGCTTTGGTTTGTTATTTATATTAGTTATTACTTTTAAATCAATCATTCATTTTAATAGATTAGATAATAGAAATATAGTTACTATTAATACTCATAGTCCTTGAAAAAATAATATTCTTATTCACTACACTATATAATATGAATGATGAGAATGCTTTTCTAGTTTACATCTAGTACAATTTAGATTTTTATGCATATCAAGTTTTTTACATATTCTTGAGCACTAGATATTAGGATTATTAATCTAATATTTATTTTATTTATTTTAGAACTTTTTTCTTGATCTTATTTTTGCTTATTGAATTTTAATATTTAAGTACTTTATCCTATAACTAGGAGTAGTTATGGATGACTACTTCAAAAATATCTAAAAGTCAAGAAGACCTTACTTTAGAATTTAAAAGAGAGAAACCTAGAAGTTCTAAGATTACAATTAGTAGGAAAAGCACTTATTGAGAACTTTCTAGGCTGAAGCCATTCTATGCGTTGTATATTTACTAAATCGGTGTCCAAACAAAATGTGTAAAATGCAAAACACCAAATGAAGCATGAAGTGGTAGCAATCCATCAGTTAGACATCTCAATATTTTTTGGTGTAATGCATATGCCCATATTCCTGATCAAAAAAGAAAGAAGTTAGATGACAAAGGTGAAAAGTGAATATTTATTGGCTTTAAAAAGAAGAGTAAGACGTATATATTGTACAACCCTCTGACTAAGAAGGTGATCATATCACGAGATAAGAAAGTTTATGGCATATTTTTTGATGATGACTTTAACACACAAGATGAACAAGGAGATGAATAGTTTTGGGACCCCACCCTCGCGAGAAACATACCTGACGTCCTAAGTGACATCCAAACATGCATCCCATAAGGGTGGCGTGTCCACACCAGGAAAACACCATAATCAAACTCATTTTTCCTATTTCAGAACAGATTTTGGGAAACCTCAAATTGGAATTTCAATTTGACTTCTTCAGAACATTTGTTCTCTATTATCTTAAGTTTCTAATGACATCAAAAATCATTTAATTTAGTTCAGAAATTTGAAAGTTGTATCCCAAACATTTTTGGACTGTTATTAAACTGAAACAATACACTATACTCAACTTCCATTCAGAAATTGAAAGTCTTAGAGACTGAATTAAAATTCGATTTCTCCATATAACTTGTAGATCTCTGAGTCTAGTTTATTTAGAAATAATAATCATCTTATTTGAAGCTCTAAAGATCAAGATATCATTAAAATACTGAAGCATTTATAGTAAAATATTCAATTCATACTCTTCCAATCGATACCCTTACTTTGATTCAATCAATCCTTTTCAAATCAATACCAAAAGTTATAAATTCTTATAGAGAGATGGAGAAATGTGTTAGAAATCTATGGTTTAAAAATCAGGTCATTTGGAAGTCAAACGAAAAAGTTATGGCTAAAAGAGTAGAACATGTTCAAGTTTGGGGAGACCTGCAGGTAGCGATCTTGCGTGAAAATCCACATAGTCGCAATCGCAACAAGCCCTTCTTCCTTTTCTTCTTCCGACTTGTATTGGTAAAAAGGGCATAACTTTTATTAGAGATATCAGATTAAGGTCATTCAAATATCGTTTCGAAGAAGACTTCTATACTACAAATTCCATGGAAACTCCAAAAAGATATTTTGCCTTTAGGAGGGTTAAAATTTCAAATCAATGTAGCTGTCCCGAATGTCCATCCTATGCAGCATCATAAACTTCTAATGATCATATATCTCAACTCAAATATCCAAAAATTTCATATTATATATCATTGGAAAGCTAGAAAAATAATCTACAACTTCTAAGAAGACAACTTTATCCAATTCAGCTTAGATCAATACAGTTTTTTCCCTGAAGTCAGAACATACATTTTTACTCCAATGGAAAACTTAAAAGTGAAATATACAAATTTTGCGAGTCATGAGCAAAAACGCAATCATATTCCATTAGCATCAAAAGATAAGAGTTTTAAAAAGCTTTAATGAACATTTCAAGCTACAATATATCAATATCTCAAAATCCCAAAATACAATAGATACATAAACAATAATTCGCTCAAAATGCGACTAAAGCCTTGTGGTTACAAAGTTAGATTAAAACACAAAAAGATGCAAATTTTGGAGTGATGCCTCAACTCTTGGTTACTCGTTCTCATGCTCTTCACCTGAAAATGGGACAAAAATGGAGGGGTGAGATTAAAGCTCATGGGTAACAGTTTATAACGGGAAAATAAGCAAAACCTTTGAAATGTTCATTTGTCAATATAAAGTTCTAATTGAAGTCATAAAACATATCGTTCTCAAATTCTTAACCAAAATTCACAAACTACAAATCATGTATACATCAAACTTATTGACATACCATAAGCACATAAGCACATCAGAATGGTTTGGGTAGATCCATAAATATGATGAACTACACATTTTCACATAATGGTCATGTGTAGTCGTAAACTTGACGTATTATCGCAACCCCTCATAGTAGTTTTGTATAGACGTAAACTTCAGGAAGTCTATGAAAGAGCTCCATGCCACTAGCGGGCAGGCGGGAGAAGCTTTGAACTTGGTCAACGTGCACGTGACATACTTCAATGGACTACACCAAACCCACATAGCATGTAATTCATGAATTGAAAACAGTTTGCCCAAATGACACATTTTGAAAACTTGCTTTTCATAACATGAGATATTTCGAAAACCATTTCCGAAATATGATTTCATAAACATGTTGTCTTTTTCGAGAAAAAAAGAATCATTTTCAAAGTCATTTCATAAATCATCAATACAATTCATTTATCAAACATATAGCAATTTCTCAATTCATTCAAGAAGCAATAAATGCAACATTTATGATGCAATTTAAATCATTAAACTTCCTTGATTCAAAGAAAACATTAGTGGCTTATTTACTCTATTATAAACATATACCTACCTTGAATTCCTTGCTTAAAAAATTGGCTTAAGGATGTCTTTCCTCTTGCTCCTCTTACCTCTCTTGATCCTCTTCTTGATTTCCTTCATCATCATCATCATACCTCGAAGTTCCGCATTGAAGCAGGGTCTGGGGGGCCTGATAGTACGCAACCTTTCCCCTACATTGTAGAGAGGCCATTTCCAGTAGGCCCATATGTATATGTGACATTGATAATAGAGATGTAGGGTACAGAAAAAAAAAAACATATAGATTGGTAGTACAATCAGAGATATACCTAATGGTGACCATAATTTGCTATTACCTTTTGCCTTGCCAAGACCAGCTTTTCGTTGCTATCTACGCTATGAGTCTTCCCTGATCAGTAGCTTGAAAGTGTGGCAATCCTATGGTTTTTATTCAGCTAGCGGGGGCATCTCCCCATACACTTGAAAAAAAAGGCACGAGGGCTCTATGTATGCTGTTTACCCTTATTCTATCACGCTAGATTGTCCTAATCCTAGCCACTACGATGGTGAGGGCCAACTCTGACATATCTCTCTTGATCACCTCCCTCCAAGTCTTATAAGGCCTCCCTCTCCTCCTCTTATAGTCACTAAGGTTTATTCTTGATTTCCTTCATAAATGACAAAATTCCCATTCAATAGGAATTCAAATTTGAGAACCCTAAGAAAATACATTCACTAAATTGATCATAAAATACCTAAACCTATGCATTTTCCTAAGCTTCATGAACCAAACCCTTCCAAAAATCTAAATGATGAAAATTCAAACTTACCTTGAATCTTCACCAAATAACAAGACTGTTAGCTCAAGTAGAAGCTCTTCTTTTCCTCTTTCTTTTTCTCTTCTTGAACAATCTCAAATTCTCTCTTAAAAACTACGAAATGAAGAAACCCTAACTCAACTTCCTTCCTTTCTTACAAAAACTGAAACACTTAACTTTCCTTTCTCATTTTTTGGTGTTCTCTTCTTCTTTCTATCTTTAATTCATGTTTTTTCCTCCTCTCCAAAGCAAGACAACATTTTCCTCTTCCTATTTTGCCCTTAATGAATGCTAAAAGTCCACTTTACCCTTCCTTTATACCTTATGTCTTTTTAATCTTAAGTGAACTACCAAAAATACCCCTTTATGCATTCTTACCACTTTTAATTCAACTAAGCGATGAAATAAATCCTATTAACATAGACATTAAAAAAATTAACTCCCAAAAATTCACCTATCCAAACCTCATAATTATTTAAATCATGCTTAACTAAAGAAAAAGAATTCGGGGGCCAGCAAACAGAGTCCTCCACAAAGCTCTACTTTAACAACTCCTGAATCAACACCATCAACTTCATCACATAGTAGTAGTAGTAGTAGCAGTAGCGATTTAAGGGGAACACTTATAAAAATGTAGAATCTAAATGATATATATGAAACAAGTGCAGACAACATTTGATTACTTATTGTTTTGTTCAATGGTAGAGTGTGATCCATTAATATACGAAGAGGCTATTAAATATGAGAAATGGAAAACGCCATGAATGAAGAAATTGTTGCGATCAATAGAAACGACACATAAGATCTAACTAATCTTCTGAAAGTACATAAGGCAATAAGAGTTAAGTGGATGTACAAGACAAAAACTAATAAAAAAGGAAATATTGAAAAATACAAAGCAAGATTAGTTGCTAGGGGCTATAAGTAGAGAAAACGAATTAACTATAAAGAAGTGCTTACTCCAGTTGTAAGAATTGATACTATTAGACTTCTCACAACACTTGTAACACAAAATAAATGGAAGATTTATTAGATGGACGTGAAATCAGCTTTCTTAAATGGATACCTAGAAGAAGAACTCTACATTGAGTAACCACTAAGATATATTAAAAAGGACAGGAAGAAAAAGTGTATCGTTTGAAGAAAGCATTGTATGGATTCAAGTAAGCTCCATAGGCTTGGAATACGAGAATAGATGAGTATTTCCAAAAGACTAGTTTTGCAAAAAGCCCACATAATTATGCCTTATACATGAAGAAAAATCAAGATGGTGACATCATGATTGTGTGTTTATATGTGGATGATATGATCTTCATGGAAATGATATGAGAATGTTCAGTGACTTTAAGAAAGTTATGACTAAAGAACTTGAAAAGACAGATATTGGTGAAATGTCATACTTTTTTGGAATCGAGATAAAACAAATAAGAGACGGAATATTTATGTCACAGAAGAAGTATGTGGAACAAATCTTAAACAAGTTTAGAATGAAGCATTGCAAGGTAATGGCTATGCCAGTAGAAATAGGCGCAAATATGATAATAGATTCAAATAATTAGTCGGTAAACCAATATTGTTTAGGAGTCTAGTCGAAAATTTGAGATATTTGACATTCACACGCCCATATATTATATTAGACATATGGAAAAGTCAAAGAAAGATCACTTCATTATACAAAAAGAATTTTAAGATATGTTAAAGGTACAATAAATCATGGTCTATTTTATACACATTCTCAAGATTAAAGTTAATTAGTTATTTAGATAGTGATTAAGGCGAAGAGTTAGATGATCGACAGAGTACCTCTAGATAGGTATTTCATATTGGATTAGCAATATTTTCGTGGTCATAAAAAATGCAACAAATAATTGTTCTCTCAACGTGTGAAGTCGAGTATATCGCTACAATAACACGTACATGTCAAGCAATATGATTGAAGAATATTTTGAGTGAGTTCATAAACAAGAAGGTCCGATTACAATATACATTGACAATAAATATACTATATCACTTACAAAAAATCTAGTGTCACATAGTCGAAGCAAACATATAGACACAAAATATCGTTTTATTTAATAGTAAGTGAAAGACAAAACTGTAAAGCTCATTCATTGGAGAAGTGAAGATCAACTTGTGGATATTTTTACAAAACCTTTAAAGACTGATGTATTTCACAAACTCAAGGAAAATCTTGGCATGCAAAATCAAGTTTGAGGGGTGTGTAGAGGCTTCCTGTTTCTTCTAGTAAAAAGATACAACTCTTAGCTATGTGTTAGCTGTCAAAATTGTATTGTTTTGTAGCAGTTTGTTAGTTTTTAAAGTCGATAAGTAAACCAACTTTCATGCCTATAAAAGGCCCTTGTATTTGCAATGTATGCATGAGAAAAAATAGAGAAAAGACAGAAAGTTAGAGTTGAAGCTCATATAGAGTGTAACGTTGATTTATTATCAATATATTATTGCTTGATTTAGCATTATTAGTCTATTACGTCTCCAACAAGATTCATGCTTTATTATAAGTTATGTGTCAATAATTTTATAGGATTAAAGTGATCTTAATTTAAGAAAACCAAAATACAAAAAAATTCTTAATTATTCCGATGCGGTGGGGATTGAATCCCGTCTTAATTTCCCAAAACTTCAACCGTGTTCCATTGGATCTTGGAGAATTATATTATTAGTCAGTGTTGAAAAAGACAGGCATAAAACTATATAAAGCATGTGATAAGTTCCAAAATGCAAATCTTAGATCTAGGTATATAGCCAACTATACTAAAATCTCTCAACCGTCTCACGTGCTTAGTGAGGAATGGACATCTTCGGTCTTTTTCTTCCAACAGTAAGCCATATTAAGTTTATGCCAATTACGGTGGATTACCTCACCAAATGTTTTGAGGACAATATTTATGCTACTATAACTAGAAAGACAATTGAGTAAATTTTAAAAGCAGATATTATCAGCAGCATCTAATTTTAGCAAAATGGAATTCAATTCAACAGCGAGAACTCTAGAGCCTTTTATGAAGGAATGGAAATAGCCTAGTGCTTCACATTGCTGGCTCACCCTTAAACTAATGGTTTGATCGAGGCGATGAACAGAGTCATATTTCAAGATCTAAAGGCCGAGGTAGAACAAGCAAAAGGAGCATGGGAAACTAAAGTTTACTCAATACTTTGGGTCTATTATACAACTCCTCAAACATCAAAAGAGGAATCACCCTTTAGAAGCCTTCACCCCTATTAAGTTAGCAATATTGAATCTATATTCAAGGAGTTCAGGCCAGGCTTGAGTGACCAGACGTTTATAGAAATATTATACATGATGGAGGAAAGAAGAAGTGAAGTCCGATTAAGAAATGCAGCTTATCAACACAAAAAAAGGCTTTACAGCCAAAGGAAGACAACGTCTCAAGACTTGAAAGAAGGAATTCTAGTATTAAGAAGAACATGCATCTTTAATAGATCTTAGGATAGGGGAAAACTAATACCAAATTAGACAGGACCATCTAAGATCCAGCAAGTCCTTAGATTTAGCACTTACAAGCTGACATACTTAGCTAGAGAAAGATACCTAGAACTTGGAATGGAATACGCTTGGGACCCTATTATCAATAAAACTTGGGAAATATTGACGCACAATATCAATTGCACTTATTCATCTTGCAAGAAATAATACATGCAAATATGCTTAATTCAGTAGTCGTGCAACCTAAAAGAAACTCATCGTTCACATACAAGATGCAGACCTGCCTAATTTGGGATCGTTCGCACTAAGACAAACTCAACTTTCGCGTGAAAGATGAAGGTCTTCCTAATTCAGTGGTCACATACCCCAAGAAAAATCGACGTTCACACGCAATATGCCGGCATGCCTAATTTGAGCATTGCTTACGCTAACACAAGTTTAACTTTCACATGCAGGATGCAGTCCTGCCTAACTATACAGTCACACAGACTAAGACAAACCCACAATTCACATGCAAGAAGTAAACGTAATTTGACATTCGCACGCCCTATAACTCAAAAAGTTCGTACATGTCCTATCTATTGGACAACTATTTAATTCATGAAAAAGCTAAACATGCAGGCCTGAATTAAATATGCGTTAATCTCTCCAGGTCTGGGAAACCACACCATTTCATATTCCAAAGGTCAATGGACTCTGAAGTAAAAGGGTATGCTGTACTCTTCATAGTCTGCACTCTACAGGCCTTAGTCTCCTAGTGTACCTTTTTTTTTTAATAGAAAAAAAGGCAAACAATACAATTACAAAATTAATCTAGGAAACAGATTTCCGACAAATTCTCTAACAAAATAAGGTGGCACCCAATAACTAGAATAGTGAAATACTTAACTCATATAGCAAAATAACTGGCATAGTTAGCTAGCCAGTTGACACATCTTTTTCTTTCTCAATAAATCCTAGTGTACCTTTTAATCTCATACTTATCAACACTCCTCAAAATCAGTTTTCCAAGGAAAAAGGTCAATCATTCACGTCCTTAATGCCCACAAGTCTGCCCATTTCCATTCCTAAACCCCTGAACTTAGTCCTGGATGAAGACCAAGGAGCTGGTGAACTTGCTACTTCAATTATTATCATTCGAATGAGATATCGTATGAATGTACATTCTCACAGGTTGTAGTGAGCAAAGCATAGGATGAAAGACGTTTGACAAATGTTCCCTTACTAAGATGCGCACAAGCTAAAGCTAAATGGTTTAGGCTACACGTTTGTCTGGAAGAGTTTTTAAAAGACTAGTGTTGCTCTAAAGATAATTTATTGAGGTTCATAGACGGAGCTAGCTGGGGTGCACTGTGCCCCCAAGATTTATCAAAATTAAATATTTTGATTTATATTTATATATATATAAATATATATAAGGACATAATTATTTAGAGTTCAGTGGTACACTAGACCTTCTAAAATTTAAAAATTTAAATATTTAGATCTTCCTATTTTAAATTCCTAGCTCCATCACTGTCGAGGTTATATACAAGCAACTAACAGCTCCAATCAAGATGAGATGAAAGGCTAAGATTTCAAGACTTTTGCACTTTCTAAAACCCCCTCCGAAGAATTCACAAAAAAGGAAGTAGTTTCCCACCCAATGTATGGGTGCGAGATAGCCTATGAACGACGACAAGCTATTTAGATATGTTGAAGGATGAGGCTCAAATTTTACCTTAGGATTTGCAGGAGAAAATGATACATAACTGCCCATTTTTGAGCCTTAAAGGGCCCATACTCAAGAAGGGATCCTATGCTTCAACTCAAATGACAGATCTTGAGCCATACCTTGTCTTGGCCACGATAATCACTTTGCTCGCCCATAGTGCAAGGACTAGTACTCTGCATGTTGTACACCTTATCTTGTCCGATGTGTAACATATTGAAAGAAATTGTGAATGACTATTGTGTAAATGAATATCTGCGGTATTTTTTGATACATTTTGTGAAAGGCATATAAGCCTTTATATACAAGTGAAAACAAAATCATAAGAGATTTACAGAATTTACTTACAACTAATATCATGATCTAGTTTAATCTAAGTGTATCCAAAGAGATTGAATAATCTTATCTACAAAGATTGAGTAGTTAAGATATATATAGAACAAATATTATCAGCCCCCCTTAAGCTCATGATGTGTAGCAATCGTAAGCTTATGATGAAGACGTTGAAATGCTGAAGATGATAAAGTCTTAGTCATAACATTAATAATTTGAAGAGCAGAGGCGATGTGTTTGATAGAAAGTGCTTTGTTAGCCACCAAGTCACGAACAAAGTGTATATCAATTTTAATGTGTTTAGTACGAGCATGAGTGATTGGATCAGAAGTAAGAAATGTAGCACTAAGATTATCACACTAGAGAGTGAGTGTAACAATAGAGAAACCGATTTCTCCCAAAAGAGAAGCGATCCAACAAAGTTTTTCTGCAGCTACAACAATACTTCGGTGTTCATCTTCAGTACTAGATCTGGCAACAGTAGGCTATTTCTTAGCACTCTAGGAGATTAAATTGGGCCCAAGATAGATGCAATAGCTAAAAGTAGAGCGACGATTATCAGGACAACTAGCCTAATCAGCATCACAGTAAGCATGTAATTGAAGTAAAGATGATCTAAGGAACTGAATGCCATGAGATGACGTGGAGCGAAGATAACGGAGAATCCATTTCACTACAGTCTAATGCACATCAGTAGGGCAATGAAAAATTTGGGAGACCCTATTGATAGTAAATTGAATGTCAGGATGAGTAAGGCAGAGGTATTGAAGAGCAGCAACAGTGCTTCAGTACTCAAAGGGATCAGAAAGGGGTGTGCCATGATTTTTAGATAGAGGGAGAGATGGAGTTATCGGAGTGTGAACTAATTTAGAATGATCAAGACTAGTCTGAAGAAGAAGATCATTGGTGTATTTGGTTTGGGTAAGAAGAATATCGGTAGATGTGGAAGTGGCTTCAAGACTTAGAAAATGGTGTAGCGGGCCTGTCTTTAATGGAGAAAGTTAAATGAAGATTTGGATAAGGGTAGATATGAAGGATGGAGAGGATCCAGTAACCAAAATGTCATCCACATAGACTAAAACGAATGTGATGTAAGATGAAGTGGTATTAATAAAGAGAGAAGGGTAAGATTTGGAGGAAGTAAAGTGTAAATCAAGAAGTTGCTGACTTAGACGATGAAATCAAGCTCTAGGAGCTTGTTTGAGACCATAGATGGTTTTGTGAAGGTGACAGACATGATGAGGATAGTGAGGATCTTGAAAACCAGGAGATTGGGACATGAAGACTTGTTCATGAAGTTGACCATGAAGGAAGGCATTGTTAATATAAGTTAACGGATTGACCAATTGTTGGAAAGAGCAACGGTGAGAATGAGACTAATGGTAGTAGGTTTAACAATAGGACTGAAGTGTAAATGTAGTCAATGCCAGAAACTTGGCAAAAACCTTTGGCAATCAGACGAGCTTTATAGCATTAAATAGTACGATTAGGGTTTCGTTTGGTGCGAAACACCTATTTACAACCAACAGTGTTAGCATTTGGGGGAGGAGGAACAAGAGTCCAATTATTATTACGATGGAGAGTAGTGAATTCATCAAGCATAGCTTGACACCAATGAGGAAATTTATTTACCTAGGTAAAGGATGTAGAATCAGAAGATCTTGTAAGTATGGAGTAGGTGATGTAATCAGAAAAAGATCGAGGAGTACAGGTCGGATCACGAGTTTATGTGACCATTGGATGGGAAGATCGTGTTTGGTGAGATGGTGGAAAGGTGTAGAGGTTAGTGGTAAAGGAGGTGAAGAAGGTGAAGTGAAAGGTAAGGGAAGTGAGCGGAGTATAGTGCATGAAGGTGTAAAGGATGAGGGTGGAGAATGAGCATAAAGAAAGTCAATTTCAAGGGAACGTACATGACGAGAAATATAGAGTTTGGATGTTTGAAGATTGAAGCAATGATAGCCTTCATACTGAGAACAGTAGCTAAGGAAGACACATGGAGTAGATTTAGGTTTCAGCTTATCAGGGCGAGTGGATCCAAGAAAAGGAAAGCAAGTACATTCAAAAACTCGTAAAATGGTGAGATTTGGTGGGGTGGTAAATAGTAATTCATAAGGGGAGATGTTATCGAGCATAGGGGTAGGTAAGAGATTGATAAGGTAGATAGCAGTGGAGGAGGCTTCAAACCAAAAATCCTTGGGAACAGAAGCATGAAGAAGAAGGGCGAGACCAGTTTTAGTGATATGACAAATTTTGTGTTTAGCAACACCATTTTATTGAGGAGTGTAAGGACTAGAGATGCGGTAAGTGATGCCATTAGTGGTAAAATATTGGGCAAAGGGGCCTTTGATGAGTTTAGGGGCTCCATTGCATTGAAACTGTTTGATGTTGGTGGAGAATAATTTTTCAATTATGGTTTTTAAGGTTTGAAAAATATGTAAAGCATGAGATTTGTGAGTTAGGGGATAAATCCAGGTATATCTACTAAAGTCATCAATGAAAAGAATAAAAGAACAAGAACCAAAAAATGAATAAGATGGGGAAGATCCTCAAATATCACAGTGAATAAGTTGCAAAGGGGTGGTAGAAAGATAAGAAGAATATGAAAAGAGAAGATGAACACTTTTTCCTTGAAAACACGAAGTAAAAGGAGTTGTGACATTTGAACTAATTCTTAAAGGCCTATATAATTTAGAAAGTATAGAATAACACGGATGACCAAGACATTGATGCCAAAGATTGAGTAAAGTCTTGTTAAGTAAAATGACCTTACGAGATTAATAAGTTTTGATGATAAAACAAAAAGAGATAAATGAAAAGTAGACGAAGAATAGCTAAACGAAGGAAAAGTAGACGGAAGCTAAAAGAAGGAAAAGCAGAGGGAAGCTAAACGAAGGAAAAGCATACGGAAGCTAAAAGAAGGAAAAGCAGACGGAAGCTAAACAAAGGAAAAGCAGACGAAAGCTTAGAAGGAAAAGCAGACGGAAGCTAAACGAAGGAAAAGCAGACGGAAGCTAAACAAAGGAAAAGCAGATGAAAGCTTAGAAGGAAAAGCAGACGAAAGCTTAGAAGGAAAAGCAGACGAAAGCTTAGAACGAAAAGCAGACGAAAG
>JANZLC010000005.1:13954503-13967607 GCA_026413385.1 Erythroxylum gracilipes | reverse complement strand
ATATTTAATAACTTCTTTCTATTATTTACTAGATTTGGTGAACATAACCAACTTGGAGATGTTAGACTTACGCGGCAACAGTATTGAGAAATTTATTTCTTCTGAAGGTATAAATTTAGACAAATTTTCAATATTTTTTATTAATTTTATTTTCAATTCTTTAGATTTTGCTCTTTATTATATTTTTCAAAAAATTTAAACATATATATTACAAAAGTCAAGGGAATTACAAGAGTAAACCTAATTTCGGCAATGGAAATCCAATATAAAGAAAGTTAAAGAACTAGTAGATTAAAACTGATTTTCAGTGGTTAAACATCAGCATGTTGGCATGTTGATGCTAAGTTTATTATGAGAATAATACCTTCTCTACGTCAAGTTGTTTATTTATTGGTGATAGATATCCAAAGTTCAAGCAACATAAGCATCCTTCAGCTTTCCCACGGGGTTTGTAACGGAAGCAGCTTTGAACTACAATCATTAAAAGCCTTCAAAAACCTTAGGTCTCTTCATTTGGAATATAATAATTTCAAAGGGATACTATTCCCACAAGGTAACTAATGTTTATAATTAAACATTTACTTGTTATTACGCGTTTATTATGATGCAGTTGTTAAATTATTTTTCTTTTTGTCTTGAAATTTGTTATGCAATTTAAGATGATCGAAATAAATTGGAAGAGTTGTTTTTGGATGATTCTCACATGGACAAAAACTTACTCCTGTCACTTGGAGCACTTCGATCTCTAAGGCTCTTGTCCTTGCAGAGTATCCACTATGAGACACTCAACAATCAAAGTAAGTAGTATCAAATAAATGAGTAATTTTTGCTTTAATTTGTTAATAATAAGTTGAATTATCATTTAAAGTTGCAAAATATGTAATGTTTAGAAGTACTTAAAATCATAATTAATGATTTATAAACATGTTATTTTAAAAAAAATCCTTAAAAAAATTAATAATTAATCATATTATCTTTTTGTTGTGTGATTTTTGCAGGTTTCCTCAACTCCGTTGCAAATATTACTTCACTTGAAAGTTTACTATTGAGTAATTGTGAACTCACAAGCAGCATTGATGGTACATTTTTTATGAGTTAATTTAAAATTTGAGGAATTATGATTTTTCTCTCTACTCTCTAATGTTCTCTCAATTTATTTTTAGAATTATGCAAATTGAAGAATCTTCGAAGGCTTGATCTAGGAGGCAATAATCTTATTGGCATCTTACCTCCTTGTTTGGCGAATTTGACACTTCTTCAGCATTTGGACCTATCCTCCAATAACTTCAGTGGAAATATATCTGCATCTCCCTTGAAGAGTCTCACATCCATTATGTACCTATATATTTCTAATAATTAGTTTCAAATTCCAATATCACTCTCTTCGTTTCTCAACCATTCCAAACTCAAGGTTTTGGCTGCTAACGAAAACAAGGTGTACGCAGAAAGTGGTGGAGTTGATAATAATTGGACTCCTAATTTTCAACTACAAGAACTTACATTGTCCTCTACATATGGAGAAGGAGGGGTTTCACTTTCCAAATTTCTACACCATCAGTATGATTTGAGATCTCTCTATCTTTCCGGTATTCAAATGGGAAGAGTTGGGTTTCCAAGTTGGTTACTAGACAACAATACAAATTTGGGAAGCCTTTATTTGGGCAATTGTTCTCTTTCAGGAACGTTGCATTTGCCAATTCATCCTCACCCAAAGTTGGACTTCTTAGACATTTCCAACAATCAATTTTATGGCCACATTCCTAGAGAGATTGGAAGGTATTTTCCAATGCTAATTGATTTAATATTGCAAAGAAATGATTTCATTGGAAAGATTCCGATTAGCTTGTCTAATTGTTCTCTCTTACAATTAGACTTGAGTTACAATAGCTTATCTGGTAAGATACCAGAGTGGATGGGGAATATGTCATTTCTTCAATTGTTGGATCTATCAAATAACAACCTTTTTGGAAGCCTACCCTCAATTTTCATACCTCCACAAGTCGACCACATCTATTTATCCCATAACAGACTTGAAGGACCTTTTTCTGATATACTTCCTAACTCTAGTGTGGCCGTACTAGATCTGAGCTATAATTGCTTAACTGGTAGCATACCGAGCTCAATCAAAAATTTGTACAGGTTGACGTTTGTTCTACTAAATCATAACAATTTGGAAGGTGAAATACCTATTTATCTATGGAAGATGATGAATGAATTGAAGTTCGTTGATCTTTCCCATAATAGGTTTGACACTTTCTCTCTCAAAAATGATAGTTTCAAAACTCCTCCTAAGGATGGTGGTTTCTCCGGCTATAATGACTTTCTCGACTTGGAACAAAAAGGAAACACTTACCAATACAATGTATTTCGTATGTATGAGATCGGTTTTATTGGATTAGATCTCTCCAGTAACAACTTGTCGTGTTCAATCCCTTTTGAAATTGGACACAAAGAAGGTATGAAGATGTTGAACTTATCTCATAACAATTTGATAGGATATATTCCACTATCATTTTCAAATATGACAGCAGTGGAGAGTTTGGACCTGTCCTACAACAACTTGAATGGAATATTTCCTCCTCAATTAGTTCAGTTAAAATCTTTAGAAGTGTTTAGCGTCGCTTACAACAATATTTCTGGTAAGACGCCGGAAAGAGTTGGACAGTTTGCCACTTTTGAAGAAAGTAGCTACCAAGGAAATCCTTTTCTATGTGGATTACCCCTGCCCAAGAATTGCACTCCAAAAGAGTCGTCAATGATAAAGGAGAGTTTGATAAGTGATATTAATGATGGTTTCATATATATGGAGATTTTCCATATAAGCTTTTGGGTTACTTTCACCGTTATATTGCTGGGAATAGTTTCGATTTTGTATATAAATCCTTACTGGCGACAAGCATGGTTCTACTTTATCGAGTTGATGATCACATCATGCTACTACTTTTTGGTGGATCATATTCCATTTTTATCTAAATTGGGATTACTTATCTTTTCTAAGAACTTGTTTCTCATTTGTACTTAAATTTTAATGAGGAGGTGATTTCAATCAATTTTGATTAATGTAAATTAATTATGTGTGTCTCTTTTTCCATTCCTTGAAGAGTTAATTGAAAATCTTAATCTACAATTTCAAAAATGGTTGATTTGGATTTAGCAGAAAGACGAGAATAATGGGTGACCCCAAGCATTGATTAAACACATTATGAATTTAAGAGCTTTCATTGCAATAGTTCGTGTAAGAATTTTAGAAACAATATATGTGTGAGGAATCCAACATTAAATCTTAAAAATAAAGAAAAAGAATTGGATTAAATTGTTTGTTGCACCATTAATTTTTTAGTTCGAGATCTAACTACGTCTTAGTAATTGATAATTTCTAGTAATTATTAATGTCAAACAAATATATTTTTATTTTATAAAAATATATTTTTTACTATTCACGATATTAATAATTTGTTATGGGATGTTTTTTTCCTTCTTATAATTATGTACGAATTATTAAAGGTAAAATGTGAAACTCTTGAACAAATGTTCCCCATCATCATGTATGGTCATAAAAGAAGAAATATGAGCTAGGTTATCCAAGAATGAGAGTTATTGTATTTGGTTTTGTAATTTCTCCTTTTGAGTATTCACTTTGCTTTTGAATTAAATCACATTCTTCAATGACATGGAAAATTTTCAATTTAAAAAAGAGAAGAAGTAAAGTAAGTAAATAAAAAAAGATAACAGTTAAAAAAAACTAATATCATATCATCAAAAATAACCCTTTTTGAACTAAATTGTTAAGATTTTAAAACTTTGGTCATTCAATTAAAAATTAAAAAACTTGGACATTGAATTGAAAAAATCTTTAAAAAGTTAAACATTTTTTAATATGTTATCCTTAATAAATATATTGACTAAAATTGTGTGATTATATACAGTACATAATTGTTAGGGATGATAATGAGTCAGGTCAAGCAGAGCCCCGCAGACTTATTATCTTTTTTTTAATTTCCAAACTAAAAGCAATGTCCTTTTGTCATTGCCCGTCAGGCCTTGTGTGATTATGTACAATACATAATTATTAGGGATGACAATGAGTTAGGTCGACCTGGGCCTCATAGACTTATTATCTTTTTAAAAAAATTTCAAAATTAAAAAAATGTCATTTTGTCATTGCCCGTCAGGCCTTGTGTGATTATGTATAGTACATAATTATTAGGAATGGTCGAGCCGGACCCCGCAAACTTATTATCTTTTTTAAAAAATTTCAAAACTAAAAACATTGTCATTTTGTCATTGCCCGTCAAGCCTTGTGATTATGTACAATACATAATTATTAGAGATGACAATGAGTCAGGTCGAGCCGGGCTCTGCAGACTTATTATCTTTGCTTTTTAAATTTCGAAACTAAAGACAATGTCACTTTGTCATTGCCCGTCAGGCCGACTTATTATCTTTTCTTAAAAAAATTCAAAACCAAAAACAACATCATTTTGTCATTGCTCGTCAGGCCGGGCTTGGGCCTAATTGCCAACATATGTGATATGTTTATTAAAGGGGCGGTTGGTTTGCATAGAGAATGATAATGGAATTGGGAATCAATATAGTAAGGAATAAGAATGGATATTACGATTATAATTATCATTAATGTTTTGAAATTAATAATTAATAGTAATTATTAATGTCAAATAAAGATATTTTTATTTTATAAAAATATATTTTTTACTATTTATGATATTAATAATTTTTTATGGGACGTTTTTTTTCCTTCTTATAATTATGTACCAATTGTGAAACTCTTGAACAAATGTTCCCTCTCCTCCATGTATGGTCACAAAAGAAGAGCTAGGTTATCTAAGAATGAAAGTTATTATATTGAGTTTTCTAATTTCTCCTTTTGAGTATTCACTTTGCTTTTGAACTAAATCACATCTTCAATGACATGGAAAATTTTCAATTGAAAAAAGAGAAGAAGTGAAGTAAGTAAATAAATAAAATAGAACAATTAAAAAAACTAGTATCATATCATTAAAAAAAACTTTTTGAACTAAATTGTTAAGATTTTAAAAAATTGGTCACTCAATTGAAAAATTAAAAAACTTGGACATTGAATACTATGTTATCCTTAATAAATATATTGACTAAAATTGTGTGATTATGTACAGTACATAATTATTAGGGATGACAATGAGTCAAGTCGAGCTGGGTTCTCAAACTTATTATCTTTTTTTTAATTTCAAAACTAAAAACAATATCATTTTGTCATTGCCCGTCAGACCTTATGTGATTATGTAGAGTGCATAATTATTAGGGATGACAATGAGTCAGGTCGAGTCGGGTCCCGTAGACTTTTTTTTTAAATTTCAAAACTAAAAACAATGTCATTTTGTCATTGCCCGTTAGGTTGATTTATTATCTTTTCTTAAAATATTTTGAAACAAAAACAACGTCATTTTTTCATTGCTAGTCAGGTCGGGCCTGGGCCTAATTGCCGAGCCTATGCGATGTGTTTATTAAGGGGGTGGTTGGTTCGCAAGGGAGAATAATAATAGAAATGGGAATGAATACAGTAAAGAATGAGAATGGATATTATCGTCATAATTATAATGGTTGGTTAAGGGGAAGGAATGATTACCATTACTATTAATAATAGTTGGCTTGTAAAAAATATTGAGAAATAAAATATTATTTATTAATTATTAATAATATTTTAATTTGTTATATTTTAATTAATTAATGATATTATATTGTAATTAATTAATTACAATATTTTAATCAATAAATGAATTATATTTTAATTAATTATATTGTAACTAATTAATTAATTATAATGTAACTAATTAATTAATTAAAATATTTTTATTAATTATATTCTAATTAACTAATTAATTGCAAGATTTTAATTAATGAATGAATTATATTTTAATTAATTATATTTTAATAAATAAATAATATTATTATTAGTTAAAGAATAGTAAAGAATATGAAAGGAACGACTCTCATTCCTCTCATAATAGAGAGGAACGGAATAATGTCCAAAAATTAGGAATAAAAGTATAGGCTATCAAATCATAATCTCTTAATAAGCTTTATTTTTTATTCCATACGTATTTCTCTCTTCCAATACCCCACCAAATAAGCACACCGTGAGCCAATGCATTGGAAAACAAAACAAATTTTATCTCATCTCTATTTCAATTTGTACAGTATACTCCCCTCAAAGTGCCATGCACGGTGGCGGATTGATTTGATATAAACTGATGTCCAACTCAACTGTCCGTGTCCATATTGGGCATTAATAACTACTCCGAAGAAATGTTAACCCTTCCTATTTGTTAAAAAAATACAAAGTTTCCACTCAAATTTGTGCGCTGGCCATTGATCAGGTTACAAGACTTAATGGTGAGTCCCCAAAGCATATTTTAAAATCAATAAGCTATGTTATAGTATGCTAAAGTTTAAACACAGGTCCGGATGTCCGTCTTCAGGTGAGATTGAGTTAGCCAATAACTCATTCTATTGAATCCGAAGGTCCAAGTCAATACTATTGTGCCTTCACAACTTTCACAAATGCCGAATTAATAACCTTTCAGCTTGGTCGTTCTTTATTATATTATCTATATATGAAAACAGTTTCCTTGATTAATCTAGAGGAAATAGTTTCTTGTTCTACGTACAATAAACTATATATAGGGTCAAGGAAACCCAATATTTTGTTTGACAAAAATCAGATGAAGAATGGAAGGAAGTATTAATGGTTTCTTTACAGCATTACAAATTTGATTCTACGTGTTGAGTCATCATATTAAGTTGTTTGAAATGTCTGTGATCCCTGGTTGAATGCCCAATTCTCCTCCATTTGAAACCATAACCTTGCGGACTACTACTTCTACACCGCCTATCTGTGTTTGAACGCTTGTCTTAGAATTAGCTAGGTCTACAATTCCTTGCTAAATATGTTGGGGTTTTATCAACTCTATGTCGTAAGAACTACACATAAACTTCAACCGAAAAGGGGGTAATGCAACTTTTTTGACAACTCAGCAAACTCCATCTTTATTACCTGTCATGATCTCCTACAAACATTACATTCATTGTTTATGTTTCTACCAACGATATATTACGCAACGTAAGGCTACTAGAAAGTTTTTTACTTTCTTAACAACGTTATGACACAAAAGTTCTTTTATATTATTATAATTTCAACAGGTCTTCTTATTTTTTTAATAATAATTAAATGATTTTTGTACTTATTTCAAAATAGAATTAATTATTGTTGAGAATTTTCTTCAGCCTATAATATGATACTAATAAGTTTACATATTACATACATGCATGATCTCTTTTGATAGTTGTTTAGCAATCTTTGGGTCTAAATTGAAATTATATTTTAGCAACCAAAATATAGGAGGTTGCTCTTGAGATTTTACTTTTAAATTTTATAGGTTAAGAACTAGCATGACCACTGAAATTTCAATTACTTGATTCCTCCATCCAAAGCATGAGAACCAAATCTTACCAAATAAGAAAGCTCAGGCTAAATTATTTAAACAAATCGAGCTTAAGTTTTATTATAGAATTGCTCGATAAATGAGTTAACCAGAAACAAAATTGTAGCCAATTTATTACATCTGTCAGAAAACACATGTTTGACTTTAATGCTCGTTGACGTGTTATTAATAATTAACTCTATGTATAATTAAAATCATAAAATAATTTTCTCTTTTACTTGTGATTAAACTCAAGTATATTTTATTTTAATTCATAAACTTACTCTTGATTGATCTCAGCTTATAAATTTTTAATAAGCTCATTTAAAAAACTGAATAAACAAGCTTAGGCATTTGTTTTAGACTCAATAGGAACAACCCAAACATAATTTGAGTTTGAAAATTGTTGATGAATCAATTTTCAATACAATAAAGTTCCAGTTGACTTAATTGATTCGAAATTCTACAATTGTGTGTATTTGTTAATTCTTAACTAATCCTTTTTCAATCTTTGAATCTCTTTTCGTTTTCAGCTTTTGTTTTGTGTATTTAGTTTGAAAACTAGATGAATTTCTACTTTCCGGGAAAGTGCCAATTGGCACTGGCACTTTGCATGTTCATTGACTTGCACATAAAAAAAAAACAAGTGACGGACATAACCAAGACACTCCTCGTAGAAAGCCGCTTTCTCTGTGTCTAACCTTTTCCTTTTGCTCTTCGCCATGTCAGTGCGTAACACTTTTTTCATATTTCTAGCTGATAACTCGGCATTTGCCTCTTCTGATTTGCTCAGATGGTTCATGACTTATTGTTACTGGTCACCCTATATTATTTGTTTATTGATTACAATCTTCCCTTGTGTTTTTATGTAACTGTAATTTTTGAGCTCCAGTGATTTGTAGACAATCACTTAGAATTAATTCTTTTACATATTATAAGTTGCATATCTTGAACAAATAGATTAGAAAGGTTAAAGCTACAGATTGTGCTTTTCCGCGGCTTCGTATCTCTACGACTCTATCCTTCTACTTGGCTGTCCATATAAGCTAAAGGAAACCTACCCATTTTGAAGTTAGACAAAATGCAGCTTCTCTTATGCCTATGCAACAAAATGCAGCTTGTCTCTTATGCCTATGCTGCCCTTGTTGTTAATAACGCTTCACATACAGAGATTTTATTTGAATGATATGGACTGATAGAAGTTGTAGACTTTTTTTTTTACTAACATTACCACAATGCTCGACGCCCCGCTAATATGATTTTTTTAACAAAATATTGACATCTTTATATAAAACAAAACAAGACGATAGAAAAAGCAAAAGATGGAGGATAATTAAAATAAATATTTATTTATGAATATATTTTTAATTGTTATATCATTATTTCATAAATAATTTTTTCAAATTTTAATTTTATTTATTTTTTAAATTTAAACATATCTATGAACTAATTATGAAATTCTAAAAAAAATCAAAAATTTTAATCAGTAAATTAATTGTAAAAATGAGAATTTTACAGTGTTTTTCTGGGAAAATTTTCTTATTCATCGATTATAATGTTGTATGCAATAATATATACAGTTATGCCTTCCTATCTCACGCTTAAAATCAAGCAACTACAAAGAAAATATTTACACCCAATTCTAAACAAAAATCTCAGTATGCATACAAGCACAAATCACTATTTTCCCTCAAAAGAATGCCTTCTTTAGGATTTCCCTTCATGTATCACGCCACTCGTAAGGCAACTTCCCAATGTTCTTACCGAGGGCACTGTATAAATTGAGCTAAAACTGTTAAGTGGCCGTTTCACCATAATAGTTTAAGTTGTTGTGTGAGGTCAACTTAATTGGTTTTATATATTCACTAACACACCCTCTCAAGTGAAAGCCCTTTGGGCTTGAAACTTGCACAGGTCTATTATACCTTATGCTGAATCATAGGTGGGTAGCAGGATTTGAACTCATGACCACTTGGTCACAAAGGCTCTGATACTATGTTAAGTGACCGTTTCACCACAATAGCTTAAGTTGTTGTGTGAAGCCAACTTAATTGATGTTATATATTCACTAACAAAAACATGAACATAATAGCTAAGCTTGGGTCTGGTAATGATAAGATATATCAATCGGCCCACCAATCCTCAACACTGCTTAGGATCTTCCAAAAATGCAACTTCAACCAATGCTAACCGCTGGTTTTGCTCCATAAGAATTGATGCTGGTTTTGCTCCCAACAGTCCAAGTTCTGTAATAATGTTAAGTCCATACTTGCGTTGGTAGAGAAAAATTCCTTCTAGTCCACAGGCTACTTTAATGCCCAAAACATAGCTGAGAGCACCAAAATCTTTCATGTAGAAATATTTACTCAGGTACTATTTAAAATTTTCAATGACCTGTAAATTATTGCCAAAGTCGGCAATATATACCAACACACTAAGGCAAACATAATGTGAAGTCATACTACTTTAAGGATACTGTTAATTTGGAAAACCAACATTAAGGGGCTTGTCATAAGCCATAAAGAGCTTTGTTTAATTTACAAACCTTTTTTAAATTTATCATTAGGAATCCTAGGGGTAGTTACATATAAACTTGGCCATACAAATTGCCATATGAAAATGCATTATGGACTTCCATTTAATGTAGCTAAAAATGTTCTCATTGTCACCATTTTAGTTACTGAGGCAAAAGTCTCAGTATAGTCTAAACCTTCCACTTGTTTGTTTCTAAGAATAACCAAATGAGCTTCATAGTGCTTAATTGTCCCATTTGAATTGTACTTGATCTTATATACCCATTTATAACTTATTGCCCTTTTCCATAGAGGCAAAAGTTTTAAATTGCATATCCTATTGTCTTCCAAGGCCTGTATTTCCTTTTTCATAACATCTCTCCAAATTTCATCTTTCACTATCTTGAAAAATTGAATAGTGTCAATTCCTACTATAACTGCTACCAAGAAAGCACAAAATTGGGAGAAAAATTACTTAAATTTTCGTTCAGTCATGGCAAGAAAATTCTTAATAACTTGAAGAACTTCACATTTTTAAGCAACACATACACCCATACAATATGTGAAAGGTCATAAAAATAATCAAGAAACAAATGCACCATCAGATGTAGGCACTTTATATGCCCTCTAAAAATCACAATATATCAAAGAAAAATATTCATCAACTTTATTTTTACTATGTCAGAAAATGTTTTGATTTTGTTTCGCCGTAGAACATGCATCAAAAGGTTCTAATAAATGATTACTACTATAAAAATTAGAAAAGACAATATCTATTTAGAAGGATGTCCTAGTCTCCTATGCCACAATTCTTGCGAGTTTATTTCTCCTACTTTATTTACTCGAACTCAAATTGGAGTCAGGAAAAGATAGACCCTATCACGCTCTTCACCCACTTCAATTAGTGTCCTTGAAGTTCAATCATGTATCACACATATTCTATCAATAAAAGTGACAGTGCAATACAATTATCTTAGCATTTTAGTCAGAGATAATAAATTGTAATTCATATATGGCATAAAGAGTACATTATGCATAAAAATTAATAAATAAAAACTCCTTCTTCTTCAATTTTGGCCTCTAATGCCTCTCAACTCTCTTCACTTTTAGCTGTAAGCTTCTACTTCTTCGTAACTATCAAGTTTTGTATTGGTTTTCATAGTTTTAGCTATGCGATTGTTGTTGTTGTCTCATTGTATCGACCATAATCATGGTTAGTCTTCTTAATTGTTTTTGGTGTTCTTTGAGTGGGTTTTAAGTTCAATTTCATCTTCTTGAGCTTGTTTTGCTCTCTATTTATTTAATTTGTGTTTGCTTTGATGCTTTTGGGCATGTACTAGTGATGCTTTTGTTTTTTTGAGCTTAATGGTTTCATTTTTAGAGTTTTAGTTGTTCTTTTGTTGGTACTTGGATGGGGTTTTTAGCATTTGGTTTCATATATTAGAACAAAGTACTAGGTGCTTCTACCTTTTGCTTTATTCAATTTTAGAGATTTAGAGCTCTATCTGGGGTTTAACGTTTGCGTTTATGCTTTGTCTCTCTCTTTCTACTGCTACTCTTTAGCCATCACATCCATCTCCGATTAGTTGTTGATTTAGTTTTCATTTTATACGAGTTAATTTAGTCATGCCTATTTGAAAAGTTCTCTTCTTTTTAACAAAAGCTAAGGTTTTCTTTTTTTTTTTCAGTTTTTACTGTAATGTATGTGAATGTAGTTGTCTCCATAATGCAATTCCCTCATTTTTAGTTAATCATAGTTGTATCTAGAGATATTTTGAAATTTCCTATTTTTTTCTTCTCAAATATGTCTGGAATTTAAGCATATCAACTATCTTATCATCTGCTTTACCATCATCTCACTTTTCTCTTCTATATTACCGATTCACCTACATTATACTTCACTGATTGTGTTCTATTTTCTACCGCATATCGTTTGCTTCATTAGTTGTCTTCCCTTCTCTGCCAGGTGTCGTGTATTTTTTGCCATTGTCACCAGTTTGGGTTTTACCAGGTTGATTTTCAATCCTCTTCCAGATGTTTCCTCATCTGGCTTTTAGGAAACCTTGTGCTTTGTTTTCTTCTTTTACAGATTTGGAGTAAGCCCTATAATGGAGGAATTTATGGTGAATGGGGTTAACTAAGAAGAGAGCATAGAGAGTTGATGTGTGGTATTATAAGCAGATTGGATCGGTTTGGTTGTTTCCCTTCTTTGGTTAATTAGTATCTCATAAAATTTTCTCCTCTATTGGATGCACTTGCGATTAGTTTCAGATTGTGTATGCTCATGGTTGATTCGTTGCTCTTCGATTGTTAGGATTTAGTTTTCAGTTTTCATTGAACCATTGGAAGTTTAAAGTTCTTTTTTGTTTATAGTTTTCAATATTTTGATTGATCTTCTTTTTTTAACTGTCTAGTACTGTGTTTTGACATTTTGTAGAGACCCAACTGCTATATATTTATACAAATTAATCTATGTCATTGACCATCAGTTGCAAAGTGAGAGGTGGCTATTATTGGTTTAGATTTTGGACCATCTAAATTTTGATTTTCTTACGATTGATTGTACTTATGACATTCATATTTGTTTATTGCAGTGTGCATTTTGGGATTTAATATTATTCCTTGTTTCCTTTCTCGAGTAGTTTAGGGACTTGTGGGGTTTGTCTTTTATAGCTTCTTTTGGGTATTAGGGTAAGAGTGGTGGCTTTGACTTCGGATGATAGAGCAAGGGATAGTCCTTCGGTGATTTTTGGGTCTAGGAGAAGAGAAGATGTTGACAAATTACGGATAGATTCTTGAAACATTGAGACCCCTTTTAAAGACATTGTTAGAATTAGTGGATTTTTAGACAAATGTAAGATTCATATAGCGTGCATCCAAGAGACAATGTGGACAGGGGCTAAAGTAAAAGAGATTAACGGGTTCAAACTTTAGTAACTAGGGTGTTTGAGATGACAAAATAGGGTAGGTATCTTAGTTATCAAGGAACTCATACATCATATTATAGAGGTAAATAGGACTAATGTTAGTATACTGGCAATTCTTTCTCAGTTGTCGCATAATTAAGCTGGGCATCATTCAAAATTTTGCTAGCATAATAAATGACATGTAGT
>JANZLC010000005.1:13943661-13954403 GCA_026413385.1 Erythroxylum gracilipes | reverse complement strand
TTGAAATATAATTTATTCATTAATTAAAATACTCTAATTAATTAATTACAATATTTTAATTAATTAATACATTGTAACTAATTAATTACATTATTTTTTATAAACCAATCACTATCAATGGTAATGATAATCATTCCTTTCTCTTAACCAACCATCATAATTATAATGATAATATCCATTCCCATTTCTCACTATATTCATTCCCATTCCTATTACTATTCTCCTATACAAACCAACCGCTCCCTCAATATGTAGTGTCCTTATGCACCTCAAATAGGTAACTTAAGTGTCAATTATAGGAAGAGTTAGATGAGGTGATTCCACAGATCCCTCCTGATAAGAGACTTATTCTAGGAGGATACTTTAATGGTCACATAGGGGCAACATCAGATGAATATTTATGGACTCATAAAAGTTTCAAGTACGATCATAAGAATGACAGTGTGAGTGCTTTATTGGATTTCATAATCACCAACTTATTTTACAAGAAAAATGAGGAGCATCTGGTGACTTTAAGAGCATAATCATGAAATTCAAATTGATTACTTCCTCATAAAACGGAGTGATCGACCTAGTTGTAAGGATTGCAAGTTGATACCTAATGCTTGCTTATTAAATTAGTATAGATTGTTGTTTATGGATCTTATAATTAAAGTTTAGAGGAAGAAGGGAAGTCCTAGGATCTGTACTATAATCTAATGGTGGAACCTGAAAGGGGATACATTGAAACAACTTGGGGATAGAGTAATATATGATAAGAATGCAAATTGAAAGAAGATGCTAACTAGATGTGGGAGGAGTAGCAACTTTTTAAAATAATGCAACTAAAGAGATCTTGAGTGTTTCTAAAGGGCCTAGGGTACTAAGATGGAGTCTTGGTATTGGAATAAACATGTACAAGAAAAGGTTAAGATCAAGAAGGTTGCCTATAAAGCATTATTGGATAGCACCACAGAGGTAGAGAAGTTAGTTAATAAAGAAAGTTACAAACTCGTAAAGAAATAGGCAAAGAAGATAGTCTCAGAAGCTAAAAACAAAGCTTATGATAAATTATACTAATGTTTATAAACTACAGATGGAGAAAAGAATATATTTAAGTTGGCGAGAGCCCAGGAACAAAAATTGAGAGACTTATATCAAGTTTGTTGTATAAAAGATAATCTTAGCATGTCCAAGTCATATTGTAACTTTACTTATTGTTGATAGGTCACAAGGAAGGAAATTAAAACAGGTTTGAGGAAGATGAAGAGTAGAAGAGCTATAAGGCTTGATGAGATACCATAGAGGTGTGAAAGAGTGTATATGAAAAGATTCTTACTTAGCTAGCTAATCTTTTTAATGTGATCTTTAAGTCTATCAAAATGTCAGATGAGTGCAGACTTAATATGTTAATTCTTCTATAAGAGAACAAAAGGGACATCCAAGGCTATAATAACTATAAAGGCATCAAACTACTTAGTCACACTATGAAGTTATGGGAGAAGGTGATTAAGAAGAGAGTGAGAAAAGATGCACCTATCTTGAAAAATCAGTTTAGTTTCATGCTAGAAAGTTCCACGATAGAAGTTTTACATCTCCTTAGAAGATTAATATAATATTATAGGGAAAGATAACATAACAGACAAATAATTTTTATTAACGAAAAGAAGGCTTACAAAAGGGTACATGGGGAAATTATGTACAAAAGGAGGGAATCAATTACACAAAGATCTTTTCTTTCATATCTAGGAAGGATTCTCTCTATATAATCTTAGCACTGATTGCATATTTTGATTTAAAGTTGCAAATGGACATGAAAATGACATTTCTTAATGATGATCTAGAGGTAGAGGTTTATGTGATACAATATGAAGGATTATCCTCCAATAAAGGTGAAAATTTTGTTTGCAAGCTTGATAAATTATTATATATGTTGAAACAAAACTCTCATCAGTGGTATTTAAAGTTCTATAATGTTATCATTATTCAGTTTCAAAGAGATTGTGGGTGAATGCATATGCCAAAAGGTTATTAGGAGTAAGATTTGTGTCCATGTCCTATATGTTGATGACATTTTACTTAGAACCAATGATAACATATTACATAAGGTAAAGCAGTTCTTCACTAAAAACTTTAAGATGAAAGATATGGGTGATGTATATTATGTCATTGGAATCAAAACATATCGAGACAAATTTCGTCGGATTTTAGGTCTATCTAAAGAAACCTACATGAAGAAAATTTTAGAGAAATTCCAAATGAAGAATAATTCACCAAGTATGGCTCCTATTATGAGGGGTGATAAGTTCAATATAGACTAGTGTCCATAAAATGACTTGAAAAAAGAACGAATGAAAAGCATTCCATAAGCTTCAATTTTTGGAAGCTTAATATATGCCCAGGTTTCCATAAGGTCTAACATAGCTTTTTTTTGTAAGAATATTAGGTTGATATCAAAGTAATTCAGGCTTAAACCATTGGATAGGTGTAAGTAGGTGATGCAATATTTACGGCATTAAGAATTACATGCTTATGTATAGTCAAACTGACAATCTAGAAGCAACTAGTACTCATATTTGAATTATGTTGGTTACGTTGATTAACAAAAATCAACATCAGGTTATACCTTCATGCTAACTATCAGAGTTGTACCTTAAAGGAGTGTCAATCAAACATTGATTTCTTCCTTTACTATAAAAGCTGAGTTCGTGTCCTTCTTTGAGGCTACATCACACGGTATATGGATAAAGAGTTTCGTATCTAGGCTTAAGGTTGCGAATATCATTTCTAGGCCTATAAAGTTTTATTATGAAATTTAACTACTGTGTTCTTGGCTAAGAGCAAGAATAGTGGGAGTTGAGTTAAACACATAGACATCAAGTACTTAGCTATTAGAGAACGGGTTAAAGAAAAGGAAGTTGTTATTGAGCAAATTAACTATGAATTGATGATTGCAGATCCTTTAACAAAAAACATGCCTCTAGTAATATTTAGGAATTACGTAGTAAATATCGGAGTAGGTTCCTCTATGTAATATTTATTGTACATTACATTAGAGAAATCTAGTTTTATATGATTTTAGCATTTTTTATGCAATGTAAAATTTACTTGTAGAGAAAGGTTACCATATGGTTAGGAAATATTGTATATTAATTATAGTACTCACTTAGTAGAAAATTTATCACCACGATTCATGTATTTTATTTCTTATAATAGTACTCACTTAGTAGAAAACTTATCACCATGATTCATGTATTTTATTTCTTGTAAAGCAAGACTTGGTTATAGTTGCCAAGTTGATCAATGGACCGGGTGGGGGAATGTAAGAGTGGTCCAACAATTACAATGAAGCTTGGTAATGTTCAGCAAAGCATTGGTAACGTTCCTGTGATATGAGTAAAATGGTTGGTTTGATGGAAACTCGCCTATATAAGGACCACTTGGGATATTAGGGTCCCCATATCTTCTGCTCACACTCACATCCCATTTAAGGATAGTTTAGAGAGTTTGGAAGAGCTTAGTGTGTCCAAAGTGTAAGATACATCTGTGTAACTTTAGCAATGGTAAAAGGTAAAAATCTATAATTCTTTTCTTCCGCATAAAATGGAATTTAGACTTATGATTATATTTACAAGTTATTTGGCATTCTTTACATCTACATCAAGAAATTTTTAATCCATGAATTTAGGGCATCTTGATAACATAATATTATAGATATATAGTTCCTTAATCTCTTTTTTTTGTACATGCTCAATGACTTTTGGCTCTGATGTGAGCTTTCTTTATGTTTCTTTCATATATTTTTATTAATAATTTCAATTTCCTGTTGAGGCTTATTGTGTACTAAAGAAACATTTTTATAATGTTTGTATTAAATTTAGATTTTTATTATATGGTATTGTTTATTTTTCAAGTTTTCTAGTAAATAGATTACTCCTAAATAATTTAAGCATTCACAAGTAATTTATTTCACAATAGTAAAGGATTTTTCAAATCGAGATTGTTACAAATTAATCAAGAGTAAAACTACACGATTATATAGCCAATTATCAACAAGACTTAACTATTCATTGATAGGAATAACCTAATATAATATTACCTATATAAGTTGAAATCTAACATAAGAAGATGCAATTAGAACAAAAATGTAATAGGGCCCTTCCCTTCTCTTACTAAGACTACAGAATGTTCTTGTGAGTTTCAGGAATATTCCCATTTATAGGTTAGAGATTCATATCCATGAAAAAATTTGATCTATGGACAAGTAGCTATATTTTTTTATTAAGGATTACAATCTGTCTAACCAAAAGTCCTTTTATCTTTTAACTTTTTGATCTTCCCATTTATTTCATTCTCTTAATTGAATTGCAATTAGCTCGGCCACCTTATTTACGTATCATTATAAAGTGCATTAAGATAAATATGAATAGTTTTCATTTCTCATCTTATGAAAAACCCTTTTCGCTCCGCTTAGCCCTATCCCCCTCTAGGGGTATTTTAAGAAGGTAATACAAAAGTGTGTAAATTATAAAAACAAGTTAAATTAAAATGCAGATTTAATTTAAAATTTAATTAAATTTAAGTTCACATTATTTAAATTAATATTAATCTACGTTAAAATTTAAATCGAATACCGTGCGTCTAGGTGGAAGTCATCTGTCACTACATGCTCATGCTACACGTCACAAACATGCTCTGTAATTTGTACAGACAATTAAACAAGAAAATGACGTTATATTACTAATGTGTGAGGTTGAGGGAGTAGTATAACGTTGGTACTCTACAGTCAAAAGGGCTTGGCTTTAGATCATTACCTTATTGGGATGAGAAATGGAAACGGTAATGTATACGTAGATTTATTTTGTATTACGGTTAATTTCATAAATTTTTAATATTTAATAAAAATATATATCAATCTTTATTTTATCATTATATACCACTGTATATAAAATGTAAATATCGGTATTTTATTATGATATTCTTGCACACTACTGGTGTTCAAAATGTTTTTGATGATTTCGCGAATTTTACTAAATAATTTTCATGTTACATATTTATTATGTAAAAAAATTAAAAGAATAATAACTTAACATAATTAAAGATTTTATAAAATGAGAGTTGAGATATTCAATATTTATTTAGTTTAGTTTAGGAAACATGATTTTTCTTTTTAAATATTTGTTGATAATTTACAATCAATAAGTAATATTTTAAATTTGAGTACATTAGAAAGAAAAATATATATTTTCGGCATATAACAAAGCTTCTTTGAAAACTTTCATTTAACTTGATTACACATCTCCTTTTATTTTTCATCTTTTTCATACTTAACGAATAAAACTTATTTGAATGAGTTTTTGATTGTTTGATTTTTTATATTTTATAACATAATAATTGTAAATTAGTTTTTGTTTTTGTTTTTGTTTTTTTTTGTCTAAATAATTACTAAGTAATAATAAAATTTATTATTATTGTTATTTAATTAGAAAAATATTTTTAAAATTCTAAAATAATGACACTAAAAACAAATTATGTTTTAATTGATAAATATTAGCTTACAAAATAAAATACTAAAAATTTAGATATTCATTTTAATAAAAATATGGTGAATATATTTTTATTTATCGATAACGAAATTTAATTTGTTGCCAATAATAAGAAATGTAAGTGCATTGATGTTGATTAATTAACAAAATATTGTTTTAATTAAAAAAAATAAAAATCGCAATCCCAACATAAAAATAAAAATAGGTTCAAAGAGACCCTAAATTTATATTGAAATCTTTCGTGATGGTATTTCAGATATTTATGCTCTCAAAAGTCAAAACTTAAAAGTCATCATTATGTCTCTTTCTGAACTGAGAAAACAATTAAACCATGTAGGTAAAGTAATTAGATATTAATTACCAAAAAAAAAAAGTAATTAGACATTCAATAGCCAACACCATTTACGTCATGACAAATCAAATCAAATGACAGGTACGGTAACATCGGATGAGTCGCGGCTTTACCTAAGTTTCGTTGTCGGAGAAGAAAAACAAAGATGGTCATGCTAATAAAACTTATCAAGGATTTTCTGGTACCTTTAATCCAATGGTAATCTAACAGTTGCTTGGTATAAAAGGTCTTGGGTTAACTTTTGTTTCTAGGTTTTACTTCTAATTTCTTTCTGATTCTGTGGCTGTTTGGTTATTGGCTGATAATCTAGGAGCTGCTTGGTATAAAAGGTATGTGATTAAGTTTTTGCTTCTAAGTTTTACTTGAATAAAAAAGAAATTAGAAGTAAAACTTGAGCCAAAAAATAGATGATTGATTCAAATTAGCTTATTGATCTTATAAAAAAGTTATTAAACTTGATTGGTTATGAGTTATTTAAGTTGAATTTGGTTGAGTTGAATGATTTTTTAGAAATTCCTCTCCATGAGCGTTTAAGGCAATCAACTGATAGCTTTTTAATTTAATATCGATTTTGCCCTCACTTTACTCTTTACTCTTGACCGTCTCATTTCTCGTTTTCTCTATAATCTTCTTCCTTTCTTTGATTCTTTCTTTGCATCTCTCACATCTCTTGGCTCTCACATCTCTACCAGATCACCAATTGCCTATTTACGAATGTGTTTACGGATCTGTATAGCGTGCATGAGAATCAGAACGATGCTCATAATGGAGCTCATGAGAAACTGTATCCTCAGAAGATAGGAATTCAATAAAGTAAGCACCAGATCTTAGACGACATCCTCAAAGAATTGGATCTTAGACGACAGATCACTCTTTTGTTCCTCTTTTCTTGTTTCCATTTTCCCTTTTATTTTACACCTTTCTTTCTTTTCAGTCATATGTACGTCACGTTTTTTTGGTGTTCGGTAATTTCTAAAAATCTTTGTTCAATTTGTTTTGCAGATTCTTCCAAGGGATTATTCGTTCAAGTGTGTTTTCTACAAGCTCACTCTTGCAAGTTTAAGCTTTTATTCTTCTCTGCTTTTTCGATCTTGCTCACCATAGAATTATCGATCGAACTTTGAATCCGACATGAACACGAACAGAAAAATTTAACCCATTTGCCAATCTTAAGTTAGAGGATGAAAACCCGAGCCTGGTTTTCAATCCAATTCAGTTTTTCTTTTTATGATATTTATGTACGGTCGTTGTCCTCATATTTGTTGTTGTTGAGGTCAAGGAAGAGATACTTGTAGTCTTGTAGAACAGTGAAATCTGGGAGGGTCTGATCGGACAGTGTTGTTGGTTATTTGGTTGGTTGATTGTCAGATAAGGGAGAGAGTGGAGAGAGGTAAAGCGAAAAAAGGGCCTATGTACTATGGTCCTATAAATGATGGTATATCGCAGCTGGTTATTGTTGTATTTGCATCTCATTCCTTGTTGTGGAAGACAAGTTACTCTGTACCTTTACCTATGAATTGTTTTTAGATGATGGATTTTAGGATTGAAATAGTTGAATATCTCTTTGTTGCAGGCTATATTTAGAGGAGCCATGAAAGGCAAGCTAATTAGAAATTGCCCTTTGCCACAAGAACAAATACTGAAATATCAGTTGTTATATAAGGACTTGTAATTACCAAATCTTTATGAAGTGTGTAATGTTGGTTTTGTAATATTTTACATTCACCCTGATGATTTAATATAAGAATTATTTGTAGTCTGTATTCTTGTCCTCATTCTTTTTATTCTTTTGTGGAGATTCTCTAGCAGTATTTGTTAAATAATTAACAAGTTAAAACCCACGTTTTTTTTGTTGCAAATTATTTAAAGAACTGAGGTTTAATATTTTTATGTGAAAAACTTCCCTGACTCAACAGAAGGAAAAACCATAACCTAGTGGAATTTTCAAATGATTCTACCAGTTTAAGAGCCAAATTAATGGTACATGTAGATCTTAATCTAACCTGCATCCCTAACTAACAAAGAATTGCACTCACATTTCTTAACTCTCCAACAGTTAACCCCAACTGTTGCTATTCTCTTAGAACCTCATACAAGATTCCTTAATTCGCACAAAATATTGAAATCAAGTTACCTTAAACGCTTCTTAGATAAGTAAAAAGGTACAATAAAACCTATGAGAGAACTCGAGATGGAATGAAGAATCTGCTTGCGTGTAATTAAGAACATCGATGGAACTCATGCAGTATTTTACATGTGTGTACAAAATGTTCAGTACGAATGGCCTAATTTTATACTTTACTATAGACACAAAATTGAACTATTGATCTGTTATTTATACACTTCCTAAATGGTGAGTAATTTTAAAAATGAGAAGATAAACCTAGAAATGATAAGATCATGCCAACGCAAATTTTATTGAATGTAATTTTTTTAAAAAAAAAAGTATCGAATGTATCTTAATAAATTTTCACCATCTTCTAATTTAAATTTTAACAAACTTATCTTGTAATCTTACATACCATACCACAAACATATGCGGTATAAAAGTTTTCCATCAATGTCTTACTAACAAGATGAGGTTGTATACCATCCCAAGACTCTTACATAGAGTCTAAAATTACAACAAAATAAAAATAAACCCCATACTTTGCTGACCCACTTAACGATGACGAAGAACTGCTCTTGTTATTCACAATTTGCAAACTATGTAGCTCAAGAATGGGGTTAGCTTATATTTGCTTTGTTATTTTGTCATCATCAAAAACACACTAGTCCAATATATTAAACATGTTGAGACAATGATTTAATAATTTTGTACTAGTTTTTTAACATGCATTGTCAAATATTCCTCTTTTAAGTTTAACTATGAAGAACAAATATTAAATTTATTTAAAAGAAAAAGGTTTGTTAAATTTATTTAAATTGCTGAGACTCTTTTCTAACATATGAAGCACTTTATTAGTATAAATAACTATGTTTATTTGTCAATTTATTATCATATCTAACAATAAATTTTCATATATAATAAGAGAAAAAAAAAGTCACAACAATCTAAAAAAGTCAATTCTCATCCTAAATACTTATTGGAGGCTACACTCCGAATGCATCCCGAATCTTGTCTTTTAGAACTTTCAAAGGCCTCAACTCTTCAACGAAAACAACGCGAAGGAGGACGGTGAGAAAATTAAGTGGACGGTGAGAAAATTAAGTGGCCACAAGAAAGGCAGCAAATAATAGCGGAAAGAGAGTCGAAGTAGGCACTAAGCAGACAATTAAGACACAGAAAAAAGAATGAGAGAACAAGTTGGATACTATTCATTCATTATATAAATAAAATGACTTATTTTGTATATTAAAAAGATTCGAACGTTAAACCAAATTGGACTATAAATGCAATCGCCTATTATCATTCCTATATAAAATGTATTAATTAACTTGCCCAGGATGAAATTAAAAATAGTACAACAAATTAAATTTTGTTGTCAGAAGAAGAGAATGCTTTTTCGGTTGTGCTAATTCATGAGAATGCTCAAATCCATAAAAGAGAAAACCAAAACAGGTTAATTTGTAGAGCGAGATAAATGAGTACAAAACTGTAAGTTACATAAGTTGGATAGGACCCTGGTAATTGCTATATAGTCTAAAATTTCAACATCAACTTGTACGAGGTTTGAACTTCTTCATTGTGTTTGCTAGCTTGGGGGAAAAGTATATGTCTGATGCCACAGAATTGAAAATGTTGAAGTTTCGCGGAGCTTTCCTCGTCAGGATACGTGACGCTTTGGACTATTACCATGCTGCACTGAAGCCAGCAATTGATATTCAATGTTACAAGAAAAGTTGAAGGATCATATTACGTAAGGCTTTATGTAATATACCATTAAAATTTAGAAAGAAAACTATACATCCGACGTCCATACGAGACAGTATGAATATGGCATGTTGCTTGATCAGCAAGAGTTAATGAGTTACTAGACTACACGTGCGAACTCCTTGACTTGAATATGTCCTCTTCCTGCTCCTTGAAAAGTCATCTCTCAGTTCAATTTCAACCTTCTACTTTAATATTTGATATTAAAAAGTTTCAGCCTTTTACCATATGATCCAACTTGGCCAAGTATGTAACTGCCACAGACTAATCTTATTGAATTCAATGCCTAACTGGGTAAGCTGTTGACACAAAACAAAAGGTAATAGATTTGCATCAGCATGTTGACGTGCTATAACCATTTTACAGAATAATCGTGCATTTTAGCGTTGAATTAGACTTTCAGTTATGGAATTTTAATTCACGGAACAAGTGTTTTGTTTTGAATAAAGAGCATCCACTAAACTGAGTTTACTAGGGACAGTAAGTCCCAAAAAAAAAAAAATGAATCGAAGTAGCTAGCTAGATATATGTGGAGCAAATGTTTGGGAGGAGAGGACTAGACTTGAGAATTAATGGGAGAGAGAGAGAGAGTTGACATGGACATTATTGATTATACGCATCTTCCTTGCCCTTGGAGTACAAAAAATGGATAATACTTACATATTAGTTAGTGTAGAAAAAACAAAGCATCAAAAGACATAATTGTTTTGGGATAACAAGATTAATTTGATAACGTTAATGACTTCTGGTTCAGCTAGATTCTGCTGAGGTTGAACGTCGCTGTTTTGATCCATGGTCCATGCGATTCTGGCTGTGAGATACCTGCAAAACAGATAACGGCGGGCCGGGAGTTGATTCCCAGGAGGCCCCTCCGACGCTCAAGTCAGTATTTGTGAGAAGTTTTGGTAAATGAAAATATGGAAGAACAGCTAGGGTTACAGTCTCATACCTCCATCCGGTGGAAATAGTACCTTATATATGCTGTGGATGC
>JANZLC010000005.1:13921763-13943561 GCA_026413385.1 Erythroxylum gracilipes | reverse complement strand
CTCCCGGGAACAACTCCCGGCATGCCTTTGTCTGTTTTGCAGGTATTCCATAGCCAGAGTTGCATAGATCATGGATCCTTCCAACGACGTTCAACCTCAACAAAATCAGACTGAACCAAGTTTATTAAACAAGTTGATAGTTATAAGCTAATAGAATAATAACATGGATAAGGATGTTATGTATGACCTTATTAAAAGAAATAAAGTAAAAAATGTGATAATAAGGAATAAATTAAAAATAGCTAATATTATAGACAAATTAAAAGAGATAAAACTTAGATAATTTGGCGTGTTAATAAAAAGCAGCTGGACATTTCGGTGAAATGATGTGAGAGGATTAGAAGTTATAAGAAAAAAACAAAGAGATTTAAGAAGAATTAAGGAGAGGTGATAAAAAAGAATATGACAATGTTGGAACAAACTGAGAACATGAACCATAATAGAAAATTTTGACGTGTTAGAATTCAGGTAAAAAATCCCTCATAAAAAGAACATGATAATTTTCTTATATTTTTAACTCCTATCTATTATAATTAATTAATTGATAATTACATATTATTGTTGTTGTTTTTTTATTATTATGTTTATCTTTATTATTAGTATTAGTGTTGTTATTATTATTATTTTTTATGAGCATTAATGGTAGTATGATTATTATTATTAACAGTAGTATTTCTATTATTATTAGTATTATTTTATTTATATTTTCACTATTATTTATATAGTAGTTATTTTTATTGTATTTTGTTGTTATTATTATTATTATTTTATTATTATGTTTATCTATTTATTTTTATTTAAATTTGGTTTTTAAAATTTTCCTTTTATTTATTAGTTGTTAGTTATTAGTTATTAGTTATTAGTTATTATTTTTATTTTCATTTATTCATTTTAGTTATTTGAAAACAATCTCTTTATTAATTAAATGTAAGATTACATACTATTAGACTTCTCTAAATTTTTCATATGAGCAAAATTTTTACTAAATATTATTATTATTATTGTTTAACTTTAAAAGTGAAATTACAAAAATTTAACTTATTTCTATGGATTGGGTCGTTGAATTCTGTTGGCAAAGAAATAATGTGTTCCAAGTTAGTAATTGGGCTAAGCAAAGAAATAGTGGCTTTGGTGTTTGGAGTTTAAGACGAAGAAGGACGTTTAGGTTAGGCCCATTTACTTACTAAACGGGTGACGGTTCAGACGCAGGCTTAGATCGAAGACAGACAGCTGGAATCTGAGTCTTGCTGTGCTGATGTGATATCATGAGAACTGTTTTAGTTACAAAAGCCTTCAAATGGTTTAACATCAGATGCAAAGATGACAATTATTCTCCAAACACAACGGCACCTGAAAGAAGAAGAGCAGTGCTGGAATACATACACACAGAGACATATGAGTAGTCCCATGTTCTAAATAATAAATAACACATAATCTGCTACAGCACATAAATATATAGTTCCATATCCTGGAATGGCATTGGCATGCAAGAGATAAGTTTGGTGATTAGTTCTGAGAAAGCTTGCATGCAGTCTTGCTTATGGTCATGGTAACCATCCGGTTATGTAATTATTCACACTTGGCCCAGCTGTGACTACTGCTATTTGATCAACAGGCTGATACCTGCAATCAATCACATCAATATAACATAGTTAAACCATGTTTCCAACCAAAGATCTATGATGGCCTCAAGTTTTCATTTGGAAAAAAGCATTCACAGATTATTATGCATACCCAATATGTAATGTGGGTTCACACTCCAGTGGATGGAAGAAACCATCTGCCTGAGGTTGACCTGGTGGGCGGCCATAACCTACGTCTTCTGCGCTTGGATTCAACTGGAGTGAACTTAGCTGGTATCCTTCCATCAACTGCCAAAACAAGAAACTGTCATGCTCTTGCTATAACCATGAAAAAGCTATTTCAGTAGCCAATAAATTAATTTTTCCAGTCAAAGTTAGAGCCGTAACTTACCCTTTGTTTCAAGGTTTTATTTGCTTCATTCAGCAAGTGCTCCTGTTTATATGAGAATGTATATAAACTTTTGGTGAGGATTCAATGAAAAGAGGTAAAAACTATGAAGATATCACCATTACCTTACGTTGAAGATCAGTAAGCTGATCCAGCATGTATTGTGTCTGCAACCAAAAAAAAAAAAAAATGGAACTAAGATGTTCGCTGTTAACCTGATGGAATATTTCTTTCGAACTTTGCTTGTCAAATATTTCACGATAAGTAGTAAAGAGTTTGCATTAGCAATATAAATAGCTAAGAATGTTTTCTATGTATGCTCATGTTTCTCGAGGAATTTCATTCTACTGTACAAAGATGTGATATCAAGTTTATCTTTTCCGGGCCATTATCAAATCACTGATATTATCATCTGAAAAATCTCATCAGATGTTAATGGTTTTGAGGTGGTACCCGTGTTGATCTAATCTGCTTCAAGGAAGAATCAAGCTGTCTTTCAAGTGATTCAAGCTCCTTGCTGCTTAGAGGGCCAAGATCTTCTCCCAAGAGATTCCTAGAAGTAGTAGTACTCATATTAGCACTATTCGTTTCTTCATTAAATGAGGACTCTTATTTGGAGAAGATCATGATTTCAATATCATAATTGAAAGGATTATAGTTTACCTTTGTGATCTTTGGAGGGCTTCATATCGTGCTTTAAGCTTCAGATATTCCTGCTGGCTACTTAACTCCTGCTACATTCACATAAAAAACATTTACTAAAACCCGGATACCTAAAGCTTTGTAAGTGCCACATAGTATGGTAGTTGCGTTTTCAACACCCTGATCAATTAACAGAATCCATGATTTGGAATGCATCTTAATCTGGTTATCTTCATTCAGTTGGTCATCATATTCAATTGTATTAGATTTAGATATAGTTAGATAAAAACCCTTTAACGACCATCAGACCATATACAAATCAATGGTGGAGGGGGATTTTGTAGTTATTAGATCCTGGTTGAAATTCTTCTACAATTTGTGGAGAACTTAAGGAAACTGTTGAAGTTTATCATCTACAATCACGTTACGTTGAGAATAATGTTATGTACGTTAACAATAATGTTGACATGATTCAGATAATTCATATTTCATTTGCCAGAACTATTTAGAGGAGGAAGGTTCAAAATAGTCAACTAGGTGCGCTTTATCGAATTTCAAGTGATAAAAAAAAAATTGTGTTCAATGTGACCACTATTACATTCATAACAAATTAGAATAGCCTAATTACAGTTATAACAACCTTCAAAACCATTACACCAAAATTGTGTTTATGGACTCAGTTTGTAACTTTGATTATGAAAGAACGAATACATATATATTCACAATTTCAATATCATATATGGTGCATCAATTTTGATGACCAGTGTTTAAACAGTTGGAATCATCATTTATATGTAAAATGGTTTTACTAGATAATAGATATGGATTATCATTTGAAAGTTCACTTAGAAAAAGTAATAGGAAATAGGATGAATCTACCAGTGCCTCCCTTGCTGACACATTTGTCTCAGGCGCTCCATAGTTGCATTTTTGGTACCTCTCAAGAGTTTTGAGCATGCTACTTAAAAATAGAGAAAAACAGCTGTTGGTTAGTATAGTTACTTCAAATGAAGCACAAAGGTAAAAACATTAGGTAATCTTAACAAATATAAACTCGTGCACGGTAAAGGAATTACGAGGAAGATTATAATTTAGAATTAATTAGCACTGCACTTCCATATAATTCTAACCACACGTCACAACTGAACCAAAATCTGATAATTTAAACATATAATATGAAACGAATTTTTTAATCAAGAAGTTAAGGGGTTTATCACGACTGCATTGTCCCCAAGTAAATGCGCTTTAAGTTGTGACATAATCTTCGTGATTTCAAGGGATGTAACAACAATAGTCGAGCTAATTAAGGTTAGCTGCATTTTAGTAAATTGAAGAATTTTGTATGGAAAATAATAAATCTTGAAAAAGGACAATCAAATGCTTATGCATGTCAAGGAATATAATATTGTGGTGGGAAATACTTGTTCTTTTTGTTGACGCCAAGATCTATACGAGGAAGCACGAAGGAAATTATAGTAATAGTTATTTGTTTAAATTAGCCGTATTATGATTATCCATGAAGAGGACTTATGTCTTACGGATATTAGGGTCGATCGATTGCTGCTAAACACACTTTAAAGGACACACTTAAAAAACTTCAAAATCTATTGTGATCAACTTCAAGTCAGATCTGAATGAAACAACACTGTTTCAAACCATAGAGAGAGACGGAGAGAGGAAACCCTAACTTCTTGGAATGACCAAAACCCTAAAATGTCTACCATCCCATCCACTTCGGTGATTGAAACCGCCCCTTTTTTCCGCATGTATTGTATGTCTCTGTGAGAGAGAGAGAGATCGATCCAATAGACGATTGGAAGTCATAAAGGACTTACCTGAGAAGAAAAACTCATTCGCCATAATTGTTTCGGTAATAATTAAGAGAAACCCTTCTTTCTTTTGGGTTTGGAAAAAAATTGAGACTTGAACCAACTCTGATCTTCTGTCCAAGCTTAATTGACAACTTTATAACATAGAAGTCAAGGGTATAGAGTGACTTAGATAACACGACAGAAAACCCTAAAGAAGACATGAGATTTTAGATGTTAAGTGGGAAGGAAAAGATATTCATGATTGCAGTGTTCTTCAATAAACTTGAAAAGATCCTATTTAGTGAATCAATTAGTAGGGGTCTTAGAAAGACAGTGACTTTTTAAAGGGTGACTACAATTTAACAAGAAACAAATGGCCAATACTAGAAGAAGAGCAAGTTCATGATTCCTGTAAAAGTAGTTGCGTTCAAAACCTGAAGAAAATGAGAGAAGAATGAAAAGGAAAAGAAAAGAAAGAGAAATGGTATAAAAGCCAAAGATTTTGCTTCAAAAAGAATCAAAACCAGGCTCTCAAGGCGAGTTCTTTTGCTGGATTAGTTAAGGAGAAGACTCCAAATGTGCTAGGAGCTGCATCAGCTCAAATGTCTAAAAGCCCTCGATCAGATCGATCACTTTTTCAACACGAAAAATGGACACAAAAATGGAAAATTCAGGTATTTAGTAGAAAAGGAAATAAGATAAAAGGAAGATATATTGGGAACAAAAACAAGACAAAAATTTTAGAGTCCAATAAAACAGTGTGAGAACTAGCTTCAATTAGGGTCTTTAGTTGCAGATCTAACATCAAAACCAACACTAACACACTCAACCTGCTATAAACACCGAGACATTCACCGAAACAGCAAACCTTGACAGAGTTAAAAACCACTTTTGTATCTCTTTCTCTCTATATATACATCTTCTTCTAGGTTTCATTTTGTTTGATAAGCTTTTTCTTTGTGGGTACTCAAAACTGACAGTAGAAACAACAAAGATCAAATCTTTAAGTTCTTATAATCTAAGGGTCAGTCAGATTTCAGACCAAGAAAAGAGAAAGAAAAGAAAAAGAAGAAGCAGAAGAAGAGAAAGAGAGTATCGCTAAGAGAAATTGGAGAAAGGAAAAGGGGGAGGCATTTTTTGTGTATTGTGGTACAAGGTTTGGTTGTTTTGGTGATACCTTGAACTACTGCAAAACTCGTACAGCTTTCCTCTATTGGAGAAGATGATGAGAGCAACCTCGGCATCGCAAAGAACAGAAAGCTCGTAGGCTTTCTTCAAAAGTCCATTTCTTCTCTTTGCAAAGGTCACTTGCCTGTTAATCTTGTTCTCAATCCTCTTCAACTCAACCCTACCTCTTCCCATTTTCTTAAAAAGCAAAATTCTTTTGCAAACCCCAACAAATCTTCACTGATCAAAAAGCCTCTCTTGATTTTGCACACTTTGTAGCTTCAAAACAAGCCCTTTTATTTATACCCTCTCTCTCTCATCCACCGCCACCTCCACTCTCCTCCTCCTATCTATAGTGTATGCTTACGCTATGAAATTGATCAGAATCTTTCTCAACCACTGTTTAAAGCCAATAAAAATTTGATCTTTTTTCTTTTAATTTCCTCTCTCCCCCTATTTTTCGCATAGGACACTTAACTATCTCTAAACTAAAAGCTTAAATTTGCTGCTCCATGGTGTCGGGTTAATCTCGAAATCAAATGCGCTCTGGGACGTTGATGATGCAAGTTGCTGGAGGATCGGACGGTGGATATAAGTTCCAGAGTACACGAACGAGAGGAACCTTGAAAATGCGGCAAATAAGATGGTCATTGGTGGGAATTAATTCGAAGAGAACTTGCCACGTGTCGACATATAAAGTAAAAAGCGTCAGGTAATCAACTTGACCATTTTTCGGGTTCGGGCAATCATGTGACCTAACCTTAAGAAGGTGAAACTTTCGTTTGTTTTGCTTTGCGTTGACGATAATAACCCTCTAATCCTTTATGCCGGAGCACAGTCTCGAAACTTGACCACAGTGCCCTTGAATGTATTCTTGTTTTGACCTTGACTTTTGTTCTCGCGAAAGCAGATTAAACTGCCTGACTCCCGCTTTGTTTCTATCTGAGCTAATATACGTTGTATGGGCCAAGTATCAATATCAAAGCATGAACCTAATTTAGGTTGGAAAATATCTGTTGGTATTTTTTTTTAATATATAAAAATTAGAATGAATATATATGTGTATGTGCGTGCGCGTATACGATTAAGAGAAATGTAAAGTTTTCAACACTTACAAATATTTTTTTTAATTATTAGTTACTTGTAGTAAGTTATATTTAAAAACATAAAATTGAATTTTATTTATTTCAAGAGTTTTGCATATAAAATATATTTTTAAGTTTAATATCATTTACTTAAACAAAATTATATTTAAAAATGTAAGAGTGAATTTTATTTATTTCAAGAGTTGTACATAGGATCAAATTCATTTTCTTATTTAATCATTTGATGTAAGTTCTGTGTTACTTAAATTTGTTAATAATTTTTTTTGGGCTAACTTGTAAAATCCTTAAGCAAAAATAAAAGGTTCAATGAGAAGCCATGTTTTCAAAATTGTCCAAAAATCTGGACTTCCTTGTTCCACAAGGCTAGAGTCTTTAAATGGAGAGATTAATTTGAGTTTTGACTTCTACTATAAGTAGTTATCCCCTTTGAATTGGAATCAATTAATCAGGATCAAACTACAGTTAAACTTTAATATCAACCATTTCATAACGTCATGCCATGCTAGGCATACCTAACCACTTCTGTTTAGATGCTTATATTTGAGAAAAGATTTAATTACCAATAGTCCGAACATAACCCTTTCCGCAGGAGATTTCAAGCTCAGTTAAAAACGAATATTACTCCTAAAAGATCAGACAAGTTTTACTTGTATTGTTGAATCATTTGTAGGTTAAAGGGTCCCTAGAGTCTGTTCAGGATGATCTTATTTTGTTTTACATGACTCGTATTAGAATGGGACTTTACACATATCAAGTGGTCTCGTACATGAAATGTATATCTTAATTTCATATTTTACATGACTTGTTCCAATTTATGAATAAGTTATAGGTAAGATTTATGTCTCTTACAATTAATAACAAAATATCTTAAATAAAATATTTATACGAATGCAAAATAAACTTATTCAATAGGTAAATCTGGTGTTTTGTGTTTGCATCCAATGATGACTACACTCTAGTCTATAATCTGCCATTGTTTTCTTTGTTCGATAATGGCGTTCATATCATTCGGGCATTTATATGGCTTCTGTAACCTGTCGTTCAAATGTCAATTTCATCCTTGAGAAATTGTTAGCATTTAATAATTAGATGAAGATTTCAGGAGACTACAGGTCATGTGTGACACGACATGACAAGAATACTATGAGGATGATAGAAGCATGTGGATGTCCACTAAAGACAACAATGAACTTCTGCTACTGATCTGCCAAAAGTACATGCTAATTAGATAATGAAACTTACCTTGAAATGTCCAGGATTGCTTTATTTCTTAGTCTTCATGCTTTCAAAACCTTCCACAAATAAGTCCACCAAGACCTTTCATACCCTCCAAGCTAGGAGTTAAGAGTCAATTACATAGAGCTCACCTAATCCATCCAGCAAAATCAGCATTATACAAAAGTATCAGAATCACTAGAATTAATTACTTCAAGATAAGAAGAAAACTAAAGAGCAGATTCCTTTAAAGATTTTTGCAAAAGTCAAAGAAACTTTTAATGTTTTCATATTGTTAAAGTTAATATCTCTTCAGAAATTAATAATGACTTCATGAAGTTTCATATAACGATGATATTGGCATCAAAAGAAAAACTTTAGAAAGAAGATAAATAAAATTTTGTGCATATTTAATAATAGAAAAGTTGAATGCGTTAACATTAAAATGTTTAGGGTATATGCATCAAAAAATAAAAATGATAAGAGCTTATTTATATTTTTACCATTACTTTAATTATCATGGCCGCAAACATGTGGAGGAACTTAAATCCTAGTGAAAACGATGTTAGAACACGAGTTTTTCCAATTCTTGCCAAAAGAGGAAGAAGAATTTCCAGCCAAGAGTTCATACGAGAGTCACCGTTCGTTAACTTGAAAGGTAGAGAAGAAATTCACATGCCCATGTAAAAGGATAATTTCGAAAGAAATTCTGCTTGGCCTGACCGATGTAGAGCTTTGATAGGTACATACAACTGAAGCTGATTGGGTCCTTAAATTCGTAACTCTTACGTAACTGGGATCGTGAAATGCGTGGGGATTAACCTCTTTCACTTCAGAAACTCATAAGCAAAGCTCTCTCACAAGTTAGAGATCACCTCGTATTTAAATCGTTCTATCGTTTTCCTTAAAACTTAAATTTTAAACAATTTTCTCATACGTTTGCAGGTAATCATATATGATTCTAATTTCAATATTTGTTTTTATTATTTTTTGTTTTATTTCTTTAAAATAATAAACATTAAGCTAAAGATTTTGTTTCATTGAGATAAATAAACATTTGTAGTAATTTTAAAAAAGATCATATATAAATTTTGATTTTTTAAAAAATTAAAAATTACAAAGTAAAATTATGCAACAAAAATCATCCATTAAATTATAAGAAGATATAAGAGATTTAGGAATGATTTATTCTTATTAATAATACATCTAAAACTATTACTAATCATTATTAAATTACATTGTGATGATTATAATATTTATCTACTAAATTTGAAATCAAAATATTATCTTTATTGTTCCTATAAATGAAACTTCAAACTTTTAAAAAAGATAATTGTTTTTTAACTTTAATTGTTAGGGCGAGATTATGATTTTTAAATTCAAATCAAATATTTGTTTTTTATATATTTAAGTCTTATCAAGAAAAATATCTCTTGATTTTAAGAATTTATTTAATTGAAATATGAATAAGTTAATCAAATTAGATTTGGTTACTAAATAATTCTATAAAAAACGTGTCATTGACCAACCAAAAATTCACCACAAAGTGAACATAGTATCTATAAGTTTTGTTTTGAAAATAAAAGATTCAGGTTAAACATGTAATCAATTAGATAGGTTTTGCTGTTGCAAATCTAAAAATGAAAGAATAAAATTCATGTAGACTTGGTTATCACCGACCATGTATATCCAACATGAGGAATTTATACTTTGGATATTATGAGTTTTGTTTTGAAAGTTCAATATGATATATGATTTGTTTTAAAATATATAAGGCAAGCCTTGTAACTGAAAGATATGCACAATATAGTAATTGATTATAAAGAGACATTTTCGCTAGTTATTGGGTTTACTTCAATCCTAGTAATACTAACTATAGTAACTAAGTTGAATCTTGAATTAAATCAAATAAATGTAAAGACTATGTATTTAAATAGAGAACTATAATAAAAAATATATATATATTGGTTCAGCCGGATTCTGCTAAGGTCGAACGTCATTGTTTTGATTCATGGTCCGTGCGATTATGACTGTGAGATACCTGCAAAACAGATAACGGCGGGCTGGGAGTTGATTCCCGGGAGGCCCCTCCGACGCTCAAGTCAGTATTTATGAGAGGTTTTGGTAGATGAGAATATGGAAAAACAGCTAGGGTTACAGTCTCATACCTCCATCCAGTGGAAATAGTACCTTATATATGCTGTGGATGCTAAGTTTACGTAGATCTTTGTGTTTGCATGAGATTCTGACATCTGATGGGTCGAACGGGCCATAGACCTGTAGAGATGGACTTGGGCCTAGCACAGCCGACCCGACCAACTTCAAACTGCAACTACATTCTTGGAGTCCAATTAACCATCACGTATTCACGTTCAATTCAAGTCCACGTCGTCTCTCAATGCATTCCTAAGTTAAATGCCCCCAACCCCATTCATCAATTGAAAAAATGGTCCGGGTAAACGTTCCACTTATATACCCTTCTAACCACCAATAACACTCGCATAAATCCATGCACTTTGAAATCGTTTTTGTGATTAAAGGCAAAGACAAGGGCATTTGAGAACCATCCGCTCTATATATATTATATACACCCCATATCATCTAATCCACCCTAGGGCATTAATTTGAGAACCATCCGCTCTATATATACACCCCGTATCATCTAATCCACCCTACTTGGTTTCCACTTACAGTTGTTTTCTTTTCGGTTATATATAAATTAATCAATTGACTCTCTTTTTGGTGTCTTTGTTTTCTGTGAACACTGTTGAATTTATCCATATGTTGCAAATAGGCTCAACGCTTCCACCCCAAAACCTAAACCTGTTTCAGGTAAAAGGTGACAGTCCCGAATGCCACCCATCTTCATTTGAACCTGTAACTAGATATTCTTCTTCTCTAACAACTTCTCAATCTGTAAAACGCGTTTCTTATAAATCTTCATCAACTGAGTTGACGAAGCAACATCTAGCCAATCTTGATAAACTATTTCAAAAGCAATCTCCACAGTCTAATCAACCTCACACTCGACCAGTTCCTAAAGTTTCCGGTAATGGGTCGTTTGTAAACAGAAGAAGAGCTCTACTTGAAGGCCTTAGTCTCGCAAGAATTTGGCCAGAGATGAAAGCAGCAGAAGAAATGTCACCTAGACATATGAACCGACTTCAAAGTCTCTTGTCCAAGACGCCCGAGTATTCTCCAAGGAACAATCTTGGTTCCCGGTGGAGAGAGTACCACGGTTGTAATGATTGGTCGGGCCTTCTTGACCCACTGGACGAGAATCTCCGGCGAGAGATGGTGAGATACGGCGAGTTTGTTCAAGCAGCCTACCATTGTTTCCATACAAACCCCGCCATGTCAACCGACGAACATCCGCTGCCACTCCCCGTGGCATTGCCAGAGAGGTCTTATAGAGTGACTAAGAACCTCTATGCCACTTCCTCCGTCGGGCTTCCAAAGTGGGTCGACACTCTGGCGCCTGATATGAGTTGGGTGACCCAAAGGTCAAGTTGGATGGGCTACGTCGCTGTTTGCGAAGACCGACGAGAGATCCAACGGATGGGAAGGAGAGATATAGTGATAGCTTTGCGTGGGACCTTGACTTGTCTGGAATGGGCTGAAAATATGAGAGCCCAGTTGGTGGAATACCTATACCCAGAGGACATGGACTACGACCAAGGTGAATCCAAAGTGGAATGTGGATTCTTGAGCCTTTATAAAACTAGAGGCGCTCGTGTCCCAAGCCTCTCTGAGTCCGTTGTGGAAGAGGTGAAAAGACTCGTGGAGCTCTACAAAGGCGAGGCGCTAAGCATTACTGTCACCGGTCACAGCCTGGGAGCAGCCTTGGCACTATTAGCTGGCGATGAATTAAGTACATGTTCACCGTACATGCCACCAATTGCGGTCTTTTCGTTTGGAGGACCGAGAGTTGGTAATAGAGGGTTCGCCAATCAAATCAATGCCAAAAATGTTAAGGTGTTACGTATTGTCAATAATCAGGACGTTATAACTAGAGTTCCCGGGTTGCCAATGGTGGATGATTACATCACGCCGTTGGCATACACACACGTGGGCACAGAGCTTCGCGTTGACACCAAGATGTCGCCGTACCTGAAACCTAATGCTGATGTGGCTTGTTGCCATGACTTGGAGGCCTACCTTCACTTAGTCGATGGCTTCTTCGCATCAAATTGTCCTTTTCGAGCTAATGCCAAGAGAAGTTTAGTGAAGTTGGTAAATGAGCAGAGGTCTAATGTGAAGCAGTTGTATACTAGTAAGGCAAAAGACTTGAGTTTGAATCTTGAAAGACAGGGTCTGCCAACTTGCTGTTTGCCTAGTCCATCGTGACAAATAAACCGTCGATTATATTGATTTTTTTTTTATATATATAGGTTGAAACTTGAAACCAACTTGGAAACCTTAAGGTGCCCGCTGCTGGGTATGTCTTGTCTTCAACCTAAGTGACCAGATTTCAAATATGAGTTCAATAGTTCTAAATATCTGTACCAAACTTTGCTGACTTATAAATCACTCCGCTGGAAATTTAGTCTTATATTTGTTCTAATTTCCCGTTGGTTATTTTTCTCAAACTTGAACTGATCAACCAAAACACTGAACTAGTTTGTTAAATGAAGAAATCAATGTAATATATCACATTTCGTGTATAAAATCTAATTCGATTATATTAGTTAATGCGCAATATCTAACGTATACTTTTTCTTAACCACGAGAATCAATATTTTCATATTTCAACATGTAGTAATATTGTGTAGTAGGGTTGCATATAAATTGCTTAACCAAACCTATTAGAACCACATGATTATAATAAATAAATAAATTAAACTCATTAATTTGGTTATGATTTAAATTTTTTCTATACATACACACACATATATATGTTGAGAGAAGGAAAGAAAATGAATTAATAAATTACAGTTGCAATTAGTAAATCTATAAGCAATACACAGTACAACCATAAAATTAAGCTAATTAATGTAGACTGCTGCTTGATTAGAATCAGAATAATAGCTCATTACAAACAAGGGGAATTATAAGTAACTAGGATTTACTCACTAATGTAACTAGACATCTAATGTAATAGTTGCTATTCAAACCTCAATTTGCCCTGTAATTCTCTCAAGTTCCTATCTTTTCATATATAATAAATAGTAGTATTGAAACAGATTCTAAAACTATTAGCATCATTCTTACATCTCCGATTCGAAACAATGCTCAAATCAACTATATCAGGCCAAATACTCACAAAATACAAAAGGTCCTTAATTCTTTGTATGGTTGGATGAATTGGTTTTGTGAACTCATATTGGAAGAATAATGATCAATATGTAGGTTCTTGGCAGCAAAGAGAACAAGTGGTAGAAATGGAAACTGCACCATGAAATCTATCTTTAGGATATAGTTTAACACTGATAGCCAACTGCATATTGAAAGACACTCTCAGAGAAACTTGCTTACTCCAAACAAGTTTATACCAAGAAACTTTAAAGGCCTTAAGTCTTAGAAGTTCCATATATAACTTGTTAGTGAATGAACTTGATGAGTTCTCGAACCAAATAATCTTATATAAATTTGTAATAGTAGAGTGAAAAGGAGATACAAGTCTAAGCATGCCATCCATAATGTATAAATTAAGACTATAGAGATTATTATGCAATACCTATCTAACTGTGGCTATATCTAGTATTATGTCTCTCAAATTTGCATATTGAACAACTTAGTCAAGGTGGCATATAGAGTTCAAGTTATCATATCAAAAGCTACTAGTAACTCCATACCTAATCTTGTTTTAATATGACCTTTCATATGCTCCTTAAGTTTGAACATGTTAAGCATAGTCTAGTTTGAGTTCCTCTTTAGAGAAGTTGACTGGAAGCTATTAGTTTTTAAATAATTTGAATGCACTCACTTTACTCAAAGGGACTCCTTTTTTTTTTCTAAAATTCTTTATAACCTTATAGCCATATGAATTTTATTAAATTACTTTGACCGAAGCTATACCAAGCCCTCCTTTATTTTTAAATAAACATATAACCTTCCAATTAACCTTACTTTGTATCTTTCAACTGCTTGATCAACGCATAAAAAGGTCTTAAACATCCATTTAATGGTAATAACCAAACTCTTAAGAGAAAACATATTAAGACCATCAAACATGTAACAAAATTGAATTAACCTATTGAACCCTACTAGCATAAGTAAGGCTTTTATTGCACCAATTGTTGATTCTATTCTCAGTTAGGTTTGACCCTAATCTAGAATATTTATGTCATCCTATCTTTAGGGTTGCAGTCAACTCATTCCAATTATGTTATATCTATTCAAACCTAGGATTTCTCAACCTTTACATATGAAGTCAGATTATGATCTAATATCTAGGGTTTATCAAACATAAGTAAAAAAACGTAATTGGATCATAGTAATCATTCAAACTAATTACATTAATAAAAGAATCAAATCATATCAAAGTATTAACATGGGTTTCATCTAACCGAAATACTAATAAGATGATTAGTTACACATTATCGAAAATGAAATCAAACATACATTGAAAGAAAAACGAATTGAAAACAATGGGTTCATAATTCTAGATCTCCCTGATTGTCTTATATCGAATATTCTTATGATGTAGAGGGTTGATCTTGTATTTAGATGAATTTTGTGATGAATTTTTTGTGTGTTCCACTTCTCTAAACCAAAATTGCCCCTTGAGAATGATCTCCATGTCTAGAATCACCTCCCTAGATCTACTCCCTCCTTCAGCCTCCATTCACATCTTTATATATTAAATTATAGGGAATTGGCCAATGCACGGTCTAATGCATGACAAATTCTCATCTAATGCATGACAAATTCTCTGAAAATCGCAAAATTACACAGCTTGGGAGAATTGCACGAGCGGATGCACTGTCGTGTATCCCTTCTATGCGTCGAATTTTCATTTTGTGTCGTGTTTTTATCCGAATTCTTCTCCTTTAAGTCCATGAAGGTAATTATACTCTGTATACACACTTAAAGCAAATTAAGTACCAAATATACAACAAAAGTATCAAATAACAAGCAAAAATGCATCAAATATGAGGCATAAATATTATCAATTATGCATCTATCATCAACTCTCCCATCCATTTGACTGTCGGGTCAAGTGTTCATAATCACTCAATCGCAGTCTCGAACTAGCCTACTAGCTCAATAAGCTCCACTTGCTGTCATTAAATAGTCTTTGAGTTCTCAAAGCTAGGACACTCATCTCTCCAATAGTGTATTTTTAGTTGAGCTAGGTTTTGCATCCTAGCTCTGGGATCTTTCATAATATCATGATATGGTATTGCATCTCCCATCTTGGATGGTGATGGCTGTGATTGTGGTGGCTGTTCCACTACAGGTGGCTCTACTCTATCTCCACCCTCCACTTTTGGCTCGTCAGGCTCCTTAATAAGTCTATAGATATTGCCTGTGGGACCTCGAAGTCTACATACTATACGTATATGTTGCATCATTGCTAGATTAAGTGCCACCGTGGTATTCATTTGTCGTATTGGTGGTAGTCAATCAAATAAACCCATCCATCATGCCAATATGGTCATCTAAGGTCTAACATAGATTTTGTCGACCTTTCTTTCTTCACTCTGACACTTGATGAATTGCACAAGTGCATATGCCAGGTGAATTGGCGTCCTCTTGCCCATGCCCCATAAGTAGTAAACTTTTATGTTCCTAATGACTCCCCAGCTATCACCCTGACCATTTAGCATATGACTCAGAATATTATGAATGTATCTGGGCCTGTGATGTCGCAGTGTAGATGCCTTAAACTTGCTTGGGTCATAGTTGTTCTATATGCTGATCGTATGATAAAAGTGTTATGGAGACAATTTATACAAAAAGTCCATCCATAGTGCCATGTACTCTATTGTCCCAACATACGAGTGGTTGAAAATACCTATCGTGATAAAAAAAACTATAAATAACTCATCCGAACACATGTCTCTCCTATCATCTGGAGCTGGATTGTGTTAGGTCGATCCCCTTGTAGCTACCACTCTAATGTGGAGAGGACCTCTAGTGTAAGCTCTCAGTAGGCTAGCTCCATAATCTTGAAAAGTTGGGACCATGCGTCAACATTGACAAGGTCCTAAACTTGTTGCGCTAAGTCAAGTTGCTTTAGCGCCTCCCAATTGATGAATTGGCTAGTACCAAACTTCATATCCTTGAGCCTCTAATACTGTTCCTTCTGGCCCCCGGCATTGAACAATAACATCCTCGATCGCTTTGAGGATTGAATTGGAGTTGAGGAACTTTCTCCTCTTTGTCACTTCGTGAGGATCACCTTTTCCTATTGTGATTTCGTCATTATGCCTAAAATTTTGAATAGGTATGAGAAAATTTTGTAGATAGATTATATGCCTATTTTTTCCCCACACTTAATACTTTATTGTGCTTGCTAAATAATTAATTATGAAAACAAAATGACAACGAAAACTAAAACATATAAAAATAATTAGTAACATAACATCAATGAATAAATAAAGAAACAATAAAATAAATAAATAATTATAAAATTAACTAATAATCTAATTAATCTCAAAATTAAAATTAGAAATATTGTAATTAACAAATTAAGCTAACCTAATTGTTAAATTACAACTTTTAATCCTAAATTTGAAATTAAAAACCCTAATTTGATAATTACACAAAATTGATGAAACTAAATGGTAAATTCATACAAATCACAAAGTTACCATGCAACTAATCATAAACCCATTGTTAATTAACATAAAAAAACTAATTAACCTAATATAACACAAGAACATCACAATTAAACACTTAGTGAACAAAATTTGCCCAATTCTAAAATTAAAGTTAAAATTTAACATAATTCATATGCAATTAAACAAATTGAGTTATAAAATCAATTAGGTAATGAAAATAATCAACTTCTGAATCACAATCACATATAAAATCACACAAATTCTCCAAAAATTCCTAAATCATAAACTTGGCATTTTTTATTGAAAAATCTGCAAATCATGCAAAACACCCAATGAATCATGCATAAACAAGTGAAAGCAATAAGGAAACTTACTTAGGTTTCACTAATTTGGCAAAAAAATGGAAAAATTGAAACCAATGAATAGAGTGGAGATGGTGGGAGTAAGAGAGAGGAGAGAAAATATGAGAAAAGGAGAGGTTAGGATATTTTTAAGAGGAGTCGTGGACTTAAATGGTCTGATATACAACAGTGCATCTAATCTTATATGTCACTAAATCACACCTTTTTTCACAGATTTACAAAGATTGATACACAACTGTACAACCATGTATCAAAATGTGTAAAACTACACCAATGTGTCTAGAGGGCATAAACTCTCTGTAAACATGTGCAACTTTAAAATTAGATGCCTAAACATAAAATTTTTTCACTAAACATTATAACACATAGACACGCATACCCTACACATCAATTACACACACTCTCATCATTAGGAAGCTTGATTTCCTATCCTGAAAGACATAAAAACTCAATCAAAATCCTATACTAAGATGAAAGAAAAAACAAAACAATATGAAATTAAACTAAATAATTCATGGGTTGCCTCTCATATAGCATTTGTGTAATGTCATTAGCTCGACATACGCTACACATTATCATCATCCGAGGTCTATGATCAGTAGCTTACTTCTACTCGTTTCTCCATAAGGTAGTTTAGTAGCCTGTAAGTAAGTCACCTGTTGTAGGATAATGATAAGGGCATAATTGATTAGATTAATAACACCAATGAACTCCATTAATTCCCCTTTAATTTCAAACTATTAAAAACATAGGTAATAACAAAACTCCCTGAATTTGTCGGTTAACGCATGCAATTTGTCTTGGAGGAAGTAGGAATCCTCTGTACTTAAGGTTACTATCGATACTACATTAGTAGTTTCCTTATTGGATTCCTCCACAAGCTTCTCCTCAACTGCCCTTGTCTATTCTTCTTTTTCTTCCTAGTGGAAGGTTTCTAGCTCATATTCTTCAATTACCTCCTGCTACTTCTCTACTTACTCTTCTTAGGCAAAGGCTTCTTTTTCTTCTTAGTCTTTTTCTGGAAGCTCGTTTCCACTCTTAAAGGTGATTGTTGTTCCATGTTCTTTAGGAACTGTTTCAATAGGATTAGGCAAACTCTCTTATATCTCGCCAGATATTATCTTCACTAGCTAGTCGATCTGATTCACCATATTTTGTATTCGAGCCTTTGTTTCCTAATGCTTTATGATGGATTCTTGAATAAAATTGGTCATCATATCTTTTAGAGTTGGTTCCTTAATTTGAGGTGCTTGGTATTGTGAATATTCAGCTGGACTGTAATCATTCCACCTATAAGCATAAGAGATGCTTCATTCTGAATTATAAACATTCTCGTATAGTGATCCTTAAAGTTGGTTATATATACTTAGTCACTCCCACATATAGGTTGGTACCCAACATTTATGTTTGTAATGGTTACTCCCAAATGTCGCAACACGGCATGGATATCAGTTGAGTCTCTAAAAAAATTTAAGGAAAAATCTCTCTCCTACATGGTGATGTTACATATTGCTATGACACATCGTAGCTCCCATAAGAGTGCTGTCTACTCCATCCTTCTATTATGAGTGGTGGTGATGACTTTAAACCTTAGTCCTTAAAATAAACCACAAACACACTATTAATGTAGAGAAGTTCAAAAGATAATTAAATGAATAAGTCAAGAATACAACAATATACAATAAAAATAAAATAAAATACAAAAAAATACCAAAAAATAATGGCTAGATTAATAGTATCCGAGTGTTCCTAATATCACTATCCTTAGTAACAACGCTAAAAACTTGATTGACTGATTTTAAAGTTGTTAATATTAAATTAACCATAAGTGCATGGCGTAACTATAGCTAGCATAGGAAAATATGGGTCGATCCCACAAAGACAATGATTAGTAGTAATTACCTCTCTTCTATTATGTAGATTATAAATTGGATTTTAGTTTTAATAAAGAAAACAAAACTTAAATAATTAAAACAAACAATAAAGATTGCAAAAGACAATGGAAATTTGATTAGAAAATAATCAATACTAAGAATTAGTGTCTAGGTGATGAATCCTTCTAAAACTATTAGATAATGAACTTATCATGCAATTACTTCATTAACTATTGGACCAAGAAAATTCCTATCTTACAATAATTGCTCTCTCGAGATTGCTAACAACTAATCCATAGGTTTATTAACCAAAATTATTTAGGTTAAAGTTTATAGGATTGATTTATTGATTTGTGAATTCCACTATTAGGTTTAACCATAATCAGAAGATTTATGTCGACCTATCTTTAGGTTTGTAATCAAATCCTTTCAATTATAGTAGATCTATTCATACATAATATTGCTTAATCTTTATGCTATGAAATCAGATTATGTACTAATATTATGGATCTATTAGAACATATATAAAAAACATAATTTAATTATAATAGATCAATCAAAACAATTTCATTAAATAAAAGAATCAAAACATATTGTAACATAGGGCTCATCATACGTAGACACTAAAAGGTGTTTAATTATATATAATATAAAATGAAATCAAAGATAAATTGGAAGAAAAATGAATAGAAAACAAAGAGTTCATAATTCTAAATCTCCCTTCTTTTCTATCGAATGTTCTTGCAAGTTTGAAGTTTGATGCTGTAATCTATTAGGTCTTTTGATGATTTCTTCATGTTCTCTATGTCTCTAGATTAATATCATCTCTTTTAAATGTTCTTCACATCTAAAATTGGCTTAAAATGTCTTATCTCCTTTTATTGGCTTTCGTAACATCTTTTTATAGTAAATTTTAGGATTTTGGGAGATACTTGGTCTGATACATAGGAGTGTACTAGACCGTATATATTTCAAAGTCTCTAGAATTCATGAATTTACACGAGCTAAGAGACTTACACAGGCATAAACAAGGTCGTGTATCTCTACTTTGCTTTAAATCTTTGTTTTACATCATGTTTTCATCCTAATTATTTTACTTTTGTTCTATTAAGGTAATTATTACCTATAAATGCACTTAGATCAAATTAAGTATTGAATATATAATAAAATTACAAAATATCAAATAAAATAAATTAAATATGGGTGTATAAATATAGTCAAATATACATCAATCATTGGGGTATTTAATCCCCTAACATTTTGAATGAGGATGATCTCTAGGTAAGGCTTAATGAGCCTTTGGCCTTTCTGCTTCTCGGGGCAGTTAATCCCTTAACATTCCAAACGAGGATAATCACCAGATAAGGCTAAATAAACTTTTTGCCTTGTTCTTTTTTCTCAAACTTCTTCTCATAAAATGTTGATTGAGATTCTCTAAGGAAAGTGTGCCTGGAAGATTTGAATCCATTATCCTCTTAAGATGAATAATTTCCTAGATATGATGGGTGAACTCTTCACTCTTCTCTTTCACATCCTTAGGTAAATTGTAATATAAAAGCAATAGTAATTATGACTTTGACATTAAGTGTCTCAAGTTCTTTATGGATCTTAACTTCTTTCCCTAAAGTCAAAAGATTAAGATCTAAACTTAGGACTAAAATGGAAAGGGAGCTTAGATCATATCTAGTAAGAGTGGTTATCTTATTTGACACATCACCTTTTAGACAAAAAAACTCTAAATAATCAACTTTCTTGAAAAGCTTACCTATAGGCCTTTAAAATTTTTATTAATGTAAGTCTCCTTTGATAGGGGATTCAAACTAGATCTTCGTATAAAGTGCCATTACAATCTAGCCTAAAAGATAACATCCAGGAGCTCCTTTCCTAGCTTAATTACCACACATATAAATACCTGCCCAGTTCTCTTAAGGTCTACTATTTACTCACCTATACAAAGTGGACGTCTATATCTAGTCAGATGGCTTAGGCCACTAGTGGACTAGTATTCAAGAGGCATGATATATATTAATCTAGATTAGTACTTGTTTCTACTTAATATACTTAAATTTCATACTTGGTAGCCACATTTGAAGGTGTATGTATCTTCTATTAAGGTTCCATGGACCCTCTTCCAATATCTTTTATATTGATTCCTTTGTGTTGAACTTGAATAAGAACATGCTATCCTCTATCTATAATATCTCTTTCATGCTAAGAGATTTCAATCGATTGAGTTCCTAACTTTGGAGAAAGGGTAAGGCAGGTCTTTTCCTAGAAAAAACCTAACAAATGGAGTCCCATTTGGTTGAATCTTTTTTCAGAACTTCAATAGTTGGAGCCATGTTATAGGAGCTTACAAGAAATGGGAAGGTAATAAATGAGCTTGGCAGAAAGGGACTCACCTACTACTAATTTCTAGTTGAGTCTAGATTTCCTTTCTAGGGCTAGAGTTGGTTAAAGGTAACAACTCGAGGGTAAGCAAGTTAAGTAAGCAGGGAAGTTAGTTCTATAAAAGGAGTGGTTGAGGGATTTAAAATAGGGAAAGTGACATTAAATTTTAGGGAGTTAGAATCCTTATAAGCAATTGAAGAAGTAGGCATAAGTTGGGTAAAAGCAAGAGGAGGGAACTTAGATGAGGATAAGTTTGGTGAAGAGACAAAAAGAGGCTACATTGTCAAAGTTTTACCAAAATTGGCTAGGGGGTAAGTGGTTATAGGGGAAACTCAAAATACCATTACCAAAAATGAAATATTTGAGCCAGGAATAGGACACGTGGTGTAAAAGAAATGAATTTGTGAAAATAGTAAAAAAAAAAAGAAAGAAAGAAGGAAGTTAAAAGTGAAAGGTCAAGTAAAGGAGACAACAAAAGCTGAAGTAGAGAAAGGAAGCAACTGAAAAGAGACACAGAGAAGGTGATAAGA
>JANZLC010000005.1:13878497-13901359 GCA_026413385.1 Erythroxylum gracilipes | reverse complement strand
ATGCTTCATCCTTGGTTTTCATCAAATAAACATGCACAAATCTAGAGCAATCATCAATGAAAGTAATGAAGTATTTGTTACCATCGCTTGCTAAAAAACCATTGAATTCACATATATCTGAATGTACTAAATCAAACAATTTTTGTTTGTCTTTCAACTTTAGGAAAAGGAAATTTGGTTATCTTTGCTTGTATGCATATTTCATATTTCTTATTCACTTGGCCATTATAATGGATTAGTCCATTTTTAGACATATAATGAATCACTTTATGACTAATATGTCCTAATCTACTATGCCATAAATAATAAGAAGCATCAACCAAATAAAGAGAAACATCATTCACTTTATTAAGACTAAGTTTAAACATGCCATTACAAGAATATCCTTTTCCTACAAAAATACCATTCTTAAACAAGATTACATTGTTTTACTCAAGCACAATCTTCAAGCCCTTCTTGTTCAGGATATCCGCGAAAACAAGGTTCTTGATCACATCTGGAATATGAAGAACACTAGTGAGCACTATTTTTTTGTCGGAATTGAATAGCAAATGCACATCTCCCTTTCCATGCACCTTGGCTTTCACACCATTGGCTATGACCACTTCATGTCCTTCAAAAAGTTCATAGTTCTTGAATTGGTCCTTGTTATTGCACACATGAATTGCTGCACCAGAATCATACTACCAATCCTTAAAAGGAATTGATGTTGTCATGTGAAGTTCTGTCACAGGACCACGAGTTAAGGTTGAACAATTTCCACACATTCATCAGCATGGTTACCACTAGGAACATTGTTTCCTTTTTGCTACTTGTTGGATCTGCAGTCGGCCTTGTAGTTCCCTTTCTTTCTACAATTATAGCAAACCCGATTCTTTTTCTTGTCTTTAGCATTAGCATTTTTAGGTTTCCTCCTTTTAGAATTATTGGAGAATCTCATCCACAAAGTTCACCTTTGGATCTACTTCCATTTCTTTTCTTTGAAGAATTCTTACACCTTCTTCAATTTGAAGATGCTTTAAAACACTACCGATAGTTAAAATTTCAGAAGTGTGCAACTTTTTTTGATAATCATTCTAAGAAGAAGGCAACTTAGCAATAATTGCCCCTCCTTGTAATGATTCTGAAATTTCAACACCCAATTCTTTATGTTTTGAAACAATCACTTGTAAATTGTGGATTTGATCCATAAGAGAGGAACCATCAACAAATTTAAACTCAAAATATCTTTTTAATAATAAATTATCTATGTCTTGCTTTTGAGATGCATATTTACGTTCAAGCGACACCCAAATCTCCTTTGGACTCTTCACGGTTGTAAAGAGATCATAAAGGCTGTCTCAGACGGTGTAGAGAATGTGACACCTACAAAGCAATTCATCTTCTTGGCGTTTATCTCGTTCATCTTCCTTGTGTCTAATTCACCCTCCTTTGGAAGAGGAATTGCAGGAAGAGTGGGATCAAGTACATAAGTAATTTTCAAAGTCGTGAGGAAGAACATCATCTTGTCCTTCTAACGATTGAAGTTGGTGCTGGTTCCATCAAGACAATCTAACTGCACAAAATCTTGGTTCATCACTTTGAGAGCGGGTTCTTGAGTGGACTCCATGATAGCAACAAATAACACTTAAAGATTGAAACATAATGAGGGTTGGAAGTCCACAAAACAAAGGATGAATAATGAATTAAATGGTGTTGCATAAAATTGAGAGAATTAGAGATCAAAACACAAAGTTTAAAGTGTTCTAGGCGTGTTGGACACTTTCCTTAAAGTGTTATTTGCCCCCACTATACTTGCAAACCGGGTTAAAGGCAAATTACTTCTAAGATACAAAGAACACAAGAATATTCAAGTTGTAAGAGTATGAATGTTCTTCAAGAATTTTGAATGCAGAAATTGTGTTGGTAGAATTGTTCAAAACTTTTTAATCTTGACTAAAACTGATGTATATATAGAGTTTTTAAAATAGTCACATCTATTCATGACAAGTCATAACTCTTAGAAAGAAGGCCCTTCAAAATAGTCACGTCTGCTCACTATAAGTCTCAACTCTTAGAAAGAAAGCAACATTTCATTTCCAAGTTTGACTTTAACTACTTATATCACAAACTAATTTCCAACGGCTACTAGTAGGAAAATGAAATTTTATGAAATAAACAAATGAAATTATCTCTCACCTTCTATTCCATATTTAATTCTAGTAGGGAAATATAATTATGATAACTATTAGAATCTGTAATGAATGAAAAATTGAATTTAATACACAAAAAATAAAAAATCAGTAAGACCTTGTTGAAAGAAAAAGAAAACAGAGGGTGTTTTAAAAACCTCAGAGGAGATGACTCGAACGAAAAGAACCCGGACGAGGCAAACGAAAACAAGAAGTTTTGGGTAAAGGGGAATCCTATCTGTATTGTCCAATTAGAAGTCGATACATACAAACTACTGCAAAAGATACGAACAGTGTGGGAATTTATCATAAACTCATGATATAACTAAATACTGTATAATCTTTGGACTAATCTCCTGGAATCATTGATAAGTCCAAGCGTTGACAGATCCAAATTTCCAACCTAATCGATAACTAATTAATCATTTTCAGCTTGCTTGCACATGGGATTTTCTCATTCTTGATTGATTACCAATCTTTTAAAATGAAATCATGCTTTTCAATTTCACCCAACTTGTTTGTTATCATGACAAACTTTACAAATCTTATAGTTCACAATATGCATGGAGAAGCTATGTTACGAGCTTGTGGTGTAGTTACGTAAGATCAAACGTCATAATTATTGGTTGTGGAGGTGACAAATTGGACCACCGTTAGGGCACTACTACTATATTCTATTTCTAAATTCCTGCCCCATCTTACTCACATATTCTATTTCTAAATTCCTGCCCCCATCTTACTCACATTTATTCACATTGATTATGGAATATCGAAAAATAAAATTCAACCTTTTTTCCATTGAATGTTTTCTTTTTGAACTCTGGATCACATTATTTCAATTGGGGTGGAGATCATGTTTTTTCAAACACAAAATTTTCTCTCTTGAGTTTTTTTTAATATCACCTTCGGCTTCAAGCGCAAAGCTTTGACATTATTGCTATATGTGTCCAAAAGATACCTGATAATAGGAAATGAGTGTTAGATTAGTTAAGTTAAAAGAGAAGATTTTCTCCCTTTCAAATTTCAGCGACTTGGAGGCACCAAACACAAGCATTTTACATATTTTGACAAAATCTATTCAACTTTTGATAAGATATGAAGATTTTATGACATATCTTAGGGGCAATCGGCACTGATAATTACTAATAAAATTTTATCTGGGAATTCTTTTTTTTTTCCTTTCAGATTTTTATTTCTTATTTAGGTCCTTTTCAAGTGGATAAATATCACATCTAGCACTGAACCAGCTCCAAGGGTCATCTTTAATGTGATGTGTGTTGGTTTAGAATCGAATCCACCTTGCGAAGAGTTTGAAAACTTACTTAGATCAGTGATGTTATTTACTATACTTACGTAAAACTAGGATAAGATTGTTGTATAGTCAATGTACTAGGTTAAATTATAGGCACAAAAGTTGCAAAAAATTATTTATATATTTGCTTGTATTTTCTATATAACAATCATGAATACGAAATATACTCTTCTTCCATAAAGTTTTTTTAATAGTATCTGAGCAATAATCTTGCCTCTTTTTCTCTTTCAAACCTTTTACCAGTTTTCATCGTAACTGATGATGCAATAAAAATTTCAAAAGAGGTGATTGCTATCTCTTCCAATACTGCTGATACTGAAGTTAATTCCTCTGAGTCTGCGATGTTAAGTAAATGAATCCAGATAAATCCCCTCACCTAAAAAATACTGGAAGATACTGGGAGAAGAGTTTGTAGGAGCAATTAAAGAATTCTTCTAGAAAAAAAAAACAATTCTGAAGGAGTGGAACAAGACCTATATAAGTCTAGTTCCCAAACAAAGCAATGCATAATGATTTGAGCATTTTAGACCCATAGCTTGTTGCAACTTCTTATACAAGATAATTATAAAGATTTTGGCTAATAAACTAAGATCAAGTTTGATGAAAATAGTTAGCCTTGAACAAAATGCATTTTTTAAGGGGAGGTTTGTAAGCACCAATATTCTCACTAGAAGGGTATAACACTAAGAGGAAAATGGATAATTGCATAGTCAAAGTTGATTTAGCGAAGGCCTATGATTCAGTTAGCTGAAATTTCCTCTTTAATATGATGAAAGCTATAGATTTCCCATATCAGTTCAGAGAATAGGTAGAGTGTATTAGCACGACCTCAATGGCCAACCTGGTGCACAGTTATCCCACTAAATTAATAAAAGCGGGGAGGGGCCTTAGGCAATGGGACCCTCTCTCTCTCCTTACCTATTTGTTCTTTGTATGAAAGCCCTAACTATACTCCTAGCAAGTAAGACAAGTACAAACCTTGATTTCCAGTTCCTCCATAAATGCAAAGGTATGAAGCTGACCTACCTAGCTTTTGCAGATGACCTACTTTTGTTTTGCAGGGTAGAGAGGAATTGCATAGATATGCTCTTACATTATTTGTAGGAGCTCCAGAATATGTCTAGTCTAATGTACAATCCCAAGAAGAGCTGCTATTACCTATCAAATAACTCTAGCAACGAAGCAGCTAATAAAGCAAGAGAAATGGGAATGAAGTAGGGAAAGTTACCATTCAAGTACCTTAGAGTACTAACCTCTCAACGAAGAGTTAGTGTAGTTGATTGCAAACTAATGATGGGCTCTATACATGGAAGGATTAACCAATGAAGGAATAGGTTCCTTAGTTATAGATGCAGGCTCCTTCTAATATAATCAATACTGAGTAGCATCACAAACTATTGGCTTAGTCATCTTCCTATACCCAAAAGCATACTCAAGGAAATGGACAAAAGACTACAGGAGTCTCTGTGGAGTGGCTCAGATTAAGGAAGATGCAAAGCGAAGATTAGTTGGAGGAAAATTTGTAGACCAAAGGAGCAAGGGGAATTGGAATTACATTCTTTAAGGGAGCTTAATAAAGCATGTCTAGCTAAGAATCTACGGTGGTTGTGTAGCAGAAAGGAGGACTTATAGGGGAAATTGATCCATAATGTGATAACAAAAAATGAAAGCATTTGGACACTGAAGATAAAGCAAGACATGTCAGGGATCCTCAAGGAAATCTTAAGCATAAGATAGTGGATGCAAAGCCTAGTGCTCCATAAAATTGGGGATGGTAATAAAACTCTTTTTGGTTTGATTACTGGCTTTACAGGGTCGAGGAGCTACAACATCAAAGAAGACCAATGAATTTCGACACAAAAGTGAGCAGTTTTATAGAAAATCACTAGTGGATTTGTCCTTTTCATAGTAGTGGCTGATCTCATTCTAAATCAAGAACCAAGATTCAAACAAGGGAAACAAGACAAAATGATGTGGACTGCTGAAAAATCATGTTAGTTTAATATGAAAAACTGAAAACTCTTTCTGTAGAACGATCAACAAACTAAAGTGAATTAGGCTACACTAGTTTGCGATAAAGATATTAGGCTTGCACATTCATTTATCTTTTGGTTGGGGATGAGGGGGGGATTACCTACGAAACGCAAATTTAAGTTTAACATTAGTTTTTTAAATTGTGAGTTGTGTTGTGTGGAATTAGAAAGTTTGGAATACATTGTGATCAAGTGTAGCTACACAAGAAAGATTTGGAGAGGGCTACAAGCAACTCTAAACACTTATTATTCAACTAATTCATGGGAGGAAACTATCGGTTGGTTAGTGAAAGTGCAAATGGGACACCAAGTAGATTACAAAGCACTTAAGATAAGCTGGGCTTTAATGGTTTACCAATTTTAGAAAGAAAGGAATTATAGGATTTTCAGATAACAAAAAGTAAAAGTGCGGAGCAGATTTTTCAGGAGGTGAGACTTCATACTCGACTCAACCTGCTAGCAAGGGGAATTGCAGATAACCTAACTAATAGCATGAGGAGGAAATGGGCATTGGACTAAGCTAATCATAGAGACCCTTATGACTAGGGATGTCAATTTTGGCCTGACCCCGCCCAACCCAATTTTGACCCGAGTTAACCAGGCCACGACCCAAAAGTGGTAGGCCTGATTGGGTTATGAACAAGTCCGTCCTGGCTCGTGGCCCAATCGTTACTTTAAAGTGCTAATATTGTCATTTTCCTGGAAATTACAGTCTTCACCTAGAACTAGACCTCAAATATGAAAAAGATTAAAAGAAAAAAATGGAGAACAAAAATGTGGCATTAATCATATTGACCACACCTACTGAAAAAGATAAAAGAAAAAAAAGGATTATCGAAAAAAAAGAATCATGATTTGTTGGAGAAAATTTAAGTAATAATGCTTCAAATGAATGTTTCCAAATTTTTTTAGTCCTATCGAGTGCTTACCACCACTTACCTTATCAATTGTTTACTAGGTTGAGAGTTGGATTTTAAATGTCCTCTTAAAGTATTGCAAGAAAAAATGCTAGATAAATCTCCTTTAAAGTTTATTAGTTGTGCTTGTTTTGTGTAGTTATCAGTGAGTCACTGAGATAAACTTGATCTAATAGCAGTTAAATGTATATTTATAGGATATTCTTACACTAAGAAAGGTGCAAGTGTTATGATGTTGCTAGTAAGAAATTCTATATTAGTAGATATGCTAGATTTATTAAACAAGTCCTTATTTTACAACTTTGAGTAAGGGGAGATTTTAATTGAATTATTTCCTTTTCCAAGTTTTGAGAACTTGCAATAAACCTTCAACTGATACTACATTTCAATTTTTTTGCAAAAATCCATATGACCTATATATATTTGACGTTTCATTAAACACAAATAATGTTAAACATTAAGAAGCTATTATACATCCCAATGAGCAAGAATCATCAGATGTGTTCGTACAATCAGCAGTCCCTTAATGTAATCCTCCACGAGATTGTCAACTGCTAAAGAAATTGCAAGACTTTATGGCTTATACAATCAAGCACCCTCCTACTAATTTTTTGACTTATAAAAACTATTGCCTATATAATTGACCTTTCTTACTTCTATTTCTAATGTTTATGATCTAAAAACTCTTTAGGAGGCCTAATCTCAAGTTATATGGACGAAAGCTATGGAGGATGAATTGATAGCTCTTACAAAAAATAATACTTATAGAATGCCTCTTTCTAGTGGGAAACAAGTAGTAGAATGTCGATGGGTAGTTAAAACCAAGTTCAATTCAAATAGGTCTATTGATCGCTATAAGACTTGTCTTGTGGCTTAAGGTTTTACTAAAAAATATGTCATAGACTATAAAGAGAGCATTGCTCTGGTTTCCAAGATGACTATTGTCAGAGTGCTTTAATTTGTAGTTATAAATAATAGGTGGTCTTTATCTCCAATGAATTTCAAGAATGCCTTCTTGAATGATGATTTCAAAGAAGTTGTTTTCATGAAGCTTCCTCCTTGTCATCCTCAAAGTGATGATCCCTACTTGGTGTATAAACTCAAAGTCCTCGTATCTCTTGGTTTTACAAGAAGTACTACTAATTCTTCACTATATATTCAACTTGGAAAGGCTAAAAAATTGATGGTGCTTATTTATATAGACGATCTCATTTTAACTGGAAATGATGCTAATTTATTTGTTCAATTAAAAAATAATCCCTCAATAATTTTCTATTATGGACCTCAAACCTTTAAGATAATTTCTTCATATTAAAATAGCATTCCATCAAAGATTTCTTAATAAGTGTAAATACATTATGGACTTGCTTTTGAAGTAAATCACTTGTTAATATAGGAACCATGTAAAGTACATAAAATACACAAGAGGGGGGTTGAATTGTGTAATCTTTTAAAAAATATTAATCTTTTGAGATTTCTTAAATATCTTTACAACTATCAGATGAATACCAAGGCTACTTTACTAAGGTTGATAAGTATTGAAATTGCAAGTAATTTTATCTACTCGTCTAACAACAAGAAAACTAAAGTATAAGGGTTAGAGAATAGACACCGCGATTTTATGCTGGTTCACCCTAAACCTTGGGCTACGTCTAGTCCTCAGAGTTTGTCTGAGATTTCACTATACTCTTCAACTTTACAAGTATTCTTTCTGCCCTTCCAGAGCTGCTTCAGGTCTCTTTCATAAAGTATTCTTTCTGCTATCTTAGCCTCTCCAGACTCTAGCCTTTTCGTTCTCTTTCTAAGAAAGATATTTTGAACTTTACGTTATAGTATTATTCGCTCTCTTGTTTTGCACTTCGAATACAGAATTTTTCTAAGCATTGTACAATCACAATTTTCTCTCTTAAAAAAATGTTATTTTAGTCTTCGACTAGGACTAGTATTTATAGTCGAAGTTTCCAACTGTCTTCTTGAGAAACTGCTTCTTTAATTTTCTAGAAAGCATTATTTAGTTGAGTCCTGTAACTGACTCCAACTAACTAATTGTCTGACATTCTAGAGTATCTTCTTTTCTATATCGTCTAATATTGTCGCTTCATTTGGTATCGCGCTTCGTTTGTTATTTGCGCTTCGTCTATTGTTTACGCTTCGTCATGTGTCGCAAGCATCCATTGGTACTTGCTTTTTCCAAGAAGGGAGATCTGCAATATATATTATGTCTTTCTTAGGTACCTATATTTTTTTGGATCCTATAGGGTTAGTCTTACAATTATTCCTCGAATAGTAATAAGAAAGTTGTTTCTTTTCCTTTCTGTTAGGAACAAAACTCTTATTATGACGAACATTGCTATTAGTGAACCCTAAACTACTCTTATCATTTAGGTGTCTATATTTTCCAATCATATCGTAAATCTTTTTTGTACTTTCAGTAAATGTTGATAAATCTGCTGAAAGACTATTAATCCTTTGTTTCAATTGATTAATTTCTTTCTTTATTTTTCATATCGTCTACTTATTTCTTAAGGCAAACGTTTTCTTTTTCCAACACTTCCGTGTTCTTCAAGTTTTTAGCAAATTTCCTTTTTAAAGCCCTATATTTCTTTAATATAGTATGTGAATCTTCTAATAATTATAAATATGCCTCTTGAAGTTCATTAAAATTAGAAGTTACCTCATCGTCTCATTCCTTTTTAGCTACTAAGCATATATTTGCTTGTACTAATGCTTCTGATTTGGAATCAGATTCGGGCGAATCCAAATCTTCCCAAGTTGCCATCATGCTTTTTTTGTTTTCTTTACTTTTCTTCTACTTTCTTTTGAGCAACGGACATTCAGGCTTGTATTGTCTTGGTTTGTTGCACTCATAGCAGACGATAGAAGTTTTCTCATTCTTGACTTCGTGTTTGCTATTTTTCTTAAAAGAAAAATCTTTATTTCCCTTTGTTTTCTTTTTCCACATCCTCCTAATCTTTCTTGAAATGAAGGATAGTTCATCATGATCTTCACTTGAATCTTGATCAGATTCACTGGCATCATCATTCTTGATATCTTCAATCTTTAATGCTTTTGAAGATGTAATTCTATTTCTTTGGTTCTTTTGATTCTTTTGACCAGCCTTTAATGCTATAGATTTGTCTCTTCTAGGTTTATCTTCTGCATCAAGCTCTACTTCATGTATCTTCAAAGAACTAAGCAATTCATCTAGCTTCAACTTGCTTAAGTCCTTGGCTTCTTGTATTGCTGTAACTTTAGGTCTCCATCTTTTAGGAAGACTCCTGAGAATATTTCTGACATGGTCTTGATTATCGTAGATTCTTGCAAGAGCTTTAAGTCCATTAACGATAGTTTGAAATCGTACAAACATCTGATCAATGGACTCATCCTCTTTTATCTTGAATAGCTTATACTGATGTACAAGAATACTAATCTTAGGCTCTTTCATTTGATTTGTACCTTCATGTGCGATGGATAATGTGTCCCACATTTCCTTTGCCGTTTTGCATCTATGAACCTTATCATATTCACTTCTGGTTATAGCACAATTCAGAAAGAACTTGGCCTTTGAGTTTAACTGAATTTGAGCTTTCTGATCGGCTGACCATCCGTTACGAGAAATGATATTGCCTTCATTGTCTATTAGTGTGTATGGTCCATTCTCGATGATATCCCAAAGATCAATATGTGTGGATTCTATAAAGAGCCGTATCTTGTCCTTCCAATAATGATAATCCTCACCATTGAACGTAAGAGGTCTTGTGACCGAGGTCCTTCAGCTATAAAAACATGTGATTCAGCCATGGATCTTTGTCCTTACTTTGTAAAGGTGGTTCTTGGAAACCGAGCTCTGATACCAATTGAAGTAAATCACTTGTTAATATAGGAATCACGTAAAGTATATAAAATGCACAAGAAGGGGGGTCGAATTGTGTAATCTTTTCGAAAATATTATTCTTTTGAGATTTCTTGAATATCTTTACAACTATCAGATGAATACCAAGGATACTTTACTAAGGTTGATAAGTATTGAAATTGCTAGCAATTTTATCTACTCTTCTAACAAAAAGAAAACTAAAGTATAAGGGTTAGAGAATAGACGCCGCAATTTTATACTGGTTCATCCCAAACCTTGGGCTCCATCCAGTCCTCAGAGTTTGTCTGAGATTTTCATTATACTCTTTAACTTTACAAGTATTCTTTCTGCCATTCCAGAGCCTCTTTAGTTCTCTTTCACAAAGTATTCTTTCTGCTATCTTAGCCTCTCCAGGCTCTAGCCTTTTCTTTCACTCTCTAAGAAAGATATTTTGAACTTTACATTACAGTAGTATTTGCTCTCTTGTTTCGCACTTTGAATACAAAATTTTTCTAAGTATTGTACAATCACAATTTTCTCTCTTATAAAAACGTTATTTTAGTCTTCGACTAGGACTAGTATTTATAGTCGAAGTTTCCAATTGTCTTTTTAAGAAACTGCTTCGTTAATCTTCTAGAAACCGTTATTTAGTTGAGTCCTGTAACTGACTCCAATTAACTAACTGTCTGACGTTCTAAAGTATCTTCTTTTCTATATCGTCTAATATTGTCGCTTCGTCTGGTATTGCGCTTCGTCTGTTGTTTGCGCTTCGTCTGTTATTTGAGCTTTGTCTATTGTTTGCGCTTCGTCTACTGTTTGCACTTCGCTGTGATGACGTGTATCGTCTATTGCTGACGTATCATCTGGGATGACTAAGTGTTACTTACATTTTTCTGCACACTTAACAAACTTATCTAAACAGTTCATACATTTCCAAGATTATTATTATTTGATTGTCCCCAAAATTAATAGAAGTAAAGTCTTCTTGACTTAACAACTTTAACATACTAGTAAAATTTCAAACCTGCACCTACTCCTCTAGACAAAAAATTAAAGGTTGATTCAAAATTGGAGGCTCTTAAGTGCTTTAACTATTATCATAAACTTATAGGAAAACTTATTTATTTAACTATTACTCAGCCTGGTATTTCTTTTACCATAAGCATTATTAATCGACATATGCTTACACCAACCGCTTATCATTTAAATATGATGAAACATATGTTGCAATACTTGAAGGGAAAAATTCATTGAGGGATAGTTATGATGAACAATAAGCACACCAACTTTGTGGGATATATTGATTCAGATTAGGCTAAAAATGGTCTTTATCTATGCCCTACGTTGGCTATTGTATGATTGTTGGAGGCAATCTTACTTTATGGAAAAGCAAAAAGTAACATGTGGTAGCTCGTTTTAGTGCTAAGGTTGAGTATCAAGCTATGACAACATCAGCTTGTGAACTCATGCGGCTTAAAAGTCTTTTTATAAATGTAGACTGCCTATGTATTACTCCAATGACTTTGTTTTGTGATAATCAAGCATCTATGAAATTACAACAACAATGACATGTGTTTAAATGTTGATTCATTTGATCTACTACACTTAGTGATTAATGTCATTGAAAAGCTTATGATACTCACTTTGACTCATATTTGATTTTAGGTACAGTATGGAAATGAAGGAGTTAAAGTGATCTAAAAGCATATGCATTAAGTCATCTTCTCGATGTTGACACTCACTTGTCTTCATGGAATAAGAAGGAGAAGAATTAGACCAAAGAATAGAAAACTTGTAGAAGGATGGAGGAAGAACCCAGTACCTGGCCACGATCCTAACAAAAGCTTGTCACACAGGTCACGATTATGGCCTTACAGGCCACGATCGTAAGCTGTGTGACAACAGCTCGGGGACTATTTCTGAGCTCAACTTATCGAGAGTTATTTTGAACATTTTGGGCCAGGTAAAATCTAGTTTTTACCCTAACTGGAATGAACTATAAAAAGAAAAGAATGAAACCCTAAAAGGGAGGCTCCATTCTTGCTACATTTGGGAGAAAATCCAAAGAGAGAAGAGGAGCAAGGGGTTTTTGACTGGGACATTCATTGCGGGTTAAAGCATTATTTTTGGAAGCAAGCTCTCAACCTTGAGAGACACATAGAGGGGTAGCTTCCCGATGTTAGTTTGGAGATGACATCGATGCCGACGACCCGATTAAGTGTATTTCTCCTTGTATTTGTTGTTTCTTTCTCTCTTTAAAAATTTCTTCGTAATCATTAGGGATAAAATAATCCGAGCTTGTGTGATTATTGCTTAGATTGGTTTGTTTTTCTCACTCGTAAGGCGACTGTCTGGTTAAACTTAACGAGCATCTCCTAGGTTATCCGATAGCTAGGATTAATTAACAAGCTCTTCTTAATTAACTAAGTTCTAAGGAAAAATAGGGATTAATAGAGTTTGTTGTTAATCTATGACCAATAGTTCAAGGAGAGGTAAGGACAACAAATCAATGAAATATTCTAAATAGGGTTTAGGCTAAAATTGAACCAAATAACCAGGTCCCTACCGAATTGCCTGCTTTTATCTTTTGTAATGTTTTCTTTTATTTGTTTCACTAGGTTAGTTTTACTTTATTTTGTTATTAAAAGAACCCCTAAACCTAAACACCAATTAATTTCATTTCAAAAGTTAACCGAACACTCTCTATGAGATCGACCTAAACTTGCCACTACTACAGTAGTAGGTCTAGTTTATTTTATGTAGTGTTACGACATGTTACCAATTTTGGCGTCGTTGATTGGGAGTTTCTTGTTTTAGTTTTTATTCTTGATTTTAATTAATGTTTTGTACATATTTTTTTGTAATTAGTTTCTTTTCAGTTATTTCTTAATCTTTTCACTTTTTGTTTCGTGTTTGTGAAAAAAAAATTGACATAGATGGAAGTAATTTATTTTATAATTCATATTCTTAATCCTATAATCATGTTTGGATTGATCAATCTAACTTTAGTTAAGGATGGGATAATCAACATAATTATTTCCATGATAGTTTGTAGGATGCCCAACAATTCCCTTATAGACCATAAGCTTCTTGTCACAATTCGGGTACATCTCTTGAAGATTTTCTTAATATTATAATTGCTAACAATATTCAACTTCAACAGAGTGTACAGGAGTTCCAGCAAGAAGTAAGGCAATTTTCGCAAGATACAGGGTCTAGCATCCCGTATTTGGAAAACCAACAAAACTCAGGTACTTCTTTGGAGGAATTATTTAATGTTTATGTTGCTAATACTTTGCGATTACAGTAGGAAGACATGTAATTCCAACAAGAAACAAGTTTTAGGATCTAGAACTTGGCAAGCCAGATGGGTCAGTTAACGAAAGCTCTCATCCGCTTAGCATCACAAGGCGAAGAAACACAACTATCTCAACCTAAGGTGTACCCAAGGGACATTAGCGTAGAGGCCTTACAGAGTGAGGAGGAGCTTGAGAATATTGAGTGGACTACTCAAGGAATTGTTTGTATCAAAGAATTTAAGGAGGAGCTCAAAGCTAAAAAGGATACATCTTTTAGCACAGAGGTAAATACTAATTTCCAATTTATTGTTATGACTGAATCTTTACCTTTGTTTAGCATGTTAGAGAAATTAAACGAGGAGGAATAAAGTGAAGAGACATTCGAGATATTCAAAGAGTGCAGGGACTAAGTAAAGATTGAGAATTTGAAGATAGGGCATATGCTGAATATGAAGGATTATCTACCAAGGCCCTATCTTGAACTATCTCACGTGGAATTGGCTCAAACTGTACCTGCAGATCATAATTTTGTCACGTGAGGAGAGTATGGACTCGAGCCAACGACCCTAAACAAAGGAGCTTCTTAGGAGGCAACCTAAGGGAAATAATTTTTTTTCTTTGAATTTTCGCATTTGTTTCTTATATGCATATGTGTTTTTGAAGTTGTTTGTTTTTACCTATTTTTAAGTTTTCAATCAAAAAGAGAGAGAGAATAAAACAAACCAAACAAACATTTTCTCTTTTTTATTACTTCTAGGAATATATAGTCATGATTAGAGAATGAATTGACTAGAGAATTTCGTAGCAACTTAGCATGTACTTTTACTCTTGTGATTGGTCGATATGTATTATCTTTAGAAAAGTAGTGACTAGTGGTAGACAAAGCCAGTGAGGTTTTGGTTTTGAGCCTTTATGGACTGACACATTCATACTAGTCTCATTGTCTTTTGCTTTTGTGTGACCTACATGACATGCATTAACGTGGAAATGATTAGGCATTCTTTGTTTCATAAGCTACATTAGCCAAATAGCCGACCCACTATATGATTTTCCTTTTAATAAGCCCCTTTGAGCTTTATACCTTTCTTTATGTACTAATCATATTGCATGCTTTTAAACTTAACCAAATGTCCTACCTAAGCCGTAAAGCTAGTGGAGCATTTATGATTATGGATGCATAAAAATTCTATGTGTGTGAGTGTATATATATGTGGGTTGGTTATAATATTGGGATGTTTTGTTATTTCATATAATTGAAATTCCCATGTTGATGTAGTTTTTTCAATGTTTACATTTGTATATATAAAAAAGGCAAAAAGCAAAAAAAGAACAGGCAAAAAGACAAAAAAATAATAATAATGTTTAAATAAATGTATCAATAAGGAAGTGCATATGTCTTGAAAAAATGTTTATGATTAATGCATCCTCTTAAAGTTGTAATGAATAGGGTATTTGAGTATGTTGAATATGAGGTAGATGTTGACTTGGAAAGTTCACTTTATGTGGTTTGAATGTATTGTCATCAATGGTATGAGCGATCCATTTGGATTGGTATATGCTTCAAGTGGTTTATGTATGAGAGCTTGAATTTAAGTTGTGAAACATCATTTTTGCATTCATCATAGTTGATGTATACAATTGTGATTGAATGTTGGTTTTTGCACTTAATAGTATATGCAGTATTACTTTTGTTTCACTAGCTTTGATGACTTTCATGTTACTTGACCCAAATACATCTCACCTTACCTTTACCCATATTACAACCTTGAAAAGTCCTTTGATTCATGATTATGCATGTGAATTTTAGTAGTGGAGAAATGAAATGATACACAAAGTTATGGAATGACATGATGAAGAATGGTGTTTAGTGTACCCATGAACATATCATGTTTAAACACATTTTCTAAGTCTACCATTACATTTTTCAATTTTTAAAGGTATTGAAAGTTGATTGATCTTGAGTAAAAGCTTGAAATGTTAAGTTCTTGCTATATTTTTAAAATTCAATCATCTTTGCTTTTAATTATGTATTCTAGGAAATATGGGAACTGAGTAAATATTTTGCGTCTATATGCTTAATTTTGATGTTTTGCCCAAGGGCGGTCAAAAGCTAAGTGTAGGGGAATTTGATGTGTTTAAATGTTGATTCATTTGATCTACTACACTTAGTGTTTAATGCCTTAGAAATGCTTAGGATACTCACTTTGACTCATATTTGATTTTAGGCACAGATTGGAAGTGGAGTTAAAATGACCCGAAAGCATATGCATTAAGTCATCTTCTTGATGTTGACAGTCATTGGTCCTTCTAGAATAAAAAGGAGAAGAATTAGAGCAAAGAAGAGAAGACATGCAGAAGGTTGGAGAACGAAACCAGTGCCACAATTGTGACAGAAGAATGATGGAGTGCCATGATCATGGCATAGTTGGCCACGATTGTGACAGAAGCTTGTTACACAGGTCACGATCGTGGCCCTACAAGCCATAATCGTGGCCTATGCAATGACAGCTCGGGGACTGCTTCTGAACTCAACTTATCGAGGGTTATATTGGACATTTTGGGCTTAGTAAAACCTAATTTTTACCCTAATTAGAATGAACTATAAAAGGAAACGAATGAAACCCTGGAAGGGAGGTTCCATTCTTGTTACATTGGGGAGATAATCCAAGGAGAGAAGAGGAGCAAGGAGTTTTTGACTGGGACATTCTTTGGGGGTTGAAGCATTATTTTTGGGAGCAAGCTCTCAACCTTGAGAGACACATGGAAAGGTAGATTCCTAACGTCAGTTCGGAGGTGACATTGATGCCGACGACCCGATTAAGTGTGTTTCTCCTTGTATTTGTTGTTTCTTCCTCTCCTTAGAAATTGCTCATGTTATTTTATGTTTATTGTTTGGGTGTTGTGTAAAAATGATTAAATGCTCTATTTGATTACTTTTATGTAAGAACCAATTGCTAGAATCAAATACAATACATTATCATTGTTTTTCCGATTCATTTGTAGCAAATAATGGTTCGTAATCATTAGGGATAACATAACCTAGATTAAATAATCCAAGCTTGTGCAATTATTGCTTAGATTGGTTTGTTTTTCTCACTTGTAAGGCAACTGTTTGATTAAACTGAGCGAGCTTCTCCTAGGTTATCCTATAGCTAGGGTTAATTAACGAGCTCTTCTTAATTAACTAAGACCTAAGGTAAAATCGAGATTAACAGAGCTTGTTGTTAATCTAGGACCAATAGTTCAGGAAGAGGTAAAAGAACAACAAATCAATGAAATATTTCTAATTAGGGTTTAGGCTGAGATTGAACCAAAGAACCGGGTCCCTACTGAATTCCCCACTTTTATCATTTTTAATGTTTTCTTTTATTTGTTTTCACTATGTTAGTTTTACTTTATTTTGTTATTAAAACAAAACCCCCTAAACCTAAACACCAATTAATTTAATTTCAAAAGTTAACAGAACACTCTCTGTAAGATCAACCTAGACTCACCACTACTACAGTAGTAGGTCTAGTTTATTCTGTGTAGTGTTAAGATACGCTACCAAATAATCGTGTTTCATGAAAGAATAAAACATATTGAATTTAATTTTCATTATAATCATCAACATGTTTAATTCAACCTCATTAATACTCGTTATGTGCAAACCAAAGGTCAACTAGCATATGTGTTTACAAAAATTCTGCCATCTTTTTAGTTTCAATGAACATTAGGCAAGCTTGGATCCATTAATCTTTTGGATTCAACTTAAAGGAGAGTATTGGAAGTTATGTAAATTACCTAGATTAGTGGCGTTATCTATTATACCTACATAGAATAGGATAAGATTATTGTATAGTCAATTGACTATACTAAATTATAAGCAAAAAAGTTGAAACAAATTGTCTATATATTTACTTGTATTCTCTATATAATAATAACAAATAAGAAATATACTCTTCTTCTGTAAAGTTCAGATTCAAATATCAATTTGGATATTTTTTGTCATTAAGAAATGACTCAAGCTTTTACAGCTAGAACAAAGTATGTATAATAGTCAAACATAGGTGAAATCTTAACATATTAATAGATACATTAAAAAAGACTCGTGCCAATATTCACAACCCTTTTACAAGTACATGTAAATGGATGTTTTTATTATACGGTGAAGTGGTTCACATATTAGTTACAACATAATTGATTTAAGATCAATTATGAATTTATATAAATGGAGATAAATAAAAATATATGTTTTACTATTCATTTTTATTTAAGTAAGATCTTTTTGCACATTTTTAAAGCGTAAATCTTTTAAGAAGTTAAAGATGTTATATAAATGTTAAACTTAAGTCAGTGCAAGAGCACTTAACGACTATTTATGTTAATCTTATTGAATCTTTTCATCACTTGTCTATCAAGTACACAGTCCATACTTATAAAGTGCCATTTTCTTTGTTAAACTTAAATCCATGTAATAAATTTATTTATTAAGTCATTTTATTATCTTTAGACCAGATCAAACTTTAATTATTTTAACTTTAATTTTAAAAAATGGTAACTCATAAATCTCAAATAAAGAAAAAAATTTCATATTCTCGACCTTGATTAAATATTAATTATCATATCTATAATAAAGAAATAAAAATTAAAATAATAAAATTGACAGTGTTCTACTTTACTTTTGTATTACATTTGATTTAAAGATAATTGAAGTTCACCATTCAATCTCGTAAGACTTTCATTATCGAAAGATATAAAAATGTGTAATATGCGACAAAGATCTAATAATATTATGTGCATATAATATTTTACTAATATGAGTGAAAAATATATTGTAGTAAATAACAATAGTATCGAAATAATCTCTAATGAACCATGTTTCATTCCTTAACTTTATACTAAATCATAATAAAAAATATATATTTTCTTAATTTATATTAAATTGCATTAGGGAAAACTTTTATAGGATTAAAATTTATATCTCCTTATTTAGAACCTCAATATATCTAAATATGTCAAGAGACATGAGATCAAGGTCAAACTATAAGTATGTTTAATAACCAGTCATATGCTTAAAATAGACACATATATTTAGAATTCACCTATATCATGACAATACAAAATAATATATATGACCAAAAAAGTGATGATCATCAATGTATAAACAATTTAGTCATAATAAATGAGAAAAAATATACAATTATCTCTAACACTATCAAAGGACTTTAAAACACATATCGTAGTTAGAAGATCAGCCAACATATCGTATACACATGTCGATAGAAATTAACAGGGCAAGGTCCTTTAGTTAGAAGATCAGCCAACATTTACTTAGTAAAAACATGCTCCATTTTAATGTAATATTTTTATACAAGTTCCTCTATAGTCAAATATTTGACCTCTAAATATTTAGACCATGGGATATTCTTATTATTGTCACTAGACAACACTATAAAGACATTATCACATTACATTAGATAGGTTTAGAAACTAAATTATCCACAAACAATTTAAAAATTAAAAATTATAACCAAACTGCCTATGAAGTAGCCCTATAACATGCAATAAACTAAACATGAATAGTTAAAAAGGTTACAAGTGTCTGTTCGATAATATTATTTGTTTGCTAACATAAAGATGTAACTTGATGTGAAACTTTATATCAATTGAACACATAGTAAAGTCATAATCTACATAGTAGTTAGATCTAATTCCTCAAATGTTTTGTATGTCGACGTATAATCATTTCTTCTCTAAAGGTATATAGAAACTTATTTAATTGTATTCTAGTAGTTTATGCCTAGATTAGATAAATATCTACCTAAAATTCTAATAATGAATGTAATGTTTGATCTAACATAAATCTGAGTATACATCAGGCTACTAATTACATTAGAATATGGAATATTTTCATGGTTTCTCTCTCAAATTCTTTCTTTAGATATTATGCTAAAGATAATGTCTCTCTGTGAGTGATCAATGTTGCCCAAAGTTTATAATTTTCCATATTAAACATTTATAATATATGCTCAATAGATGCTCCTTTTAGAGAGACCTGAAATCTATCACAGTGAGTCTGAACCCTAAGGATAGAAAATGTTTCTCTAAAATCTTTCATGTCAAAATCTTTAAACAACAGGTTCTTAACGTCATGAAATATAGCCAATCCATTTGAAGCAAGTAAGATATTATCTATATACGAAAGTATATATATATATATACTTTCGTATATATATATAAACATTGCTACCATTGAACTTATAATACAAGCTTCTTTTAACTTCATTTTTCACAAAGTCAAATGAAGTGATTACCTCTTCCAATTTTAGGTACCAATTGACGAGCATCTTATTTTAATTTTTATAATGAGTTTCTCAATTTGTAAACCATATATTATCATCTTCTTGAAACCTTTCAAGTCGTACCATATAAACCCCCTCATAATTATCTCCATTTTAAAAGGAAGTTTTAACATTCATATGATATAACTCCATCTTAAAATGAGTTGTCATTTTCATTATCACTCTAAATGTATCTTTAGAAGATACAAGAGAGAAAGTGATATTGAATTTTATTCCTTTTCTCTTAAGAAAACTTTAGCAATCAATATGGCTTTTAACTGCTTAACCTTACTTTGGAATCATTTTTGGTCTTATAGACCCGTTAACAACCAATAGGTTTATAGTCTTGAGATAAATTAATAAGTTTTTATACTTGATTATGCTTTTTATACTATATTTTTTCTCTTATTACAGCTCTCCATAAATATGCATGAGGACTAGAAACATCATTTGAAAAAGTAGATGGATCAATAATATGTCCAACATCATAGTAACTCTCACCAAGATAAACCGTATAATAAGATATTATAACAAGTCTCTTCACCCCAATGGATCTCCTTAATTAAACTTGATCAATATGATCATGTATAAGGATGCTAAATTAGTATGTGTCCAATCCAATTCAATAAGTAAAAGTCTAAATTAATCAGACTTCAAGCTAGGCTTGTGTTAGGGATCAAACTTAGGAGGATCAATTTGGCTCAACTCGAACAACTCAAACCAGTTTAGATAAAACAATGTCATTTTTCTGAAGATCGGTCATGTTTTAAACTAATGATCAAGATTTATTTTGGGCTTAGGTTAAAAATTAAATTGGTCTTAACTTGACCCATTTCCATCTCTAATCTTGTGCCATAAGAACCTCATTATGTGTTTATATTGGTTCCTAATATTATACTAAAGTGGAATTAGGTAAAAAAACCACTAATCCTAATTGAATGGATGAAGGAATAAAACTATGGTAGTATTAACTATGTTACCTTAAGGAATGTGAGAAGGACGAACCATATTCGAATATCATACTCCAAAAAATTAGTTATTTATGTTTCTATAATTATAGATCCTTCTTTTCTATAATAGATTTGTATCCCTTAGAGTGGTTTAGATAACCTACAAACTATCAAGGAGTATAATGATAATGTAGTTTATATTAATATAAAGTATGTAGAAGTAACTTATCAGGGTATTCCCAAACTAAAAAAAGATCGAGAATAGGTTTCCAACTTTTCCATAACTCAAAAGGTGCTTAGGCATGAATTTATTATAGAATTTGTTTAAAATGTAAAACTTAGTCTTAATAGCCTCACTCTAAAGGTAATTTACAAGGTTATTTATGCTCTGCATGCTCCTTATCATATAATTTTAAAGGTTGATTCCACCTTTTAACCACACAATTTTGTTATAGACTATCTGACATAGTAAACTAAGCTACTATTCCACAAGTTTCCAATTATTTGGCAAACAAACATCATTCTTTCCTGAAAACCCTATGTTTACTATAACACTCACTTCAATAATCATTCCTAAAAATTTTGAATAATTTTCCCAATTGGTTCTCCAGTTTAGCCTTAAAGATCTTAATTCTGTTAAGAACTTTAGACGTCCTTTTAATTGAGAAAATATGTCCATATTAAGAATAATCATCAATAAAAGTTGACAAATAATTAAATTTTCAAATGGTAAGTGAATAAGGACAAATCAATTTGAATAATTTCTAAACAGTTATAACTATGAGTTGAACTCTTTTTATTTTTATAATTTACCTGAGTAATTGATTGCATTAAGTCTAGTCGTTGTCATTATAGTATGTCTTTACTGCTATATAATTCTTCTTCTAGTTGTCACTCATCCAAATATTTGATATGGTGGCTACTCGTTTTTAAATACCTAATAACATCTTAAAAATTAAATTCTTTTAATCTTCTTAAATCTCAAAATTGTATTTCTTTATAATGTTATGAGTTTGGATCTTGAATGAAAGTTAAAAGGAGGTGAAAAACATATTAAAGCCTTTTTTTTAATCAATAATGGATAGTGGTTGTTCATCACTAATAATAAAAACTTAAATTTTTTGTTGTCATAACCTGTGGCAATTAATTCATTCTTCTCCTATCTTAGGTTACTGGTAAAAAATATTTAACCTCCTATTTTTTTTATATGTGACCCCATATGTCTCTTCAATTAAAAGGTTCCACCTTTAGAACCCACAACCAATTTCTTGTGATAATACTTTTTTTGGTCTTTTTAACTTTATCCCTTAATCTAGTCTTGATGAAGTGATTGCAAACATTTACTTCTCAATGAACTTATTCCTTCAGCTTAAATCATTTCTTTACTTGGTATTGTTCCTATGTACCAGATTAAAACTATCCTCTAGTATACTGTTAACTACCATATTAGAACTCTAAACTAAAGGAATAAGCTCATCTAGAGGAAACAATCAACATATATAATGCATTATATGGTCATATACTTTACATTTTAATGAACTTTTATATTTATACATACTAAATTTAATGAGCACATAAGTTATTCATGGATATTAAATGTATAAATATACTTTAATAAACATGTATATATGTTCCTTCTTATGAGTATATACTTGTTAAACTTATCAATATAAGAGAAATTTTGCAAGTCGTATTTTATAGATTTCCATTTCCAATGGTCTATATACTAGAAATTTTAGGTCTAAATGTGTAACATCCCATTTCCATACTAAGTGTTAGAACCCTAGATTTTTGTAATTAATAAAATAGCAATGAAAGATTAGAAAAATGCATTTCGCGCTCATGCATAATATAGCATACACACACACACATGGATATTGGTTTTTGCACATTAAAATGATTGAACATGCATTCATTGACATTTTTTTAGGTATAATTGATCTATAAATGTGATTATATTGGAATTGTGAACTATATGTGTTAAAAATTGATTTGGAGAGTATA
>JANZLC010000005.1:13859239-13871290 GCA_026413385.1 Erythroxylum gracilipes | reverse complement strand
TGATTCAACTAGCAAAGAACTCAGATAAAATTGATTAACTCAATAAACGACAACTTAGCCAGGAAATTCCTAATTATGCATAGACCGCGGTCATCGACTCAAATATTTTCTTTGGTTTAATAATAGGTTAGATATGGTTACCAATTACCTCTGACTCCCTCGTTTCTTCTTAATTTTAGAACAATCAAATAAACTCCTTTAAACTATTCCCTAATTAACTAATAACCCCTTCGAGACTTTCTCCGAGATTCAATTAATTAACAGCATTAAACTCTAAAGAAACACTACCCTAACTGACTATGCACTGACTCATGCTTCATCTAGTTAGATCGCAAGTTTCTTAACACGAAATAAGACAAGTATTATATCCTAGTGCTAATTGCCACAAATACTAATCACCCAGTTAATACCACCAAGTAAATCAGTTGGCGATATGCAAATTAACTAACTCTACAATCAGGCCCTAATCGCATAATCAATTAATAAACAACGATAGTAAAACGGAAACAGTACGAATATTATAAACCAAATAATTAGAACAATAAGATCTCACGAGTCAAAGCATAACAATTGGAATTCCCCGACTAAAATAGTTTAGCTACTTATAATGGAATTAAACAAAACAAGATTCTTAATTAACATAGTCTAAATAATAAGGGAAAGAAGAAAAACTAGAAAACGGAATTCTTGAGCGAGATCCACGGGTGACGAGGCTGCATGAATTCTCTCACTTTAATGCTGGAAATCGAACCTATGCATGCATGAAATTGCCCCACGAGAGTTGCTGCCCTTTCTTCCCTTTCATCCCTCACGTACGACTGCTAAGTCTTCTCTAAGTGCCGCTGCTAATTACTCTTTAATGGCGGCTGTTAATTGCTGATTCATTGCGGCTAATTGCCCTCCTCTTTGTTCACTCCGTAGCAGCTGATTTTTTTTTCAAAAGAGAATGGGCCCCTAAATGCCTTAGAGAAGTGTGCCCCATGATGGGCCCAAGCTCGACCAATTGTAGCCTAAATTAGTTGTTGTTTTCCTCTTAATTTTTCACATCATGCAAAAATTATAATTCCCAACAAGGAAATATTAAATCAAATTAAATCCCAATAATTAAATCAATAAGAGGAATAAAATAGAATAATTAAAACATAAATATTAGACAAATATGCACTTATCATGTACATTTGAGGACAATGTACATTCTTAAGTGTAAGGAAGGAGTTAATGATTTTCTTAAGTTTATTATAATCGTGGTTATTAAATTTTATTAATTTATATTCTAAATTAATTTAAATTTGTCCATCAATCATTTTCAAAAAAAATTATCCATCAATATTTTATTTCATTATTGAATTTTGACTTGAATTAGGATGCAAAAGGATGATAGTTAGAATAAAATTGCTTTTATAAGTTATATTGTTAGTAACCATCGAAATAGTTAAGTTGAATGAAAATTGTATATTATTTACACACATATAACTAATTTTTTTGTGAGCTTTTGAGCTTAAGAGCAAAATTAAAAAAATTTAAGCTATTTATTTCTTTCATGTGTGTTATCTTGCATAGTTGAACAATTCTAGAACTTGCTTATATTATACATATTTAGATCATATTTTGTTAAATTGGAAGCATTGAAGTTATAAAGGCACTTAGATTTAATAGTTGTTTGAGCCTATTTCTTTGAAAATTACCTTTCCTTATTTTATTAGATTCAGCATTTGTTTAAGCCTACTTCTTTGAAAATTACCTTACCTTATTTTATCCTTTAACCCAAGTTGAGCCCTAAATTGTTTCATTGATTATACCCACATTATGAACTTTTATCTTATTTTCTTTGAAGCGTTTTTATTGTTTTGAACCCTAAAGGTTATTTATATTAATTGAATGCTTGAAACTTAAAATTATGAAAGGTTCAATATTTCTTTAATGGTGGTATATGACGAATGCTCAGAAATAATTTTAAATTTTTTTGCCAGCATAGAAAAAGAAAAAAAAGTATAGTACCAATAGATTTATAATTAAAGTACATGTATATTGTGAACAAGTTTCTTGTAATGTTTCTTTTGAAAAATTCCTTCAATTTTATCACATTTTTATTATCCCATTCATACCTTAATTAAGCCCCATTACAACCTTATAGAGGACTTTTGATTTTTGTTTCTAGTTTACATACAAGTGGTGAAGATGTAATAATATTGCAAGCCTATGGTAAGAAATCTACTACGCAATGATTTCAGAGTTTGTTACTTTTCACCTTAGACACTTGAGTGCACGGATTGAAACCTTGGTAAGGGTGTAAAGATTCATGGTTTTGATTTTAATAAGACTATTAACTTGATTATTGTTAATATCGACTTATAAAGTTAATTTTAGGATAACTTAATTCTACTTGTATGTTAATTTGATTGATATGACATGATGGCTTAGAGTATGAATGGACAAGTTGAAATTAAGGATGGATGTTGTAAAGTTAATAATTTAGATTATGAACTGTGTGATGACAAGAAAAGCTTAAGTATGAGGATGTTTGATAAATGCATATTTGATTATAATTATACATCCATATTTAACATATTTTGCTTGATATTTTATAGTTTTATTATATATTTGTGCTTCATTTGCTCTAAATGCATTTATAGGTTAGAATTGCCTTTATGGACATAAAGGAGAAGAATTTGGATGGAACCGTGAAATAAGATGAAGATTTGAAGCAACTAGGGACCTACACACCTGTGTATAGAGATGGTGTAAGTCTTTGCAAATGTGTGAAGATTGAAAAAGTTAAGTTCTAGTTGTTTGGAGTTACACGCCAGTGTATACTAAGATACATGTCAATAAATGTTACTCGTGTAAGTCTCTGTGCCTATGTAAGATCACAAATTCAAGTTTTTTTTTAATTATACACATTCTCTCACATGCTGGTGTAAGTGCTTGTGTATATCCCAAAAACCCTAAATTTTACTATAAAAAGACATAAGTGGAGGCAAATTAAAGAGAGATGGCTTTTGCAGTAGATTTAAGACGTGAGACACCTAAAGACGTGATGGTTTTGATCAAGGTTTGTGAAAAACACTAAGAATACATCAAAAGATCCATTAGATTACAATGTCAAACCTCAAACTTGCAAGAAGATTCAATAGGAGAAAAAGAGAGATTTAGAATTATCATTCCTTTGTTTTCTATTAGTTTTTCTTCCTATTTTTTAATTTCATTTTATATGATTAGTAATTAAACGTGATTAGTGCCTAGGCATGATTATATTATGTTTCAATCTTTTATCCAACGCAAATATCTTAATTGATTATTGTGATTTAATTATATATTTGTCATACGGTTGAGATTGAGAAATCCTTTTGTATGTGATTAGTGTAAATTGCATCATGTTTTAGGGCATAGTTTAATATATGTTTAGCTGTTAATTCAATCATATAGTATGTGTTTAGGTTAGAATTGTGTTAGTTTGTTAATTATTTGTGTTTTAAGTGTTTTATGGGTTAATACAGGCTTTTGAGCTTAAATATTATGTTTTTGAGATACCTTAATGTGTTTGCTAGTGTTTCAGGGTCGATATCAAAGAACGGAGGAGTTTTAGAGGGAACCTGAGCTATAACACATGCCAGTCTACGATCATGACATAAGCATAAAGATTGGCCCACTATCGTGGCTTGTGATAAGTGTAAATTGTATCATGTTTTAGGGCATAGTTTGATATGTGTTTAGTCGTTAATTTAATCATTTAGTATGTGTTTAGGTTATAATTGTTTTAGTTTGCTAATTATTTATGTTTTAAATGTTTTGTAGGTTAGTATAAGTCTTTAAACTTAAATATTATGTTTTTGAGCTACCTTGATGTGTTTGCTAGTATTTCAAGGTCAATATCAAAGAGTGGAGGAGTTTTGTAGGGAATCCAGGCCATAATATAGGCCTAAGATTGTGGCAGGCAGGTCACGATCATGACAAAAGCTCCAGGTTTGGCCCATAATCGTGGCCTGCATGTCACGATCGTGACAAAAACATACTCTCACAATATCTCTCTGCCGTCACATAATGTCTCTTTTATATTAAAAACTTAGGGTTTTATGGGTGAGGTGGCACATTTCATGGACGTGACATGGCCTGTCACGCCCATGACACACACACCTCTCGCAGTGGTGAGAAGTCTCTCACGGCCGCTAGCCACTTTACATGGGGGTGATTAATGTGTCACTCCCATGACATATGTGGTGACTAATTTCCAGCATTCTTTTTTTTGCATATACTCTTTATCTTCATGCATTTTTTATGGATCCCGCTTCCGGAGGCCAACTCTTGCTTTGATACCATATTATGTTGGACCCCGTTTTTGGAGCCCAACACTTGCTTTGATTTCGGAGTCCAACTCCAGAACCCTCAAACGTGAGCGTATTCCAATGAAAATCTCCTTAACTATTTTCGGTTCATCTTCATGCTCTAATACCATATTATATTGGACCCCGCTTCTGGAGTTCAACTCTTGAGTCGTGAGAACGTGAGGGTTTGATACGGCATCATGATGGGCCCCATTTCTGAATTGTTCTTACTATTGAAACATTATTCTGTGCTTAATTTTCATCCAGAAATTGAAATTCTTAAAGAATGAATTAGAACTTCATTCCTTAAAAAACATTGTATTCCTATGTCTCTAGTTTATTTTGAAATAAGAATCATCCCATTCGGAGCTTTATAGATAAAGATATGATCAAAATATTGAAGTATGTTCGGTAAAATATCCAATTCACACTCTTCCAAATGATATCCTTACTTTGGTTCAATCAATATTTTTCATATCAATACCAAAAGCTATAAATTCTCATGTAAAGATATATAAATGTTTTAGGAAACTATTGCTTCAAAAATCAGGTCATTTGGAGGTCGGACAACAAAGTTATGGCCAAAAGAGTAAAACATGTTCAGAGTTGGAAAATCCTTGGGGTGCGCTCACAAGCGACCGCAAGGAATAAGGCTGCGATCGCAAGGATGAAGATGCAATCACAAGAATGCTTAGTGAGATCGCAAGAGAGCTTGGTGCGATCGCAAGAGTGCTTGGTGCGATCGCAACCGAAGCTGTTCTGACTAATACATCCTCTGTGACATCCTAACTTGTAATAGTCATATCTCTCAACTCCGATATCCAAAATTTTCATACGATATACCGTTGGAAAGATAAAAGAAAGATATACAACTTTAAAGAAGAAAACTTTGTCTAATTCAGCATAGATCAATCCAGATTTTCCCTTAAAGGAAGAACACACCTTTTACCCCTATGAAAGACTATGATTATGTCCTCAATCATACTGTACCTCCTTTGGGGAAATTTGCATAACTTTCACTAGGGATGTCTGATTAGGGTCATTTAAAGACCGTTTCGAAGAAGACTTCTAGAACTACAACTTCCATGAAGACCCCAAAAAGATATTTTGCCTCCAAAAGGGTCAAATTATAAATCCATGTAGCCATCCCATATTCACTTCCTCTAAGGCAATATCACTTCTTAACCATTCAACTACCAAATTGATTTCATTAACTCTCAAATCTCAACTCATTTAACTCATCACATTCAACTACATAACATCATTCATAATTCCTATCTTTCTTTTCCATAACATCTCACTTATGTATATATATATATATCAACAATTCGTATTCAAAATCTATCATCTCAAATCGATAACTTCTCCAAATATACCTAATTCCAACTCAACATCATCCATACACAATTCATATTTCATTAACATCAAAAGATAAGAGTTTTACAAATCTTTACTCACATATCAACATTACATCATTTGCTTAATACAAAATACATATAGATGCTCATGTTCGATATTCTGTTAAAGCTACTCAAAAATCAAACTAACTTAGTACAAAAGCTAATTATCTTGGAGTTGCCAAGTGCCTTTATACTCTTGATCACTTGATCCCTTGCTCATCACCTTAATATGGGGAGGAAAGGGGGTGAGCTTGAAAGCTCATGGGTAACAGGTTTATAATCGAGAAACAAGCAAAAACCATTGAAAAAGTTCATTGCCAGTATAAAATTCACATTGAATCATGAAGCACAAAATTTCCAAATTTTCACTTATCAAATAATTCATAAACATCATGAATCATGAATTCATCAAACTTGTCACAAATCATAAACACATAAGCATATTAGAATGGTTTGGGTGGATCCAAAATAGAACGTACTATCCCAATCCCACATGGTGGTCATACGTAGCCGTGAACTTAGGGGAGTCTGTGAAGGCGCTCCATGACACTAACGGGCAGGCGAAAGAAGCCTTTTGTCAAAGTGCACTTGACTTAACTTAGGCAACCACCACAAACCCAAATAACATGTATTCAATAACTTACAAACTTGTTGCCCAAAATGACACATTTTCAAAAACATGATTTTTCATAAAGATAAAATCTTCATTCCGAAATTCATCAACACAGTATTCACATACCAAACACAAAGCACTTTCTCAAAGCATTCAAAGATCAATAAATGCACATTTATAAAACAATTGAAATCATTTAATTCTCTTGCTTTTGAAAACATAGTCATGGCTCATTAACTTAATTATAAAAATGTCCCCTACCTTGAATTCCTTGCTTAAAAACTAGGTCAAAGGTGCCTCTCTTCTTGCTCCTCTTGCCTCTCTTGATTTCCTTCAACCATAACAAAAATGCCACTGAATAGGGTTTTCAATTGAAAATCCCACAAAGCACAATCACTAAAATTGGTTCTAGAATACCTAAACCATGCATTTCCTAAGCTTCATGAACCAAAATCTTTTTAAAAATCCAAAAGATTAACAATGATCTTACCTTCAATCTTCACCAATTGAAGAGTTTCTAGGCTCTAATGAAAGCTCATTTCTTCCTCTACCTTTCTCCCTTCTTAAACAACTTCAAAATCACTCTCTAAAACTAATAAATGAAGAAACCTAGCTCAAAACTCCCTTCTTTTCTCTATTTCACCGAAACCTCTCTCTTCAATTTCGTTTTCTTCTTCTTCAATTGCAAGACAAAGCTTCTCTTAGCTTTAATTCCCTTAATGAGAGTGAAAAGTCCACTTTACCCCTCCTTTCATGCTTTATGTCTTTTAACCTTAAGTGATGTTCTAAAAATGCTCTTATAAAATCTTACTACCTTAACACTTTAATTCAATTAACCTATGTCATAAAATCTTACTAACATTAACATAATAATTAACTCCATGAAATAAATCCATAAGGACCTCATAATTAATTTAATCATGCTTAACTTCAATCAAAAAAATTCAGGGGCCAACAATTTTCTTGTCTCCTCTTTCTCAAATTCTTCTTGTTTCATGAAGATAAGAGAGTGCGAATCTCAACAAGATGGCTCAAAGATTGTGCTTTCAACTCACTTTAGCTCTTTCACTTCTGAATTGTACCTAAAATCAAATATGAACTAAAGTGAGTATCTTAATCACCAAGTGTTATGGATTAAATGTATAATCAATTAGGCATATATCAAACTATCATTATGGAAATTCCCTATGTTTATGATTCAAGTTGCATATTGTTGGCTTCTCTAAATATATGTATATAAAAAATAAAAAAATAAATAAGGAAAAAGGAAAGAAAAAGAAAAATAATGAGGAAGAGATAAGAAAAATCTTGCATGATCATACTTAAGTGACTTGAATCAAGAGAATTATGGGGTATTTTTAGATAAAACTCATATGGATGGATTTATATACTTCTTATAATTTGATAAACCTAAAAGTTTCCCTTTTTTAAACCTTATTGAAGCCTCATTACTCCCTTTTAAAAACCGCTGCATTTTTGCATTTAGTTCATTATTTAATGGTAAAGATGTGATATATAAACAAGTCTATAGTAAGATTTTCACTGTTTTAATATGAGAGATGATTAATATCCTAAATAGTTTAAGTGTATGGAGTGAAACAAATGAGAGGGTATTGATTCCTGTTGCGTTTGATTTTGAAAAGAATCTTAGGACAATTACTTATTTCTATAATTTGTGAGAACTTATATAATAAATTCTAAGTTTTTTTGTGTGCTTAATTTTGATGAATGAGACATGGTTAATTGGGTTATAAAGGGAATAAGAACGGAAACAGAAGGATTTGGAGAGATGTTGATAAGTCTGAACAATTATATGCGTAAAGGAAAGCATTGTCTGAGTTTCGGAGAATTTGATAGTATGCACAAAGTAAAAATATTTTGCATTAATTTTCTATATTTTGATTGATAAAATGCTTGTGATTACGAGCATATATTTTATGTTTTATGGAGTAGATTGGAGATTTAGATCAAAATGTGCTTGAAAGTGGATATTTAGTGAAGAAGGAACAAAGTTGAAAATTTAAGAAAAGAATGCAAGCCTATAGAAAAAGAAGTTCCAGAAGAGGTCTAAGCATAAGACATACTTATACCTTAGTTGATATGACTACTCTAATAAACAAAAATGATTAAATGGATGAGGCCTTTCTAGAGTTATTGGATGCTAATTATTTCTACCTTTATTTTTCTTTATTTAGAAGCTTTAATTAGGTAGGATTTATTTTGATAGGCTAATCCCAATGGAAGTTGGATCCTTTAAATTTAATCTTGATTGTATCTTTTATCCATTTTAAGAAGATTATATAGGGCTTTGGGATTATGTAATTGATAGAGTTGTAGGAGTAGCCATCTCATCTCCTCTCCTCTTGGTCAACTTTATTTTTTTCATTCTTTATTTTTCTTTTATATTGACTTTGAGAGCCATGTGAAACTAAAATCTCTTTTTTTAGACAAAGTTTAATTGAACTCTAATTCTCCAAGAGTTGTGAGACCTAATTGTTCTTCTTTACTCTTTTATTTTTAATTATCTATATATCTTCAGAGATTGTTATCATTATTATTTTATTTGATTGATACAAAAAGTAAGTTTTTAATTATTAAATTAATATATTGCCAATTGGAATGAATAAATTTGTAACTGTTTAATTGTTCAAATGCTAGTAGCTAAATGGTGATATAATATGGTTTAATATAGGATATTCAACACATATTAAGTAGATATATAATCTAGTCTAAATAAATTAAAATTGTGTGTTTATTGTCTAGAATTGGTGCTATAAAGTTTTTAATGTTGTTAATAGATTAAATCCTAAGGTTTTATTTAGTTTTGTTTATTGATAAAATAATTAATCAAAGAGATTGTTTTTGTTAATAAGGAAGTAAAGAGAGATAGGATATTAGAACTTGTTAACAAACAAAACCAAATTATTAAGGAATATAAGGGCTTATCTTTTCGTCAATGATCAATTGAAAGAATCAAAATTGAAATTATAGCTTAGGCTAGAGGTTCGTTGTCATTTGATTTCATTAAATTTCAATCTTGATTACTTTTTGTTTTCAATTTAATCTATTTTAGTTTCCACCTTAAAACCATCACTTCCTTTATTTTGTTTTGTTAATTTAGTAAAGGACATAAGCTTTACTAGTCTTTATGGATTTGATCCTACTTATTGCTATATACAATTTCTTTGAGATTAGAGTTAAATTATATTTTTTGGATTCAACACCCACCAATCCTTGATTTCTCCTTTTTATCCTTTCCAATAAAAAATTTAAAAAGACAAACTGTATAAAATAAAGCTTGAAAATCAAGAGAAAAAGCAAACTAACCACTTATTGAGTGTTAGTGTTGTGAATATGTATATATATCCATAAATTTTAAGTTAGCACAAAAAAGGTTCTTGAGTTTCATATTAGAGACGGTAAACTAAGTCAGGTATTGAATATGGGAAAGGTTTTTAAGTGCTTGATAGTTGCAGATTGCATGATGTTTTAATAGGCACTTCAGTATGTTTTCAGTTGTTAATTAATTGATTCATGCATGTTTAGGTTTAGAATTATGTTAGTTAGTCAGATATTTAAGTTTTGAGTGTTATGTGGGTTAGAGCATGCTAGTGAGCTTTAATTTTGTGTTTCTGAGGTGCTTTAATGTGTCTGCTAGTGTTTGAGATCATATAGCGAAGAACGGAGAAGATTTAGAAGAAGCCTGACGGAGGACCTAGGGCCACGATCGTGACAAAGACCTTTTCAACACGATCATGACAAAGACCCTTTCAGCAGGCCACAATCGTGATAGAGACTAGGCCATGATCATAGCCTGCGAGATGACAGATGCAGACTGGCCTCTCGAACATAATTTTTCATGAGTTATTTCAAACTTCTGGGCCTGAGTAAAACCTAGTATTTACCCAAAAACGCCCTAGGACTATTGAAGACAAAAGAATGACTTGAAAAAGGGAGCCTTTATTTGATACATTTTTGAAAAAGCTAAGGAAGAAGAAGAAGGAAGAGAGAGAGAGAAGAAGAGAGAGAATAAGGTAGAGCTTCAGCTGCTTTAACCTCCAATCCTCCAAGTTATCTTTTATTTTTTCTTTCATCTTTTATTTGGTTCATTTGATGTATGAGATGGAATTGATGATGATGAATCTTGAGTTAAGGATGTCCTAACTTCTTTTAGGGATTCATACTTAATTCAATATTAATCTAGTTGCTTTTTTTGTTAATGATGTTGGGTGTTGTGATAATTTGTTGTAATTGCATGCTTCGGTAATAAATCGAGAGAGTGAACCAAATGTAAAATGATTACGTTGGTTAATGAGAGTTAAACAATATAATAGACCACATAAATAATCAAATCGGTAATTATATAGAGAGAAATCTCATATGAGGACCTGATTGTTTATTGGAATGCTTAAGAAATAATTAGGTTGTGGGTTGTTTTGTTAATCGAGAGATTACATGTTCAGTAACTCAATTTAATTAGGGTTTATAATTTAGGGCTTGGTAATTACAACTCAAGAGCGATTAATCTACCCTTCAAAAGTCTACGACGTCCTTGTTTGAATTTCAATTGTCAATTGGTTGTGCTCAAGTTTGATTTCTTTATTTTAATTTTACAATTTCACTTCCAATCTATCCATATTCAATTGCTTAATTTTTTACTCATTTGTATTTTCATTTTAATTACACTTTTAGGCCTTAGACAAATTAGGATTCAATTAGTTCACTAATTACTCATAGGATAGACACCTTTAATACTATAAGTTTATGATGCTTATACTTACGGACATTGGGGGTTTTATTAGAAGTAAAACTTGCTCAATAATGTTCCTCCATTTTTTTTAATGCTTATTAGTTTACAAGCCAAGATGGTAGACACTATAAGGTCACCAAAGAGAACCATATTATTACCAAAGAGGAGAGGAAATAAGACATGACAAGCAATTGGGATGAGGGAGAAGATGAAGAGGGATAAATAATTTAAGGTACGGATAGTAGAGTATTCCTGCTATGTTATCAAAACGTGCTAGAAAACTGATAGAGATATGATTTTGTTTTATTTTTCTTCTTCAGAAGATTTAATTTGAATATTTTAAAAATGAAAATGTTCATTTAAAATGCTCTAAGATATTAGTTAATGGCTACTTCTCTCTATCAATTATATTAAGTCTATCTGCTTGGGGAAAGAAATAGTATATGAGCTATAACAGAAACTTGATTTGGTTAATTCTGACTCATTGTGAGGCTCTCTATTATTTTATCAAGTTATATGTCTCTTTATATATCCCAAGAGAAGGCCATTCTATGTCTATAGTCTGTGTGAAGTTGATTTGCTAAAAATTGTTCCTTAATCCATCAATTTCATTGTCATATGCTCCTTAATTCTTTCCTTCTTTTGGAAAGTCCTAGCATTTATCTCTTTCCAAATGTAGTACATGGAGCTACCAAAGGTAATAGTAAGCATTGTTTTATTTGTTAAGTTAAAATGACTTTACGTATTAAATGAATTTTTGATGACAACCAAAGAAAGAAGAAAAGCAGACGAATTATAATCCTAACAAAAATCAGACGAAAGGCTTTGGAGATAAAGTAGACTAAAGCCAAGGGAGAAACAGACGGAAGTTCAGTTAAGAAAAATAGACGGAAGCAAAACGTTAGCTTATGAAGAAAGCAGACGAAAGTTTTTCATAAAGACAGATGTAAAAAACAGACGAAGCGT
>JANZLC010000005.1:13810211-13823959 GCA_026413385.1 Erythroxylum gracilipes | reverse complement strand
TGAGGAGTTTAGGGGTGGTTGTCAGTAGTGGTCTCTTATCGTCGGGTATTTACCGGAATGACCTACGGGTGTTCCGGAGGGTACTCTATGGTAAGGGGACGCTACATTAAAGCTCTTTCTCACTTTGGTCACTCCGATCACAAGTCCTTTATCTGATCATGCATATCAATGTAATGAGATGCATCAATTCACATATTATGCTTGCAATAATTTTCATTCAATGTGCTAATGACATATATCAAATTCTTCGGATCTATGTTCGGCATTCATCATTCAGTTGATCACACATTCCATATTACACATAAAATTTGAAATCACTTCCATATACAGTCCCGAGTATCAATCTCCTTAGACCAACAATGTATAGAATTATACCAATCATACAAGTAACAGTTCAATAACAAAAATTTAATCACAAACAAATCAATCATAATGAGAAACATCTAGGTGGTTAACTCACAATACGTTCCAAATAAGTTATTCCCTTGATGATCCGGCAATGTCTGGATTCTGGCAATTAACTTATGTGTCTATAGTTATGCAATATACACACATTTTTCACACATGACTAAGTTATTCAATCATATGAATATACAATCATGCATATGTATATGTGTCATGTTTCAATGCATACTCAATTGACTTTCTTGGGTATGTATTCTTATGCAAAGATCTTGATTCATTCTTAGTTCATTAACCATACGTTTACCTAATTCTCTTTACCCTATGCTCCTCATTGTTCATATATCCATAACTTATAAAACTCTTTACTAATTAATCAAGTAATAATCTAGATTCATTCCTAACCTTAATCAAGTCCAAATGCACCAAATTAAAGTGACTTGTCCTCATTTGGTTCAACAAATAGACAAAGCTGAAGTTAACTTTCCAGAACTAGGGCCACGATTGTGAGGGACCATGCCACACTCGTGACAGAAGCTTGTGCAATAGGCCACGATCATGGGGATTATGCCACGATCGTGATAGAACCCAAATAACTAGACTATGATCGTGTACTACATTGTTTCCCCCAATTCTGCAAGAATGTATCAAACTTAGAAACATACCAAACACTTGAATTTTCCATATTACAATCCCTTTAAACCTACTTTATTACATGATCATCTACCTTCCATCTTGATTACACTAAGGTTCATTAAACTTTGCTCATTTTTGTCATTAACAATCACTTCTCACACATACAGATACATCTCCAATTTTTCATATTCATAAACACCTTCATAACAGTCCATCAATTATACCTCAATTCCACATCAGTTTCACCTCAAATCCCAACTCAAAATCATCCATACAATAGCTTATAAACTATTGTTCTTCATGCTCACAAAAACAGAACATGATTGTATCCATTTATTCATCAGTATCCCAGAACTCATTAAACACCATTATCACAATCAATCCATCCCTAAATAACCATCATAAATGATATGCTAACATATGTCACAATAGGTCAGTAATTCACTTACTTGTTCAGCTCAAAAGCCTCCTCAATTATCAAGCTAACCTAGCCTTCCAAGCATGCAAACATAACTCCAAGAACAAGGTAGGAATAGAAATGGGTTTCAACAACAAGAGGAAGACAACAAAATATTGGAGTGGTAAAGTGTAGAATTTAGGAAAAAACTCAAAGTTGTAAGGGTTGTATGTGCATGTGTTGGCAGTAAGAAGAAGAAGAAGATAACATGTAGCAAAAACAAAAGAGAAGATGGTTATGCCATGTGTATGTGTCATGTGGGGTAGGTATATGGTGAGTGTTGAGACACTTATCAAGTAGAGACACATGCTACATGTCTTCTACTTAAACTGCCAAAAGTCACTTAAATATCTAATCCATTTGTCACTTAATCTCTAAGCCATTTGTCATTCAATCTCTAAGCCATTTGTCAATCAATTCTACTGCCATATGTCACTTATTTCTACTGCCATGTGTCAACTTGTCTTGCCACTTAACATTTTTTCCAGACTAAGTGTACATATTAATTCACCAATCTCCTAATTGTAACAATTAATTCCAAATTACTAATTGTTATCCATTAAACCAAAATTCAAGACATAAATAATACACAATCATATCATAATCTTTTAAATCTTTCATACCCCGAAATATGTAAATTGAGTGTATATACTATCCTTGCAATGTTTTCTAAATCATGATTCATGTATGTATGTGAATATTATGCATGTGAATGAAATGCGCCTCGTTAAATTCTCAAATGATATGACTCATGTGACTCAATAGTCTAAGACTCCAACCCTTAGTAAGTTTTGGAAACAGGCTATTACATGGAACCTAATATAAAATTACTACAAGTAGAGAACTAAATCAACTATTTTAAAAGGTGAATTTGGTGGATTTAAGCTCAATAGGAAGGATCTTTAGATGGACAAATAAATAGTGAGGAGAAATTCTCATAAGGAAGAAATTAGATAGAGCAATTGTAAATCAAGCTTGGATCAGTATATTTTTGCAATCATTTATACATTTTGGAGAAAATGTGTTTTCAGGTCACTCTTATCTACTCATACAGATGATAACTGAACCTAGAAGGAATAGTGCACCATTCAAGTTCTTTAATGGAGTCACAGAATTGGATGGTTTCATGGAGATAATAAGTAGATGTTGGAATCAAGAGGTGCAAAGGTACAAAACTTATCAACTGATGCTAAATTAAAGCTAGTGAAGAATACAATTAAGGATTTAGTCAAAAAAAAAAAGAATCAAAGCCTAAATAATAATAAGTAGAAGCTGGAAGAAGCTCAAGCAGCTTGCTATAACAACCCTCATAACACTGATTTTAGATTGTAGAAACTCAAAGGCTGAAAGAGTACCAAGAGGGTTTGACTTTCCAAAACTTTATACTAAAGCGAAAAGCTTGATTGAATAATATAACAGATGGTGACTTTAACACAAGATACTTTCACCCATCTCCTCTTTCAAGGAGAAACATAAACAAAATAGCTGAACTGCTAGATAACCTGGGAAACTCCATTTCAGAATAAGGTGATTTCCAAAACCTAGCCAAAAGTTACTTTTAGTAATTGATGGGAACAACTGACAATTACAAACACAGTTTTAATGTGAAAGATATACTTAAAGCTTCACAAATTCAAGCTCTCAATGATTCATTGATTACCCCCTTTATAGCTTAAGAAGTTAGGGATGTCCTCTTTAGTTTGCATCCATCAAAATCACTAGGACCCGATAGTTACATATGCCTTATACCAAAGAAACAAAACCCTCTTCCATGTCTGATTTCAAACCTATTTCCTATTGCGTAACAGTATACAAAGTTATTGTTAAGGTTTTGCTATGAGGCTAAAGTTACCTCTAAAAGAAGTCATAAATCTTACTAAAGGAGCCTTGTTACCTGAAATAACTATTGGAGACAACATCCTCATTTTACAAGAGCTCTTAGGGGAGTATAAAATAGGCAAAAATATCAAAAACTACTTGATGAAAATTGACTTCTTCAAAGCTTATGACACAATTAACTGGAGATACTTGCAAGATTGCCTTGAAGCAATAAGTCTACCAGCCATCTTTAGAAAATGGATATTGGAATGCATTTAAGCTCCCTCATTCAGTGTCCTGGTCAATGATATTCCATCTCTACCTTTCAAAAATGCTAGAGGGATAAGGAAAGAAGACCCCTTTTGTGAGATACCACATCGTTTGGATAGGAGAACAAAGTATGCCTTGTAAGGGTATGGATACCTATCTCCCACAAGACGCGTTTTCCCAATGGTGAGGAGCAAAACGTGAGCGATTTGGATCGAGGGGAAACCCAAAGCGGACAATATCTGTGGGCGAGTGGTCTGAGCTGTTACAAATGGTATCAAAGCCGGTACCTGAACCATTGTGCCAGCTAGGCTGGGCCCTAAGGGTGGTGGAGAGTGTGAGATCCTACATCAGTTGGATAGGAGAACGATGTATGCCTTGTAAGAGTATGGATACCTATCCTCCACAAGACGTGTTTTCCCAAGGGTGGGAAGAGCAAAACCGTGAGGGGTTTGGCCTGAGGGGCAACCTAAAGCAGATAATATCTATGGACGGGTGGTCTGGGTTGTTACAAATGGTATTAGAGCCGATACTCGACCCATTATGCCAGCTAGGTTGGGCCCTAAAGGGGGTGGAGAGTGTGAGATCCCACATCGGTTGGATAGGAGAACGAAGTATGCCTTATAAAGGTATGGATACCTATCCCCCACAAGATGCGTTTTCCCAAGGGTGGGAAGAGCAAAACCATGAGGGGTTTGGCCCGAGGGGCTATCCAAAGTGGATAATATCTGTGGGTGGGTGGTCTGGGCTATTACACCATTTCCCCTAACCTTTTTACTCTAACCAAAGAAGGGATCTTAATATTGATTTCTAAACTTACAGAGTGCAATGGTAGATTTTGATACCACTATAGGTGAAGAGATTTTAAATTAACTCATTTGATTTATGCCGATCACCTAATTTTTTATTGGTACAGAAAACCATTCAATCAACATCTTACTAAACATCTTGCATTTATTTTCAAAATGGTTTGGAATTAAAGTGAATGCTGAGAAAAGAAACTTGTATAAATCCTTAGATGTTAGAAATCAAGAAAAAAATTAGGATTTACACTACACTTCCCTCTATTCAAATATATTGGAGTTCCAATTACAATAATCAAACTTAAGTTTTCATATTTCTTTCCTTTGATTGAGAAGATTAAATATAAGATAAATTCTTAGCAAAATAGGTTCCTCTCTATTGCGACTAGGCAGACTCTCATTACTTTAACACTAAACAACTTGCCCATTCACTGGTCTGCATGTGTTGTCCTACCTAAGAGAGTCAATAAAGAAATTGATAAAATCCTCAAAGCCTTATTATGGTATAGGAAATTAGAAAATGGAAAAAATATATAGTGAAATGGAGTAATCGCTACCAATCTCATAAATGCAACAAGTGCTTTTATGTAAAAGAATATGGAGAATTTTCATGAACAAAAAAGCCTTACAGATCAAATTGGTGCATGAATACCATCTCAAGGATCAAAATTTGTGGGTAGTAAATTCTTGTTAATTTTCTTGGTTTTTCAATTATCTACTCAATTTGAGAGGTATGATATATCCCGACATCAAGCACAAATTAGGAAATAGAGCTACTATTTGGTTCTATTTCAATAATTGGACTATCTTTAGCCCACTTATTCAAAGCGCAGACATATCACAACTTAGAAATAAAATTCCTAGGAATGCTAAAGTCTCCTTACTTATCCATAATAGAGAATGTTAATGCAGTTTTAGCAGATTCTGTCTAATTATTGAATACTTACCTCAAATTCCTGAGGTATATGGAGAAGATAACATCATTTGGTCTCCTAATCTGAAAGGGACATTCACTAATAGCTCTTGTTACAAGCTAATTGCAAGCAATGCAGAAGAAGCTCCTTAGCATGCAATCCTGTGGAAGCAATCTCTAAAGCCAAAAGTCTTATTATTCTCCTAGTTAGTGATCAAGAACAGGCGTAAAACGAAGGATAAATGGTTTGGGGTATACCATCCCATTTGTGTACTTTACAAAAAAAGCTGAAGAGAACAGGAATCATCTATATTTTTGTTACAGGTATACCAAAGCAATCTGAAGTAGAATTCTACATTCATTACCAGTACCTTGTTACACATTTGATTGGGGTGAGATGCTAAACATGATCATTGAAATCACCAAGAAAGGAAAGTAGAATGGATTGCTTATTAAAACAATTTTTACTACCACCATCTACTCTATACGGAAGGAAAGAAACAAGAGATTATATAAGGGAATTGAAGATGAAAAATATCAGTTTGTAGAAAATATTATTAATTGGATTCAGGAAGCTCTGATAGCAAACAACAAATAAAATTCACTCACCCTTGATTTGAAGAACAAATGGATGCTGTAATGCTAAGTACCAAATGATGTAAACTCTTGTAATTTCAATTTTTTTGAATTATAGAGAGATAAAGCAACTCATTGTAATGTTGTTTTAGCTTTTGTTATTATTAATATAATTCCTTTTATTTTCCAAAATAATATTTTTATTTAAACCTAGCTATGAAACAACCTAGAATAAGCTCTTTAGGTTTAGTAGGACAATCATATTATGAAATAATTAAATAGATTAATCGAGGCAACAATCACACAAGACCAGATCATTTAACCTATGCTATGTTATCCCTAATGATTCACCACCATTAATTTACCATAAATGAATAAAAATATAAGTATTATGTATTATTTTCTAGGTTTTGGAAATGGGTCCATGCATAAATAATCTATTAAGAATGAGAACATCAATCGTTCATCCATGAATACTCAAAACATTAACCAAAGAATAACATAAACAATTTCTAGAGAGAGAAAATATATAAGATGAAGAGATGCTCAAATGTATTCTTCAGCCTTGATTTCCCCTTCGAACTAGAAGGAAGAAGTTTAGCTCTCCATAGATCTCAAAGAGGTAAGAGTGTTGTCCCTTTTCGCGCTTATAAAACGATTCATGCCTTCTTTTACTGCTTAAATGTCCATTTATAGCAAAAATTAAGGTACTGGGAGATACACAGTTGGATACATGATAGTGGTAGGTTGCATAATGTTTTAGTGGGTAGTTTAGTATACGTTTAGTTGTTAAATTGAATGATTAGTGCATGTTTAGGTTAGGATTGTGTTATTTAGTTAAATGTTTGTGTTTTGAGTGTTATATGAGTTAAAGCATGCTTTTGAACTTTAAGTTTGTGTATTTGAGGTGCCTTCATGTATTTGTTTATGTTTGAGAATAGATATGGAAGACCAGAGGAGAATCCAAGGAAGCTTTTAGCCAGACCTAGGCCTAACAAAGAGCTAAAGGAAGTGCCACGATCGTGGCTGCGCAATAGACATCGCAGATAGCCTCTTGAATGCGACGTATTGAGGGACATTAGGATTTTTTGGACTCAAAAAACCCTAGGGTTTACCTAAAATAGAAAAAACTATATAAATAAAGAGAAAGAACCCTATGGAGAGCCCAATTTTTCCCACTTTGGGAAAACCCTAAGAAGAAAGAAGAAGAAGAGAGAGAAGAGGGAGAAGAGGAAAGAGGAACGGGCTTCTTCTTCTGCTGCTTTCCTGAGCCATCCCTATCCCATCCAAATTACATTTTCTCTTCATCTTTTTATTTTTTTTCTTTGAATGTGTAAGATGGATATGATGATGTTGATGGATTTGGGATTGATGATAATTTTCTAACTTTTCTTTAGGGATTTAAACTTGATTAAATGTTAATCTAGTTGTTTTGTGTTAATTCATTTAGGTGTTGTGATTATTTGTTATAACTTGATGCTTCAGTAATAAATCAAGAGAGTAAACCGAATGCAAATTGATTGGGTTAGTTAATGAGAGTTAATCGCCCCAACAGACTGCGTAAATAATCAAATCGGTAATTATATAGAGACAAATCTCGTGTGAGACCCAGTTTTTTATTATAAGGCCTAAGAACTGATTAGGTTGTAAGCTGATTGTTAATTGAGAGATGACATTTTCGGTAACTCGACTTAATTAGGATTTAGTGATTATAACTCTAGAGAGAGTAATCCAACCTTCGATAGTCTATAACTGACACCATATTAACACAAAAGTTATTAAGTTAGCATTGATGATAGGATAAATCCCTTTCTCATAATTTGGTAATTTTTCTTGTGTGATTTTCCATTTTAAATTTTGTGGTGCTCAATATTCGATTTCTTTTGTGTTAATTTTACAAATTAACTTTCTGTCAATCATCTTCACGTGTTTACTTTTCCGTTCAGTTTTTATTTTCATTTCAATAAGTTTTTAGGCCTTAGATAACTTAGAATTAGATTAGTTTGGCAAATCCTCAAGGGATCGACACCTCATATACTACACCCATGACCTGTGTGCTTACAATATATTGAGGGTTTTAAATAGACTAAAATTTTCCTTAACAAGTTTTTGTCGTTATTGTCAGGGAGTTCGTAGGATTAGTTTAATTATTTTAGTCTAAGGAGTTTTTGCCACTCTTGTGTTTGTGCAATTGCATGAACACAAAAATCACTCAAAGTTCAAGTCAGATCGCTAAAACCCTAGTACTCGACATCACTTGCTTGGAATGAGCCATTCAAAGAGCCAAATGCCAAGAAGAAGAAATTAAAGAACCAATGGTGGAAGAGATTCATTAAGAGTTCGATCAGGGAGAAACCCAAGGGCACCAACCATGGACACTAATGGATTTTATGAGACCGGGATTTAATGTGACCAATCAAGGTGTTGCTAGTCCACCTGTTTAAGCACCTTCATTCAAAATAAAACCAGTCTTACTAAATATGTTGCAAACAAATGCCCAATTCTACGGTCTGACTAATGGGGATCCTAATGCACATATAGTGAACTTCCTCGAATTATGTGATACCTTTCGATATCATGAGACGTCGAAAGATGCTATTAGGATGAGGCTTTTTCCCTTTACGTTAAGGGATAGAACTAAAGCTTGGTATCACTCTCTCAGTCCCTCAAATGTCACAACGTGCGAGAAATTGGTATGTGCATTCCTGGAAAATTATTTTTCCCTCACTAAAACTACAAAGATGATAAAAGAAATCACGAACTTCCAATACAGTGATAGGGAATCACTTTACGAGGTGGGGGAGAGATACAAGGATTTACAAAGGAGGTGTCTACACCACAACTTACTAAAAGAATTTCTTTTGCAAACCTACTACAATACAGTTAATCCACCCACGAGAGGTACTATAGATGCAACATCGAGCGGATCGCTTATGTGAAAGAAGTAAAGGAGTTGCTAGAAGAAATGGCCAGTAACAACTGTCTGTAGAAGAATGAACGAAGTAGACAACACATAACTATCCAAGAATAGAAGGGAACTATAACTATTGTCCAAATGACAGAGATGCAAGAAAAATTGATAGCTTAACACGACAGCTAAACAATATGAAAGCTTCCTCTTCAGCCTCTGTTAAGGCCATTTAACAAAGATGTGAGCTATGCATTAAGGATAATCATGATACCATCGACTGCTTCCTGATACAAAGTGATGAAACGAAGCAAGTTAAGTATATGGGAGCACAGTTTGGTCTTAGTGGAGGGAATAACCCCTATTCAAATATGTACAATCTTGGGTGGAAGAATCAACCAAACTTTTCGTGGTTAAACAATGCTAAAGGTCAATTCTGACCTCACGATCCTCTTGGATTCCAACAGGAGAAACCTAATTCCATAGACACCAAATTAGACAAAATCTTAGATAAGATTGGAAGCATAGATGATGCATATAAGAGGTTGGAAGAAAAATTTTAACAAGTGACAAAGAATCATGCATCCTCCATCCACAACTTGGATGTCCAAATGGGCCAGTTGGCAGATGCACCATTTGCACGAAATGTAAGAAGCCTTCCAAGTAACACATAAACAAACCCAAAGGAAAGAATCGTGGTTATCACTCAGGCCGCTGAGGAGAAGCTCAAACAAGCCGAAGAAGATAGGCAAAAGGAAAAGAAAAGGGCTTACAAAAGTTTCCTGTTGAATAAGCATATCCTAAAGGAAATCAAGGAGTATCGACCTGCAATTCCATACCCTATTCTATCACAATGGAATTCAAAATAAATGGAGTTAAAGGAAGTCTTGAAGGTAATAGAGTAACTGAAAACATAACTCACTCTTATGGAATCCATACAAAAGAGATTAATCAATAGAAAGGAGCTAGAAAAGTTGGCTAGTGAAGTAGGAAGCATGGAGTACTCTAATGAAATGGCAGCATTACCATGGAAGCAAAATGATCTAGGGGATTTTACATTCCTTGCACTATAGATAATGTCAAAGTGGATAAGGCTTTTGCAGACTTAGGAGCTGGCATAAGTATGATGCCTTATACTTTATTCCAAAAATGAAGTTAGGAGAAATAACACCAACCATGATGAGTATGCAGATGGTTGATCGATCAATTCATCGTTTGAGAGGTATAACCAAGGGCGCTCTTGTTAAGCTGGAAAAATTTACGTTTCCTGCGGACTTCATCATTTTGGACATAGAGGAAGACTTGGAGATACCAATTATCCTTGGACAACCATTTTTTGCCACTGCCTAATTTATTATAAATGTTGATGGAGGCAAGTTGACTCTAAGGGTGGCGAATGAGAAGGTGGCCTTTAACTTATCCAATGATATAAGAAGTTGTCATAATCCCATAGACATCATTAAGAGAACCAAGTCTCATAAAGATGTTGAACATAGTGATGATCACAAGAATTCTCCTGAAAAGCCACAATCGCGAAGGAATAAGTGTAAGAAGAAGATGAAAAAGAAGGGTGGTGGAAATCATAGTCTGGTAGCTTATTTGCAATTTATGAGACTTATGATTGTGATACCATTACACAACTCATTTAAACCACCATGAGCAAAAGAAGTACTTCGAGCTATTGACAATAAAAGAAGCGCTGCATGAGAGGCAAATCATGATTTTTTATCATTTTGTTATGTCATCTTTTGTAGTCAATAGGTTTTGCATTTTTTTTTTGTTTTGAGTCCAGTTAAATATCTTAGAGGAATTAAGGATTAGTTGACGTGGGAATGTGTGGAAGGAAATCAAAATGAGGTGATAATGTAATTATAAGGTATGGAAGGATTTCGGGCATGAAATGAGGAAAAAGAACTGAAATCGGAAAGCACGTAGAATTTTTGCAGGGTCACAATCGTGGCCTAGGACAAGGCAGACATGGTATACTCGAACTTCAGCTAATTTTTTTTTCCAATTTTACCTCTTTTACCCTTCCCGCCCTATATATTTACATTTGACCTTATTTTTCTTGCACCTTTCACTTTCACACTCTCTCTTTAAACCTAAGAACTCAACTCCTCTCACTTCTAGCTACTCGTCTTCAAGTCTTCAATTCTCTCCAAACTTTTCACAATTCTCAATCTAATAGGACTGCACATCAAGCAGACAGTTAAGCACACCCAACCAAAAGGCAAAGTCCAAATATCAGGTCACGGATAATAAAACAGGGCAATAAATTACGACACACTTTTTCTGATCTTCTTAGAGGAGGAAGGTAAACAGTTCCAGATCCTTAGTCTTAAGAAAATAAGTGTGTGTAAATACTTCAATTTTGATATATTAGAAAGAACAGGATTGAGAGAGAGGGTTGAGATTTTAGGAGGAAGAATTCATTGGGATAAATTTTTGCGATTTAATTATACTGTTTATGAAAAACTAACCCTAGAATTCTTCACCTCCCTTTAATACGAGCCAACCAACCCTAAGGACCTATGGTTCCAGTTGCGGGATCAACCATATGGCTTAGACTATGACATTTTGTGTGAAATCAGTGGATTTCCCAACTTAACCATAGTAGATCAACAAGATGACTTTTGTGTCACCCACTATTGGATGGAATTGATTAGGTTGGAGAGTTTTGACACTAAAAATGCCCACAATAACATTATTCGAAGCCCCAAACACTTGTTATTAAATAAGTTCATATGTCAAACTATATTTGACAAAAGCGAAAAAAAGAAAGTGCTCAACAAAGGAACTTTTCATCTTATGGTGCATGGATCATTTATGTCAAAGTCTGCACATCTACCCATATATTTAATGCAATTACTACCACTTTAAGAAAGAGAAGCAATAACTTGGGCATGGGGTACTTGGTCACAACTATTACAAAATACTATGGTGTCAATTACAATGGAATAACTATCCATTATCCTACGTTTCTCAACATTTGTCACTTGACGAGAGCTAAAGTCTTAAAGTCCTATAATAAGGAACTTTGAGATATCAAAGCAAAATCTCATGTCAAGATCAGGGTGGGACAGGCCAGCTCGAGCTTGGCACCACCACAACAGGAGGAGGACTCAACCAACGAGGAGTCAGAAGAGGAAGAGTCAACAGGATGGGAGAAGGTAATGGAAGCCATCTTAAACACTAACAAATCCATTTCAAGGAATGCCAAGTTGTTGAAGGAGATGGCTAGAGAAAAAAGACGTCAAAGTTAGGACATACCACGTATTCATAGGTATTTCGAGGCTCAAGGTGTTCAACTACCACCTTCAACACCATCACCACCTCAATCGCCTTAAAGGTTTTATACTCTAACCCTTGTCTTTTATTTTTATTGTTATTTTCAATTTTTATCATGCTTCTCTTGTTTCGTTAATTTTTATTCCTACCTTATGTATTGCTTGTTTATTCTTCTCACATTGAGGACAATGTGTTGTCCAAGTATGGGGAGGGTTGTGTGCATTATATGTTTTTATTTGAATGTGAATTTTGCAAGGCATAACATAAAATATTTCAATGCATTTCCATCTTCATTTTGCAATTCATCAACAAAATTCATATATCGAACATATAAAGATTTCTCAAATCATTCAAATAGTAATCATGCAACATTTACAAAATAAATTGAAATCATTAAATTCCCTTGCTCTGAAAACATAGTCATGGCTCATTAACTCAATTATAAACATGTAACCCACCTTAAATTCCTTATTTAAAAACTTGTTTAAAAGTGCCTCTCCTCTTGCTCCTCTTGCCTTTCTTGAATTCCTTTAACATTGGTAAAAATCCCATTCAATAGGAATGCAAATTACAAATCATATTTACTAGAATTTATTCTAGAATACTTAAACCCATGCATTTCTTAAGCTTCATAAACTAAGACCCTTCCAAAAATCCAGACCTTCAGGTCAATTTTCCATTATCATTATGATCAGGTAAATGAAGAAATTTGATAACACTTTCTTCTAGAAAATGTTCCCCATTGTCTTAAGTTTCTAATGACACCAAAATCATTCGATTTGGTTCAGTAATCTGAAAGTTATACTCCAAACATTTTCAGACTATTCATATATTGAAACCATATTCTGTGCATAAGTTTCATCCATAAATTGAAATTCTTAGAGACTGTATTAAAACTCAATTTCTTCCGAAACATTGTAGCCCTATGTTGTTAGTTTACTCCAAATAAAAAATCATCCCATTTGGATAACTACAGAACAAGTTATGCCTAAAATACAGAAGCATGTTCTGTGTAGGAAAGTTCACAACTTTTCTAGAGAGGAAAATTCCTCATGAATTCTTACAAGTTTGTCGCGGAGAACCCCAGAGTTGGCCGTTGTGAACTTTTCTAGAGAGGTAATCCTTCAAGTTGGCAGCGGCGAACCAAGGAGAGTTGGCCATGACGAACTTTCACAGACTCGTCTTCTAAATTTTCCAGGTTCTAATTCTTTACTTACTACACATATTCAACTTCATTTTTCATTTTCGTTTTACTTCTAACTATCACCAAAATATGCTTCATTCATCAAATCAAGAAGAATACTACTTATAATTACTTGTTTATCTAAAGCTTCTTCAATCACCATGAAACCCTAGATGATTTTCCTTCTTTTCTCTCTTCTCTGTGGCTCTCTCTCTTCCCTTTTCTTTTTCTCTTCTTGAAAAACCTCAAAATCTCTCTTGAAAGCTAAGAAAAATTAAAACCTATCTCAAACTTCCTTCTTTTCTCTCCTCTCCACGATTTCTCTTCTTCTCTTCATTATCTCTCTCTTCCTTTTTTTTTCTCTCACTCATGTTCGTGAACCGCAAGTGCACGGTTGTCGAAGTGAGTAATAAATCGGTTAGAACCGAGTCGTGTCCACAGGGATTATGCGAAAATTTAATTCTATGCTAGCTAACGATATTTGGAATCTGGTTGGA
>JANZLC010000005.1:13776409-13787997 GCA_026413385.1 Erythroxylum gracilipes | reverse complement strand
GAGACTGCCATTGATGGATGTGAGCAGATAGCCTGGAGGTAGATGTACTTATAGTGGTTGTTCGTAGATTGTTACGAGTGTTGGTAATTTGAACACGGAGACAATCAAGAGTGCGCGTAGAATTCGGATAATGTTGGCCTTGACTTGGGCATGGTTGACATTGAACAAGTGAATTGCCACATACGTTTGACGCTTCTTGGTCGTAGCTTTGAAAGTCTTACTTGATATCCAATGTTCTAGACCATTTTGGCAATTACTCACTAATCAAGACAATTCTTAACTCTAATCGGATGTTTCAAAGTTTAAAGTACTCGTAGATAATTGAAGTGAATTATAAATAATGTCGATATAATTAATAACAAAATAGTATCGCATGTCACAATTCTATAATTTAGTAAAATTTATATAAAAAATAATATGGTCAAGTGTTGATGGTATGATCAACATATTTTCCGTTAATTAAACCCGCGTACATTATTATCTACTTATTTCTTAAATGGTCAATATCGCATGTATCTGTACAACTGCTCGTACCTTCTCTACTTTTGACTATTATTAGTATTCATTTGTTCTACGAAAAAGAAGTCGAAGTGGACTTCTACAACGCAAATCCAATTAATACTCAGCCCCACCAAAACTAAAGTTGATATAACAACTGCCAAATGCATTGAATAAGTCAGATATCAGACTAGATCAAATCCAGGAAAAGTAATAAAGAAAATTGAAGTTCGTTTTGCCAACCCTTTATTTTAGAGAGAAACTGTATTCTAATGAGTAATGAATTTTCAATGATGTATTTTGGGGAGAAGGCTCCAACTAATCATCATCTAGTCCAAAAATAATAATTTCAACTGAAAAACAAAAAAAAAACTATTCTAGCTCCTGTTTAACTGCATCAAATAAAAGTATGCACAGTTTTTAGTTATACTTTTTGGATAAAGAAAAGTTTAAAAACCTTAAATTGTTAAAATATTAAAATAATATTTTCCTTTAAAAATAACTTTAAACACTATTACATAGACGAATGCATTCATTGACTTAATTTGTTCTGTGATGATAACTTTTGATTTACATATCAATTTAACTATTCAATCTTTGTAGATAATATTACTATTCAATCATGATCAAATTATTACCTGTAATATAATCTATAAATCTCTTTCTGATTATGTTCTTACTTGTATATAAAGGCTCCCAGGCTTTCACAAAATGGAATAAAAAACAACCACATTCTTTAAGACTCTACTTACTTTGCCATCGTATCAGAGCTCACTCCTCTTTTTTAGCCACTTCCCTTTCATTCTTAAAATCCTTCCTACACGTGTTCAAATTTATTAATACATAGAAAAAAACCCACAAACAAATACTTTGCATTACCAAATCCACATATTCAATAACCAGTCACAACTTCGATTTCAACTATAATAGAATTTATTACTCTCAGAATACAACAAACACTACCATTTTCACACATCTAAACATTACCATCTAGTCAATTACTTAAATCAACTACACACCCTTATAGAAACATCCACAACCTCAGCTATTTGTCCAAAACTCCCTACATCAATACAAGAACCTCGCCTTCATTCCATCACCATTTCGTCAATACCAGCTATGGTAGAACCCACCACCCCAATTTTACCCTTCAACCAATTAACTAATTTCCTTACCACCTCCTAGACATGACCAATTACCTGATTTGGCAAAATCAAGTCCAAGGTGTTAATTGACTAATTTTGAGTTAGTTAATATTAAAATAACGGCAAGTGCACGACTTAGCTATAGTCAGTATCGATAAGAACAGGTCAATCCCACAAAGATTATGAATACTAGTAATTACCTTTCCCCTATTATCTAGCCTAAGGATTGATTTTATAATTTTAATTAAAAGAAACTAAACTAAGCAAGTAAAAGAAAATAGGTAATGAAATTGAACAAAGAATTCATGAAGCACTAGGAAATTATCAATATCGAGTAATTAGTATCTAGATTTCGAATCCTCCTAAATCCTTAATAGATTGACCTTTTATTATGCAATTCTTTTTATTGGACCGTAAAGACTCATACGGTATGTTAGTAGCTGACCTTGATTCTACTAACAACTAATCCTAAAGTTTCTAACCGAATTACTCTGGTTAAATTTTATAGGATTGTGTTACCATTTTAAGAATCCCTCTATTAGGTTTGACCCTAAGCTAGAAGATTTATGTTATCCTATCTCTAGGGTTACAATAAACTCTTTCCAATTACCATGGATCTATTCAAACCCATGATTTCTCAATCGATAACTCAATTTACTAGAACGTAAAGAAAATAGATAATTAGATTGCAACAAATCAATCAAACAATTGCATTAACAAAATAATTAACACATGTTAAGGTATCTAAATAGGGTTCATTTAACCTAGATACTAATGAAACAATTAGTTACACATTGGCAAATACAAAATTAGATATACATATACAAAAACTTAATCGAAAACAACAGAATCATAATTCTAAATCTCCTTGATTGTTCTGCATCGAGTATTCTAGCGATGTAGATGTTTGATCTTACATTCTGGTGGATCCATCAATAAAATCTTCGCGTCTTCTGCTCATCTAGTTCAAAATCACCTTTGGAATCCTTAGAACATTTCTTGCCGCCTCTCTTCATCATTGCCTTTAAAAAGTGTCTTTTATTTGAAATCCTAGGTTGTTAGGTTATGCACAATCTCTTGCACGGCTGTGCATCAGACCTTGCATAAACAAAATTCTCCAGGTATCACGAAAGTGCATGGCCTCAAAGAAGTGCACGATCATGTGCATGCCCGTGCATCCCTTCAGATTATCAAATCTTATTTTTATGCCGTGTTTTTTCCAAATTTTCTCCTTTAAGTCCATTAAGGCAATTATAATCTGTATACACACTTAAGATGAATTAAGTACCAAATATATACCAAAAGTAATATATATCAAATGAAAACACATCAAATATAGGGTAAAAATATGTTCAATTATGCTTCTAAATATTCTCACACTTAAGCTTTGCTTATCCTCAAGCAAACTATAATCAAAATTATAAATTTTACAACATCAATCCATCACCAATCTCAATTTTTCCATTCATATTATGCATTATTATATCCTATTGAATCAAATTAATATACAATCAGATTCAAGTTGTCTGAAAATTAATTTCCTAAGTAATATTAATAATAATCACATATTAACAATCACATTGAAATCAAAGGCATATCTTTTTACACCCTTACCAATATTTCACTCAATGCACTCAAGTATTTACGGTGAAAAGCATCAAACTCTCAATCAATGCATATCAGAATTCTTACTATATGCTTGCAGTTAAAGCACATCTCCACCACTTATGTACAAACTAGAAACAAAAATTAAAAGGTTTTTGTGTAGGTTGTAGTACGACTTAGGTATGGTATGATTAGGGCAATAATAGGGTTTAAGTGAAGGAAATTTACTGCACAATATATTTCAAGACTTGTTTACAAGTATACACACATGTTCTTTTAATGCAACTCTATAGGTACCATAAACTTATTTATTTTTCTTTTTTAAAATATTTTCTTTCCTTTTCTTTTATGCTTTTTTTCATAAAATTCCAATTAGTACCACAATTCAACAAATATTGGACCTTTAACAAATTTCAAGTGTTAACAAGTAAATAATGTAAATAACCTTTAAGGTTTAAAACAATAAAAATTCCCTTAAAGAAAAATAGGATAAAGGTTAATATGTTGGTGAAATCAATGAAAAAGACTAAGGCTCAACTTGGTTATTCTTAAAGATAACTTTTATGAGTATGGTAATTTTCAAAGAAATAGGTTAAACGAGTTAGTGAATCTAAGTGTCTTTATCATACCAATGCTTCTAATTTAAAAAATATGGTCTCGATATGCATAATAAAAACAAGTTCTAGAATTATCCTACTATACATGATATAACACACATGAAAGAATAACAAGAGCTTTAAAAATTTTGAAATTTCTTAAGCTCAAAAGCTCACAAAAAAATTGGGTATATATGTGTGTAAATAATATGCAATTTCATTCAACTTGAATATTTCAATGATTACAAAAAACATGACTTAGAAAACTAATTTTATTATAATAACCATCCTTTTGCATACCAATTCAAATCAACATTTAACAAAAACATATAATACTCATCGACAGATTCAACCAATTTAAGATATCAGTTAATAAAATTTATAATTAGGATTATAATACACTCGAAGAAATCAGTTAAATGTTCATTAAACCCATCCCCACACTTAAAATAGGACATTGTCCTCAATGTATATATTACAAGTAGATATGCAAGTGAGGGTTTTCCGATACTTTTCTGATTATGATGATTTCTTGATTTGGATTCATCCAATGTGAGACTATATCCTTGCAAATTATGAAAGAAACGGATAAAAAGAAACAGAAAATAACATAATAGAAAATAAAATCTTATACTAACATGAAAGCATAAACAAAATAATATAGAAATTGAAATGAAATTAAAACTAACTCATGAGTTGCCTCCTATACAACACTTCTTTAACATTAGTAGGTCGACGTGACCTGCACGTTTAACATCATCCTAGATCAATAATTAACAGCTTGCTTCCACCTTTTACTCCACAAAGCAGTTTTATAGCCTGTAAACAAGCCACCTGTTGCAAGATAACAATAAGGACATAATTTATTAAATTAATAAATCCAATTTCAAGCAACAATACCTTTTTTAATGACAAATTATTAATGAAAGAGAGAATAACAAAATTCCCTGAATCATCAGGTAACTCAAACAACTTGTTTTCAAGGAAGTGGGAACCCTTTGTACTTAATTTACTACCAATGCCTCATCAGTAGTTTCCTTGGTTCCTCTGCTGGTTCTTCCTCAACCTCCTTTATCCTCTCATCTTCTTCATGGACAAAGACTTCTGACTCATCTTCTTCAATTCGCCTTTTCCATTCCTCTACTTTCTCTTCTTGGATGGAGATTTCTTCTTCTTCTACATTTGTTGCCTCTTTCATATTTTTGTCCTCCTCTATGAACAACAATATTTACCCACTCATTTTCTTAGAATGCCTCTTCATCGATAAAGTCAATTGTCATCTTTTCTTCACTCTGTTGCGTTAATAAGCACAAATAGTGTTCTATGTTATGCTCAAGATATTCAAGTGAAGAAACTCTTTCTTTAAATTTGCGTCTGCTAGCTTCAAGTTCAGCAAGGTATTTTATTAATTTAACTCTAATACTTTCTTCTTCTTCTTCTTCCAGATGCTCTTTTTGGAATGTCCATCCGTTTATAAAGCTACCTATTATATTTTTCTCACTCTCATATTTGTGTCAGTCAGCTTCATTTCAATAATGAATTCGATTAATTTATCTCTAACCTTGTCATGATTCTTCAAAGTGATTGCTATTCCATGTTCTTTAACATCCATTTCAATAAGACTAGGCATACTCCGTCATATCATATCAGATAATATGTTTGCCAATTGGATCATATAATTCACCCAATTTTGTATTCGAGTCTCTTCTTCATGATGTTTCATAATTGAATCTCAAATAAAATCAGCCATCATATCTTCCAAAGTTGGCTCGTTAACTAAAGGCACTTGGTGTTGTAAATATCCAGCTAAATTGTAATCGTTCCATCCATAAGCGTAAGAATTGCTCCATTTCAAATAGTAGTTGTTCTCGTATATTGCACCATAAGGCTGATACCATATGTTTGGTCGCTCCCATGTATGTGTTGGTGCTCAACATTCATGGTTATAATGATAACTCCCACCAAAGTTGTGACATGGCCTAAACATCAGTTGCAGTTTTGAAAATATGTGAGAACACCCCTCTCTTCAATATGGTGATGATATAAATCATGAAGACATATTCTAGCTCCCACAAAAGTCTCGTATGCTCCATCCTTCTATTATAAGTTGTGGCTATGACAATGAATCGTAATTCTTAGTATAAACCACAAACCCTCAAATAGAGAAATTCAAAAGATAATTAAATTATTAAGTCACAAATATAATAAGATACAATAAATTATATTAAATTAAATTAATAAAAAGCAAAATTAAATTAAAATAAAATAAAAACAAAGATAAAACAATATAAAATGAAAATGACTAGAGTAATAGCATTTTAGGCTTTCCTAATATCAAAGTCCCCTACAACGGTGCTAAAAAACTTGATTGAATAATGTTTAGTTAGTCAATATTGTAATAACCACAAGTGCATGATGTAGCTATAGTCAGTATTGGCAAGTACTTGTCAATCCCACAAAGACTATGAATACTAGTAATTACCCTTCCCTTATTATCTAGCCTAAAGATTAATTTCAGATTTTTAATTAAAAGAAACTAAAACTAAGCAAGTAAAAGTAAATAGGTAACAAAATTGAACAAAGAATTCAAAAAGCACTAGGAAATTATCGATATCGAGTAATTAGAATCTAGATTTCGAATCCCCCTAAAATTTAACAGATTGACCATTTATCATGCAATTGTTTTGATGATTTATTGGACCGTAGAGACTCTTATGGTATGCTAATAGATGACCTTGAGTCTAATAATGACTAATCCTAAGGTTTCTAAACAAATTACTCAGGTTAAATTTTATATGATTGCATTACCGTTTTATGAATCCCTCTATATGTTTGACCCTAATCTAGAAGATTTTTGTCATCCTATTTCTAGGGTTGCAGTCATCTCTTTCCAATTACCATAGATCTATTTAAACCTAATATTTATCAATCACTATGTATGAATTCAGATTATGCTTGAATAATTCGGATTACTAGAATATAAATAAAACAGATAATTGGATCGTAACAAATCAATCAAACAATTGCATTAACAAAATAATCAACACATATTAAGGTATCTAAATATGGTCCATCTAACTTAGATACTATTAAAACAATTAGTTACACAATGGTGAATCCAAAATCAGATATACATATACAAAAAAACTGAATAGAAAACAACAAAATGATAATTCTAAATCTCCCTAATTGTTCTGTATTGAATATTATGGTGATATAGATGTCTAATCTTGTATTCTAGAGGATCCGTCAATAAAGTATTCGCTTCTTCCACTCCTCTAGCTCAAAATTGCGTATGTAATCCTCAGAATGTTTCCTATTGCCTCTCTTCTCTATTACCTCCAAAAAGCATCTTTTATTTGGAATTCTACGTTGTTGTATCGCGAAAGTGCATGGTCTTGAAGAAGTGCATGGTCATGTGCACGCCCGTGTATTCCTTCAGATTATCGAATCTTTGTTTTATGTCATGTTTTCATCTGAATTCTTCTCCTTTAAGTCTATGAAGGCAATTATAATATGTATACATACTTAAGATGAATTAAGTACCAAATATATACCAAAAGTAATAAATATCAATCGAAAACACATCAAATATGGGGTAAAAATATGTTCAATTATGCATCTATCAATTGTTCTCTCCGCTTATGATCTTTTTGGCTATATTGATGGGACTTTCATCTCCCCAAATAATACCACATCTCTAAAATTTGTTAAATGGTAGAAATTTGGCCGCTTAGTTTATTGTTACCTCATGGTGTCCCTCTCCAACTCCATCTCCTGCCTAGCTCTTAGGTGCACCACTACTCTTGACCTTTGGCTCGTCCTTGAATGACACTTTCTTAATTAATCCTCTTCTTAGCATCGCTCCTTTGACACAAGGTTCACACGATCATAAAAGGCGCTTCCTTGGCCTTTGATTTTCTAAACACTGTCTCTACCATCGCCAAGGAACTCGCAGTTATTGATGACCACATGTCCAATGACAACCTTGTCTTATTCACCATGAATGGCCTCCTAACTAAGTATGAGTCATTTGTCATTGTAATCGAGCACCACAACTCTCTTCTCATCTTCTCAGATCTTCAGGCTTGACTCGTTATCCATGACCAACATCTTCTAGCTTATCACTCTTTTGGCATTCCCCCCTTAAAGCGGCTCTTCTAGTTTCTCAATCTGTCAATGGCGTGAGTCGTCCATCAAGCACCTGGCCCTGACACTCTTCCTCTAGTGGACACGGGTGATTAGGTGGCAGACGCTCTAATTGGAATTGTAAACTTAATGGGTTCTCATCTTATGAACCCTGGTGGGCTGGGCCAGACTCACCCAGCCCACATCAGTCCATTCCTATACCAAATTATAACCTATCCCAATAGTCTTCGTAATGTTTTAGTAGTTCCACATAGTCTTTGTAATGTTTAAGTAGTTCCATACCTCATTACAAATCTGTTATTCGTTGCTAAATTTGTTATTGATAATTCATGTCTCATTGAATTTAATCCAATTAGTTATGTTGTGAAGGATCTTCAAACTAAGATAGCACTCCTCGCAGGTTCCATCCACAATAATATATATCCAATGAAGATTCCACTAAACTTCCAAAATCTTGTTGCTTACATGGTCACTCCATCTTCACTCAATCTTTGGTATCAACATTTTGGTCATCCATATCGTTCTATAGTTTCTAAGTTATCTAGGTCTTTAAGTGTTAGTTCAAATATCATGGCTCCTTGTACTTCTTGTTTTCAAGGAAAAAGTGTTTGTCTTCTCTTTTATGTTCTTCTCATCTTTCTACCACCCTTTTACAACTTATTTACTGTGATATTTGGGGACCTTCCTTATCTTATTCATTCTCTGGTTATCGTTATTTTATTCTTTCCATCGATAACTTAGTAAATATACCTAGAATTTTCTCCTGGTTTATAAATCTCATGCTCTGCATATTTTTCAAACTTTCAAAACCATAATTGAAAAATTATTCTCCACCCACATCAAACAATTTCTCTCCTAAATTCATCAAAGGAACCTTTACCCAATACCTTACCACCAATGGCATCAATTACAACATTTCCTGTCCTTACACTCCTCAACAAAATGGTCTTGTTGAACACAAAATTTGTCATATCACTGAAACAAGTCTTACCCTTCATCTCCATGTCTCTCTTCCCAAAGTCTTCTGGTTTAAAGCTTTCTCCACTATTGTTTACCTTATTAACCTCTTACCCACTCATATTCTCAATAACAACTCCCCTAATGAATTACTATTCACCACCCCGCCAAATCGTTCTAATTTATGAGTTTTTGGATGTACTTACTTTCCTTTTCTTAGTTCCACTGGCCCTGATAAACTCACACCCAAATTCACTCCATGTGTCTTCCTTGGCTATTGTTCTCAGTATAAAGGCTATCACTACTTTGATCCTCAAACATCCAAACTTTATATTTCTTGACATGTTCGTTTCCTTAAACATGATTTTCTTTATGCTTATTCTCTACCCACATTGTCTACATCCTCAACCACCAGACTTCACCCACTTCCCTTACCTTTCACTTCACTCCCTCCTTAGTCTTTACTACTAAACTCTGTACCTCCTCCACCACCTTATTAAACACAATTTTCCCATCCAATAGTCACATAGACCCATACTCCTCAATCATTTTCTGACTATATTACCTACTCTACGCTTACCAAATCTTCTCCTGACCCTATGTCCATTACCCAGATAAATAAATGTCCTTATTAGCATCAGGTTATGCTTCATGAGTTCACTACTCTCCATCGTAGTGAGACTTAAACTATTCTCTTTCACTAAATGCTAACATTGTCTATTTTAAATAGGTGTTTTGCACTAAACGTAATCCTGATGGTGCTATTCAATGTTGTAAAGCTAGTATGGTTGCTAAAGGTTTTCACTAAGCTTCTGATATTGATTACACTGACAACTTCAATCCTGTTGTTAAACACACTACCATTCATCTCATCCTTACCATTGTTGTTTCTAAAAATTGGTCAGTCTGCCAACTTGATGTTAATAATGTCTTTCTTCATAGTCATCTTCATGAACAAGTCTTCATGTCCCAACCACCTGGTTTTCAAGATCGTCATTATCCTAATTATGTCTATCATCTTCACAAAGTCCTGTATGACCTTAAACAAGCTCCTAGAGCTTTGTTTCATTGTCCAAGTTAGAAACTTCTTGACTTACACTTTACTTCCTCCAAATCTGACACTTTCCTCTTCATTATTACCAATTCCTCTCAAATCACATTTGTCTTAGTTTATGTGGATGATATTTTGGTTACCTAGTTCGTCCCCATCCTTTATTTTCTCCCTTATTCAAAATCTTCATTCCACTTTCTCTATTAAAGACTTCGGCCTGTGACATCATTTTCTTGGTCTTGAACTTGTACATCCACCAATATTCTTCTTACCTAAACCAAATACACCAATGATCTTCTTCTTCAAATAGGTCTTGATCATTCCAAACCTAATCACACTCCAATTACTCTGTCTCTCCCTTTATCCAATATCATGACACGCCCCTTTCTAATCCCTCTAAGTAACAAAGCACTGTTGGTGCTCTTCAATATCTCTACCTTACTTGCCTTGGCATTCAATTTATCATGAATAAGGTCTCCTAGTTTCTACATTGCCCTATTGATGTGCATTAGATTGTCATTAAATGGACTCTCTGTTATCTTCACTCCACTTCATCTCACGGTATTTACTTTCTTAGATCCTTGTCACTTTTACATACCTACTGTGATGTTAATTGGGCTGTTTGTCTGACAATTGTTGCTCTACTTCTAGATATTGCATCTATCTCTCAGAGTGCTAAGAAACAACCTACTATTGCCAAATTTAGTATTGAAGCTAAATATTGGAGCATTGCTCTAGCCCTTTTAGAACTCCATTAGATCAGTTCTCTTCTGGGAGAAATTGGTTTCTTCAATGTTACACCCACTCTCTGGTGTAATAATCTTAGTTCTTCATTCCTTACTTCTAATTTGATCACTCATGCTTGTACCAAACACATTGAAATTGATATACATTTTGTTCATGACTTGGTGGCTAACAAAGCACTTTTCATTAAACACATTGCATCTACTCTTCAAATTGTTGATGTTATGACCAAGCCTTTATCCTCTCTAACATTCCAACGTCTTCGTCACAAGCTCACGATTACTACCCATCATGAGTTTAGGGGGCTGATAATGTTTGATTTACATGTATCTTAACTATTCAATCTTGGTGGATAAGAACTCTATTTAATCTTTATAGATAAGCTTATATCAAATTATTAGTTGCAGTATAATATGTAGATCTCTTTCTAATTATGTTTTTTGTTGGGACCTGATTTTAGAACCGGACCCTAACTGGAAAAACGAAAAGCGGAAACGAAAAGCAAAACAAAAGAATAGATTTTAAAGCCAAAAAAAGGGCCAAAATAAATTTCGAAACACAAATCGAAAATCAAAAAGCGAAAACTAAGGAATCGAAAGATCGCAAATTAAGCTTAAGTTAAAGTCCTACATCCGAAAACGAATAATTTAGAAAAACATCGCGTTGGAAAACTCTAAGGCAATCGGTCTAAACCAATCCGTATCGGTGTAAATTTTTTTTTCAACCTCATACAAAGCAAAAATCAATTTCCCATTTGGAAAATTCATCCTCAAATCCAAATCTCAATTCATAAGATTCTTCTTATACATCCATATCCCCTCATTTTAAACTCTTACTTTTCGT
>JANZLC010000005.1:13752623-13769265 GCA_026413385.1 Erythroxylum gracilipes | reverse complement strand
TTTTCTAATTAATTAATTTCAATCTAATTGAAACTAATTAATTCTAATTTTAAAAACTATTTTTCTAAAATTAATTAGGAATTAATATAATTATTACTCTCAATCAAATTAAGAAAAATAATTACTATTGAAATTGATTTTTGAATTTTAAAACAATTTTACAATTATGTTTAGAATTTAATTAAATTAAGAATACATAATAATTAATTTAAAAAAATTCCTTTTTAAGTTTAAGTCATAGTTAAAATAGTAGCCAAACAAACCCATTCCTAAACCTATTGCCAAACACCCCTCTTCTTCATTTTTATGAAAACCTAGTTTCCCTAGCCTCCACTGATGCCACCGTCAACTGTCGTGATCTTCCAGTCAGCAGCATGTTGCTTGCTCTTGCAAGCAACGCCAGTTATTGGTCTCGAATCCATTTTGAAGAACCAAAGATATAAGCATCTGGAAACCTTATTCCTATCTACTGTTTATCGATGGGACAAATAAAGATGGTGGTCATCTTATTCACGTCTCTGCCAAGGTTTTCAACGTTTTCCAAATTGCTTCCCTCATGCACGGTAGCACGTCTATGTTTTTTCTGAACGCCGCATATAGCCTCACGCTTGATTTGCCTTCCCTCATCCACGCTAGCACGTCTCTTTTCTTATGACAGAGGATGAGGGTGATGCAGAACACGCACAGGTACAATAGAGTAAACGACGACGATGATGCAGACTTTAAGTTTCAGATGTTAAACAGCTTTTAGATTCTTAATCAAAAGCTATAAAAAGTTGTAAGGTTTATTCGGTTTTAATCTGAAGCACTTTTCAGATATTAATTGCAAAACTTTTGCAATTCAATTCCAAATATCAATTAATAATAACAAAAATTTTAATCAAGTTATAGAAATCTTACTCGTATATTACTGTTAAGAAATTAGGTTGAGATCCTATAACATAATAATCACGAAATTTTTTCGTGATTTTTGATTTCTCGAAAATCAAGATCTATTTAATTATATAAAATAATTACCATGAATTATAATAAAATGAAATTTAATTCGTACCTTGTTCCGAAGCTTGATCTGTATCTTGTCGTATCCCTCGAATTATTCCCAAAACTGATCCGTCTCAACCATCATAGCTGCACAAGCGTCTGGCCTCTAACGTTATTTATAGGACAGGTTGAGAGAATTCTGTAACTCTTACAGAGAGGGTTAAGCAAGAAATGCTAGCTCCATAAAATTTAAGCCTATTTATAATAAGCTTTGGACGTTTTAGTAATTTAATTGAAATTAAATTCTAATTTCAATTAAACTTTAATTAGAATTACAAATAATTCTAATTAAATAGCAATTATGCCCATATAAGATTTAATATCTCATGTTGATCCTTATTTATTAAATATCTCATATATAATCATAAAGTTTCTCAAACTTTATAATCAAGTCCAACTTGATTAAATTAACTTTGCTCTCTTCAACCCATACTATATGTGAGACCCATTAGGTTCCCAAATATGTTGTCAATGATTATAAAATATAATTTTAATTTATAATTAAAATTAGATAAATTAAAACTCCTTTTAATTTATCTTTAATTCTCTAGTTAAACATTTTATAATCATAGATCAAGATTGGCGTCTAGCAACGCATCATGACTACCCAAATATTTAGGAATGTCAAAGGTGGTTTTAACTAACCTTTTCGTACATAATTTTTTCATATAATTCAATCCTTTTATCATACAATGTTCCGATTAGACATAGAACATAGAATTAATGTCTACTGTAATTTGAGTCTAATCATATTAGTTCTCCGCCATTAGTTATCGATTCAATTAATGACGTTTATAAACTATTTACAAAACATCATTTCACCTTTGCTAAGGATTTCTTGAATCAATAATAATCGAGAACAACGAAACATTCTTCTTAATAACTTTAGGGTGATGAATTATATCTTGATCATTCAACTATTTCCATACAGTTCATGTTACATCTAATGACTACCGATTAAACGACCTGTGATAAAATAGATCATAAATAGTATCAAAATATAGCAATCCTCATACAAGATCACTTTGATGACCTCAAGTCAAAAGATCACTTATACAATCATCACAATGAGAATTCCATAAACATACAAGTAATGTTTCAAATAGATTTCTCATGTGGAGTCTGTTTAGTGAACTTATTCTCTAGCAAGCACCCACACGTTTGTTTAAGTATCTCTATACTTTAATCTATGAGATCAACTACTTCCTTTATAAGGAAAAAAAAACGTATACTAGTCTTTTTACGTTCTATTAATGTTCAATCTTAATAGAATAATGACTAGGAACATTTTAGGAATAATACATAAATGCAATATGAACCTCATAATTATAATCTCATTATAATTTCTTTTGCAATATACAATTATCCCGTAGACTTTATCATATATATCTAAATATGTACAAGATAAAGAATACATTTAAATAATTTGTCAGTAAACTATAACCAAAATGATTGACTATAGAATATAAACCAACAATATATGCCATTGATACAAGTTGCAGATGTAGGCTTTCCTGTCTTATGCAAAATACAATCACGGTTCAACAGAATTGAATAACAGTTTATTAGAGTAATAAGTAATTGAAAATCCTCGCTACTTTAACAAGAGAGGCTACTGGGTATATTTATACAAAGAAGTTCAAAATATCGTGTATACATGACTTTCTCACGTTACATGATCAGTGGAACCATAGTTGGTTATTTACACACAGCAAGCATTATCTCTTAGGAACCGATATTGGTCCACCAGATTCCGTAAGCTCCGGATGTGCAGGGGCATGTATGGTCTGATAAACAGGATGATGTGCTTTTTTTCTGCTTTCTCAACCACCGTTGAAATGTTAAAAACGTTCATTTACTGGAGGTACCGTTCTAGTTTCTGATACAATGCAGTCCATTGCAGTGCTGCCAAATATCATCTTTACTTTTAGGATCCCAGGCTGACGCGGATTCGCTCTTGCGTCCTTCCCACCCAGGCTAACACTACTTAATGGAAGAGTTGTGTATTTGGTCGTTTATAGTTTCCTGTGTGGTTTATTCACTTGGAACTTGGAAGGATGGACCAAACGTATCAATTTGGTTAGGTGGATAAAAAATTCACTACTTGCAAGAAAGAGCCTTTTCTGGTTATGTTATATTCATTAATCAAATCTGTCTTTTTTCCCTTTCCCATTATCATTCCAAGTTTCCAACAGGGTAAAACAACAGTACAGGACTTGAGAGCATTCATTTGGGATCTATTAGATATCTCTTGTGTGGTTCCTTGTTCAATCTTAAAAGGGTATGCGCATTCAAGTGCCTCCATCCATGGATTTTAGAACCAATTACTTACAAGGGATCAACATGCATCTGGTTTTTGTTAAGAACACGATTTCTTGCTGTTGATTATGGAAGTGTTTAAATGACAACATTAAGTTAACCTCGCAGTTAGTCTGCATGTATTAAACTTGCGGGGGTTGTGTGTGATTTGCCACCAGTTTTTAGGGCAATACAGTGCATGTGTCCTTGGCTTCAACAGCATATATCGGTAACTATTAGTTAGGTACAACTTCATTATTCGATTTCGAGCTCCTATCTTTGTGATTTGTGATCCAATTTCACCTGTCTGTCAATTCTTTCTTTTAAAACCAAGTAAAAATTTTGTTTAAATATAATTTACCTTTGCTAATCTCTGACCAACGAGCAATGCCATACACTTTTTTTTTTCCCCTTGGGATTTTATCTTTGCTTTGACCTTTTTCTTCTATAACTATTACCATCATTGTTGTTAGTTTCATGTGGATTGAACAATTATGTCTGTATTAATTGGAAAATAAATATTAGTGAATAGGAAAATTAAAAACCAATCTTAGATATGGCGCAAAGGAAAACTGCTTAATATGTTATTCTCTCTGTTTGCTTATAAATTGGCCTTCACAATTTTTTTTAATTATATAAAACATATTATTGAAGTAAAAAGAAAAGTGAAATGGCTACAGCAAATCAATAATAAAGGAACAAGAAAGAGGAGAAAGGTCATTTTCTTGTTTAATCAATCGTATTTCCCATCCTCCCTCGACATCCCTCTAACCACAGCTTCACTTAATTTTTTCTCAGTATTAACTGCTTCTCCTTCTCGGCTGTTTCAGTTCTCTCTCACCGATTCCCATCTTTAATTAGGCCTTTTTCTGAGCGACACTTTTTTGGTTTTGGGGTTCTTATTGGTTTAATGGGTTGTTGAATTGATTGGGTCGTGGAAATTTTTTGAGCTTGAGCGGTTGAGGCATTGATCCGGTGCGATTGGTGTCGCCGACATGATTGCCGGTGGTGGTACCCAAATGATAACGGTGCATCCGGACGAGCTGAGGTTCATCCGTAAGTTTCCTCATTTTTCTTTTTTTAATTCTCAGGATTCATTTTCATTCATGCATGCCAATATATTTTTACGGGTTGTTGCGGTTTGATGAGGTCGACGTGACCTTAATCTCTGCTATCAAGGTCATGGTCGATATGATGTTAGAGGAAATTATCAATATTGATTGGATCAATATCATGATATTTTGGATTATTCCATCTTTCATAAAGAAATGACTTGTTTTTATTTGGTTCTCTTGTAATTAGATAGTGTCTTGAATTTGCATGTTTCAATTTGTTGAAAATCCCTGCTATTGCTTTTGCTTTAAGGTGTAGCCGTAGAAACTATTAATAAATCTAAATTGTGAAAAATCTCATTAATTGTCCATTTCACTTGCTCCATTATATCTTGCATTCCAACATCTTTTATGATATATCCATGCTGTGTAGTTAGGCACCTGCAAGAGATTAAGGCAAGGGACACGGTCATGGTTGAAGATTCCATTTGACCTCCCAACAGAAATCTTGTTTATTGCAGTGGTGAATGAAGCTCACCTGTAATCTAGTAGTAGGATCTACTCCTGTTACCCTCCTTTTGTTGTGTGTGTATAATAGGTGTGAAAATTTGAAGTTGATCCTAATAGATGCATGGCGTTCTAGTAGATGCTTATTTAGTATGCACAGTTTTAGAAGGCGGATTTAAAGCATATAGCTTTTTGTTTTTTTGTTTTGGTTGAGCTAAATTATATATAGATAAGTTTTATAATGAACTATCAATCCATGATGACCACACATAGAGAAAAAAAACTTTTATAAAAAAAGTTGTAGAAATATTAAGAGTTTTGCAAATTGTACATAGAGTTTTTCATTGGAATGCATAAGCTCGAATATATGCTGGTTGCAAGTGTGAATAATATATCAATTTTTATGGATGTCTCTTTCTGTAAGCTTGTAACTCATAATCATGACCAGGCTATCGGAAAGGAGGATTATCTAATGTGTACATTTGTTTGATTCAGTAGTATCATTATACAATTTTCAAATTTCTTGTACTTATGATGTTGTGCTTGTCTGTTCAGTTGAGCTGGAGAAGCAAAGCTTCTGTGATCTTAAAGTTGCAAACAACACAGAGCACCATGTTGCTTTTAAGGTGGAATCTGCACCAGTTCGTAGAGTATACCTGTGCAAACTTACTGCTATTGATAAGAATGTCTCACTTATAGTTGTTTAACCTTTTTTTCCCAGGTTAAAACGACTTCACCTAAGAAGTACTTTGTTAGACCCAACACTGGTGTTATACAACCTTGGGATTCATGTGTCATTAGAGGTGCTACCTGTTGCCCCATACAATTTGTGGAAACAAAATTTTGTGTTCTTTGTAGCCAAATATAGGCCATATGTTAGAATAGATTCTTAGTAAGAGTTATAATTCTTTAGCATAAGAAAGACAACGAGAGCAGCAACTAGATAATGTTTTAAACAGCTTCTTACTTATGTTTGTAGAATACATTGGCTTGACCTGTTATCAGCCCTTTCTTGTATATCATCTCTGCGCTGATTCTGTGCTAATCTTTTCTTTATAAGTTAGCATAATCTTTCATTTTCTTGAACATTAACCACCGTTAAATTTTGAATTTTCAGTTACCCTTCAAGCTCAACGAGAATACCCTCCCGATTTGCAATGCAAAGATAAGTTTCTCCTACAGAGTACGACAGTGCAGCCACATGTTGATGCCGATGAGCTTCCACCAGATACTGTGAGAATGCTAACTTGAAAAGAACAGCGAACTGTTTTGTTTAGTATGTAGATTGTATCAATTCAAAATAAAATTTGTTCATATGTATTGGATCTTTTTGTCTATGAGTTCAGTTTAATAAGGACAATGGTGAAAAGACCATAGAGGAGTGCAAGCTCAGAGTTGTGTATGTTTTGCCCTCATCAGCTCAAGGGAATGTGGAAGAGGAGGCATTAAAAAGCTCTACACAAAATCATGATCCTAATTCCGTGAGTTGGCTTTCCTTTTCTCTGCGTGGGTGGCTTTGTTATTACAATAGTTAATCTTGACATGCCTACCGGGTATTAGTATGGAATCATATCCCAAACTTGTAATGTGTATTGCAATTGGTTGTCCAATTAAGGGTTTAAAGTAAGGAAGGCCTGACAAGTTTCATTACCACTTACCTTGTAGTATATTAATGAATTAACATGTATCTTTCGGTGTAGATATTTGCATATTAGCATTTTTCTGAGAAACTTATGGTGGCAAAGTTCTAGTAGCCTGTCTAGACACATTTTTTTGCGTACCAAACATTTGACCTTTAGGTTTCTAGGCAGCAATGGTAAAATAGCAGTTGAGAGAACCCATAAAGCATATATTTGTTGTGCCTAGATGGATGATGGTGTAACACAAAGCTTTTCTACTTGCAACTTTAAGCATCAAGGTTCTATGATGCTTAGATACCCTGTGGGGTAGAGTGCCAAAAAAATTGTCTTTTTAAGTAAACTTGAGAAAATCCTGGAATAAAGTTGCTAAAATTGCAACTTTTACTATTTTTTTTTTTCCAATTTTAATGCTTTCATAATCTATATGATCTTCAAACATTGAACTTTTCTTCTCATTGAGGGATTAGGCTATACAGCGTCTGAGGGATGAAAAGGATGTAGCTGTTCGGCAAACACATCAACTGCAACAGCAACTGGTAAGTACTTACCATGTCATCTTTTTCTCTTATTTTTACTTTTATTCGTTTTGATGTTCGAGTCTTAATCCTAAAGGTCCTTTAGATATATGTTAATTAGGATACACCGAAACTCTGAACCTTGTACGTATCCTTGTGTCCAAAATATTCGGGTCTTTCCAAAATACATTGTCAGAAGCTCGTTCATATGTCGAGAAACCTTTCTTTTCGGTCCAAGTCACATCTTTGTTTTTTATTTCACAGTTGTCATTTCTAGTTTGTACCTCTTCTTTTGCATTTGTTTCAAATTTTATATTATATTTTTGAGCTATTCAAGTTGAAAGTACTATTTTGATTAAAAATAAAGATCGTCTCGTGTATATTGCGTATGTTTTCTCTAACGCTTCTCTTAAGTTCCTATTTCCTGTACCTTTTTGGTGTTGGTAATTTTTGCGTTTTTGTTTCTGTTTCCACGTTCCTTTATGTCCATTTCTGTGCAACCTAGTATTTTAAGTTGTGCTGTAAGCTAATATTGGTGCGAAGCGGCGTGATGTTAAAAGAAAATATTACATGTTCTGTCACTCACCTTTGTTGTAACTGAGTAAGCAAAAACACAAACATGTTGATGATTTTTAGTTTGATCCTTATTATAGGACATGTTGAAGAGACGAAGATATCGGAAAAGTGATCCAGGCTTCTCCGTCACGTTTGCCTTTGTTGTGGGGCTTATTGGTATAATGGTTGGATTCCTCTTGAACCTTTCACTGTCTTCTCCATCGACACAATGATTTGGAACTGCTGGGACCTTAAGGCACACGTCAACCAATCTATCAATACTGTAGAATTTCTGGGGTTCTGTTAGCTGGAAAGAGTACTTAATTTCTTGTGTTCATTTTGTATATGGTTGGGAAACTTGTTGCAAAATTCATTTGATTTCATTCTTGTGACTCAGTAAATAGTTTAAATTTGTCTTGTTAGGCTGGAGCTTCCTTGTCTAGCAGAGGAACATCATGAGTTATTCTTCAGTCTTCTGGACTTCTTTTGAGTAACGCCGTGTTTGGGACTTTTAGCCTTATAAGCCTAACGTTTTGACTTTTGAGGAACTGGGGCCTTTATCCATACGTCAGATCCACCTAGCTCAGCACTTACGAGCCTCAGTTAAAGATAAAGGCGTGAAGTACTTGCAGTCACTACGATGTTTTTTTTTTTTTTTTTCCTTTTCCTGAATATTACTTGCCAAAATAATTTTCGGTTGATAGATTTAACAAGAGCTTAGGTTGGACTTGGAGAGTGCGTCTGCAGTATTACTATTGCCCTATCGAAGCAATAAGGAATTTAAAAGCACATCAATATTTCAGGAAATTTAGGATTACGTTTCTGTGGTTTTTTAGGGGGTCATAAAAATTATTAAAGGGCAAAAAAAAGGGGATAAATTAAAAAATTTTAAAATTTTTATATAGAAATAATAATTACTTATATAAAAAAGAAATATAACAAAATTGTCTGCAATTTATTTAATAAATAATAAAGATACAAATGATAATTTTTTAAATAATGTAATTAGACTTATACGTCATATGTTACATAATTAAATATATTAGTTTAACATAATTTAAATATTTTTAAATTTTAATAACTCATATTGACTATATATAGCATTTAGTGTATACATGTTGAAATGTGTAAAGATAATATTTGAAATTAAATTTAATTATCATAAATTTATATATTTTAAACTTTATCCTAATTCTTAATTTTATTTTATTATGATTTGTTGAGAAATGATTGAAGTAATATAAAAATTATCTAAAATGTTTTGTAATTTTATAAAATTTAGATAATATTTTGTAATTTTAGTGAAAATGATTGTACTGGAATTAAACTAAGTACCAAGTCCGGTAAAGTGTTAGGTCAAAGTGAGACAATTTAATAGAATGACTAATTTTAGACTGTTCACAAATTATAAGGAGATATTAAGAATTAATAGAATTTTGATTTGAAGTGATGAAAATATAGGAAATGTCAATGTGTTTTACATGTATATACAGGCAGAAGAATGGCGGGAAACCTAGCACGTGCCGAGATTATCAAAATTTCATAAAATCCCGCGCTGACACGAACCTCCTATCTCAAGGAAAAACTTCCCCACTGTCCATTCCCATTTCTCTCCCTCCCTCCTCTCAGTCTCCATGACGACTCACTTTTCCGATTCACAACTCGCCATCTTCAGCTCCCTCTTCACCTCTACGACCACCACAGCCAGCGTTGAATTGCAGAAGGCATGGCATCTCCTATCTCTCCTACTCTCCACAGGCTTCCCGACTCCACCTTCCGACCTGGCTTCTCGGTGCGTTCTATTCAACGCAACTTCCGATCTGGTCCTCTATCTCTGCTCGCTCCCTTTTACGCCGATCTCCTTAACTCCTGACGATTGTGGTAACGTCTTGGTGACTGTTTCTCCGGTCGCCTTCTTCATATTTGAGAGGTTAGTATCCAATTTCAACTATCGGATGGAAACTAAAAGCTTCCAGTCTCGCCGACCGTTGGAGGATTTTGCGAGGATTTACTTCAGGAAGCGGAAACGAGTTCAATTTGATTCTGAATATGGTAAATTTTGTTCTTGTGTGTCTGTGATTTGTTAACTGTATGTGGTGTTTTGGTTAGTGACTATTGTTGAAATGCTTTTCTCAGAGGCAATCAACCTGGAGGCATCTTCCCGGACAAGAAATCGAAAATCTTTTTACAAGGTGCTACAAGTAATTAGGTGTCTTTTGTTGTGGTTTATTTTATCCGTATATTTAATGTTAAATTGTGTGTCAGTATATAGTGGGTTTATTCATCTCAAATTTTGTGAATGGAGGTCTGATTTGGTAATTAGGAGGATGCTTATCTTTTACTCTTCAGCTTGATGAGAAAAGGATTGCGAGAAGCTTATGTGCAAGATCGTTATCTATGTGAGTGCTAAAGACTTGACTGTAATGCAGGTAGAGTTAAATGTGGGCGAAGGTATGAACAGGTGCATACATATACACTCAAGTTTCACACCCGCCAAGTTAAGTAGCATAATCTGGAAATCTGATTTGTTCCCGGAAACAGCTAATAGTAACTTTGGGAGTAAATTGAAGAACATCAAACAAATAGAAGGTGAAATGTGTCCTGCTGTTCCTTTGGAAGTGAAGGATCAGAAAAGGATCATTCTGTGTGAGCTTGATATAGGATCTACACGTCCGTGTCAGATAATGGCTGATGAAGCCGTGAGTCAAGAAGCTACAGTATATGAGATAGACCTTAATAACACACCAAACTTTGCCGTTCACCAGGAAGATGCTAATCAGAGCAGCATGTTGCCCTTGGATTCTCTTAATGCTAATGATGCTTGTAATGAGGCAAATGGTTGTTACATTGAAAGTGTTGGAGCAATGCAGGAGAATGAAGAAACATTTAATTGTAGTGAAAGAGAAAAGGAAGCTGAAGAGATTTCTCAGGAGAATACCCTATTGAATAAGCCTTCAGAAGTTGAGGATAGAAGGGTGAATGAAATGACATCCCGTGATACTCAGCTCTCCCTTGCACAAAAGCAGTTGTTAAATCCTGATAGCAAGAAGATCCAGTCGGAGAATGGAATGAACTCAAGACTACAAGTTCTTTGCCAGTCTCCAAAGCATAGCAATGCTATGCAATTTCCCCAAGGTACCCACCATGGCCAAAGAGATCAAAAGACAATTAGCAAGGAACGAAATCCAAAGCTGAAATATGATGATCCACATGGTAAAGAAACAAGGAGGAATGCTGCCTCCAGTCCTCATACAGTAAGTTCCATGTCTGCAGTAGCGTTGTGTTACTTGTTTCTTCTGCACTGCATCGTACTTTTAACTAGCAACTCAATTTGTGAAGTATTTATCAGTAGTTATCTGTTAATTTTTGTTTAATTTGTAGGACCATATGGGATCCAAAGAACGGCCATGCTTTGAATCCTACTTTGTAGAAGAGGAAGAAGGTTCAGGTGAGATAGTGCTGCTCTTTTCTGTTCATGCTTCTCTTCTTCATGAGCCATTTGCATTATGTTCATTTAACGAGAGGTCTATGTTTTTGCAAATTGGCAGGTGGCTATGGCATTGTTTATAGGGCAAGGAGGAAGATTGATGGGGCCACAGTTGCCATCAAATGTAAGAAAATGGTCCTTTATGTGCCGTGTTCATGTTTGGTTTTCAAATCACTAAATCATTATACGAGATTGTTCACATTTGGTGGAAGTTTGATTTTTGGTCTGTGCTTTGCAAACATGACATTGCAAATTCATCTTTTCCTGATTGATTTTGGAGAACTTGCAAAGTAGTAGGTTGTCATATTTATTGATGTTTATTGGGTTTATGCTCTGAAGAGATTCTAAAATTCCTTCTGTTGCTATGACTCGCATAAAACAATGTCAGTAAAAGCTTTTCCGGTAGGTTATTTTGACTGCAGAATTGCCGGTTTTAGCATTAATGTTGTCAGTAAGAAATTACTGTATACACTAAGAATAATGCCAGCATTCATTGTTTAACTTGAGATTAGGATTGAGCTTTTGAGAAATTTCATATCAAATTTGCATGATGATGATGCTATCCGGTTTAGATGTATCTGCCACATTCAGTTTTGCCTAGCCCATAAAGTATGGCAATTTTTTCTTATAGAATAAGAGGTAAGTTAGCCCCTTGAAGTTTTCAATATTTTCAAATAAGGTTCATTGGTTCTATTGTATCAACCTACCCCCTAAATTTTCAAACTGTTGGACTAATATTTTTCAATTAAATGTAATTACCTTTTGCATGATATCCAGTTTGGATAAATTATGCATGTTAGAAATTGACCAACTCCCAGCCATTTAATTACATTTCACAGAGGGGAGTCCTCATGTTTGGGATCTGGATGATGGAGATATAACCAGGAGTTATTTGATCCTGATTTTGAGAAAAGTAAAATCCTAAATCAATTTTCAAAATATGCCCTTATTCTTTCTTGAATTGCCGAGATATGCTTGCTTCCAGAAAAATCAGGCTGAAGTGAAATATAATCCAAATTTAATTCTACCAATCTCTGACCTGATGATTGCATGTCCTATACTGATCCGCTGATGTGAAAATCCAACTATTTGGATTTGTAGGTCCGCACGCAAATGCTCATAGACATCATGTTAGCAATGAAATGAGAATGCTGGAACGATTTGGGTAAGGTTCTTAAAATTTTCGGCTCAAAGATCAAATTTTTGTAGCTTGAAGAATGATTCTCCTGATTTTCAATGTGCAAGTTAATTTCTTCTTCTAATTCAGGGGTAGAAACTTTATAATAAAATACGAGGGCTGTTTTAAAAGTGGAAATTCTGAGTGCTTCGTTTTGCAGCATGTCGAGCATGACAGACCAGAGGTAATTATCAAATACCCGAGCAATAAATACTCTTCATCCATTTGGCTGATATTGCTTATGCTTTTATTTAGGCGCTAAAGAAGGTAATAGATGTTTATCAGCTACGATGGTACGGATATTGCTTGTTCAGGGCACTTGCAAGTCTTCATAAGCAGGTAGAAACTTCTGCTTTGCAGATTCTGTAATGCTGCACGATTTTAGAAAAATCTAGAGAGTTCCCTTCTTGTTTCCTATACAGGGAATCGTTCACAGAGACGTCAAACCCGGCAACTTCCTCTTTTCCTGCAAGTCTAATAAGGGTTATCTCATTGATTTTAACCTTGCAATGGTTAGTCGTATTTGTTTTAGACGATTCTTCATACCCTCGCAAGGCTTTTCACCGTAGTTGTTGCCATGCTTTTCTTCTTTTAGCTACAAGAAGGTTAGTGACATTGATCTTGATGTTTATTTCTTTTGACAGGACCTACACCACAAATATAGTACAACTAGTAAGTTTCAACCTGCCCAATTTAAATGTAACTGTCAAATGTGCTAAAGAATAATTAGTAGATACTCACTTACATTGGTTTTATTTTTATTTTTGCTTTTAGTTTTATTTATAACTTAGTGAATTTTTTATAATTTTTGGTCTTTATTTTTAATTTTAAAATTTTTGTTTTCATAACTGACAAAAGTTGCAAAATTTGATTTAAAATTTTGTTTTGTAATTAATTATATTATATTATTATTAAAAAAATATTATTAAATTATTCAATACTAATTATTAATAAAGAATTATGGTTAATATAATTTAAGTATTTAATTTAAAATAAAAATATTTTTAAAAAGTTTTACAAGTTCAGAGATAATTATTTGTTGAATGAATAACTACTTAAAATTAACTATTAATTCTAAATAATGATATCAATTTTAAAACTTAAAATGTATTTTAATAAATAAATATTAATTTACATATAAAATAATTATATTTATTTATTTATAATAAAGTATGATATGTTTATTAATTATTAAAAATAAAATTAATTAATTTATCTCAAAATTTTATTTAATATTTACCATTGTTAATAAAAGTGTAATTATATTAGTAGTAATTATTGATTTTAGTTGTAGTAAGAAGCCTGCTGCGGGAAGGAAATAACTGACTGAATTTGTATAAATTTGCAGGCAAACCAAAAATGGAGAATGTTGCAAGCTTCGATTATGTTAAGCCTGTAAACGCAAAAGCTCTTCCTCCTGCCAAAAGTAGGAGATTTACAACTGCCAAATCTATGGTTGCAATCAATCAAAAGGAAAAGGGTTTTAAATCAGGATTGGAATCCAAGAACCTGAAAAGGAAGCCTGTGGACCAGACAAAGGCCAGTAATGAGTTGGGTGGTTGCAATATTTTGAGAAGTCAAGGAGGAGAGGGCTCTGGCATAACATCGATTAAGGATGTTACAAGCACTAAGACTCTTTCAGCAGAAAGGCTGAGAGAGCCCTTGCCTTGCCATGGTAGGAAGGAGCTCATCCACTTGTTGCAGGGATCAATTCAAACTACAAATCATGAAGCATCTAGCGTTTCTTCTTCTATGAGAAAAAGAATTGCAGCTTCTCCTGCAAAGTTTGATTCGAGCTTTTATCCTACACCAATGCCACAACACTTCATTGGAATTGTTCCCAATGGTACCAGGGACAAAGGTGAGTTTGCTTTGAGATGTATGTGGGAGACTTTTGCTTGTTAAAGATATCTTCTAACATCAATTATCATATTTGTACTTCTATGTAGGGGATGGAAGACACAAGAAAGAAGGACCTTGTGTTGGAACCAAAGGTTTTAGGGCTCCGGAGGTGAGTATAAATTTTAATCTTGTGCTGAATTGTTACACGTGAATATAGTGTCCCCACTGAATGATTATGATAGGACTTGAGTAATAATACTGTTTCGATTGAGAATGACGGGTTAATTTGCTACAAACTCCAGTCTGCTTCCAAAATAAAGATTGTCACTTATTCTATGGTGATTGTATAACTGCGAAGAGAAGTCTTCTATGCTCCAAAATTTGAAGTAAACTGTATACCTGACCGTAAACACTGTAAATTTGATACGGCAAGCTTATGGTTGTATGAGTATTCTTATTACAAGGTATAAAGAATGTTTTCAATCAACTATACTGATCGTTCGAGATTTGCAATTATCAAGACAGTAAATCTGATTAATAAAATTAAGTTGGGCAATAAATCTAGTCATTTGGTAACGGTAGAATGTCACCGTTTCCTGATCGGAACATAAAACTGTTATGTAACAACTATTGGTTGCCCTCCAGTTTTCTCGAACTTCTTAGGGAACAGCATATGGTCTTGAATGCGGATGCAGTATCATGCAACTTTATGCATGTTTTGAGGGTTTTATTAATTTATTTGCTGTTCACGTAGGTCTTATTTAGATCCCTACATCAAGGACCCAAAGTTGACATTTGGTCTGCGGGAGTTACCTTGCTGTACCTAGTAACAGGAAGAACCCCATTTTATGGTGATCCTGAACAGTAAGAGTAATTACTTCCAATTTAAAGGATATTTTTGTTTTCTCAAATTTTATATTCATTTAATTTTTGCTACTTGTGTCTCTGCCATTTACAGAAATATTAAGGATATTGCAAAATTCAGGGGCAGTGAAGATCTATGGGAAGTTGCAAAGCTACACGATCGAGAATTTTCATTCCCAGTGGTAGTTATTTATCATTGTTATGATTCTCCAAGTAACTTAGAAATGTCAACTTAGAGCTTCATTTTGCCTCAGGACCTCTATAATATGCGGTTTTCGTCATCTATAACACTGTTAAAGTGGTGCAAAATGAACACGAAGAGGCGAGACTTCCTTGATTCGGTCCCAACCTCACTCATTGATCTTATAGACAAGTGCCTGACAGTGAATCCAAGATTGAGAATCAGTGCGGAGAATGCTCTAAAGCATGAATTCTTTGCTCCATGCCATGAGGAACTAAGAAATCACAGACTCCTCAGGCAGGAGACCAAGTTGGACTCTTAAATCAAGTCTTCCTGTGCAAGACCACAGCATCCGCCGACCGGCTAAGATTTCGTACCAGATGGCTTATCACTATCATCAATGACCTCATGTTTCTAACTCCAACTGACTTGATATAGCTTAGAAATATCAAAATTTTATTATTCTTATGATGTACACGTTGTATCTTGTAAGTTTGCAGTCGATTCTCTCTGTCTTGAGACGTAGAGAACAAGACCACTCTTTTTTCTTTTTATGTACTGATGGCAAGATTTTATGTACCTACAACGTTCTTAAGAATGAATTAGCTGCTTGAAGAAACTATGATATAACTATTCGGTTGTGCACATTTCGATTTTAATTGCCTTTTCCCTCAGACCAATAATTTTGCTAAGTCATGCTGTCAAGTAGTAGTGTCGGCAGCAAAGCACATGGGATGGCCATGACTACCGTCACGGGACTTTTGGAAGGAGCAATGCAATTGAATAAGTTGCCAAACTTGGGGTGGTCAAATTCTTTCGTTGGCTAAATTACAAGTCTTCCGTTACACTACCTTTTAGCGCGACTATCAAACAATTTTTTTTTTTTTTTGGGTAAATTACTATCAAACAATTTTACACAAGTTTCTGCACAACTCGCCGGACAGTAATTTAAGTGTTCTCCCCACTCAGTATACGAATTTGCACAATTCAATTAAGATAGAGGGATAAGAGATATGCGGTAAAAAAATTGATTTTTTTATATTGCTATTCAACGATGAAAATAGAAGATTTGAGAAACTTCAATTTGAAGTTATTTACAAAAGAAAGTCAACTTCTCATTTGAAATTTTCTATTTTTTAAAAAATTCTCTTATAGATAATTAAATGTACCTCTTAACAAATAAAATAATAAATATATGTATATATATATATATATATATATGTTATAAAAGATAGAAATATATGGTGTGCCAAATGCACCACTTAATTGTTAGTGTGCTACTTCTATTATCATTATAGTATTTTATTAGAAATTTTGTACTATAAATAGAAGGGTTAATTTGATGTAAGTGATACCAAGTTATAAGAAGAATTATATTCTCCTCTCTCAAATATTCTTAAGTTTTAGTTTCGGTTTTATAACACGTTATCAGCACGAAGCTCTAATTTCGAAAATTCTTAAGTATAAGCAAACGAAGCTTATT
>JANZLC010000005.1:13726610-13744495 GCA_026413385.1 Erythroxylum gracilipes | reverse complement strand
GACCCGAGGTTGCATCCTGTATTGCAATCCTTGGTATAAATTTTATTTGACCGGTTTCCGAGGATCAATTCTTAAATAGAACGATAAGCCGCGATCACTTCTACTGCTACCACGGGGGGTCCTATAGAGAGTAGTTCACCTAAATTATCTTTAAAAGATCTTTATGCTTTTATTCAATAACTTTAACATGATTTTGGTATTGTCACCTTCTCTACCTTGTCTTTTACATCAAGTACTTCATTTTCATGGTAGTTTTGATTTTTCCTGTTGCAATCATATGACCTCTAATTTTCTATTTTTATATCTTTACCAACACCATCTATTCCATATATTGTGTATATTGTTGAAATTTTCACTATTCATGTTCAAAGTATAGGTGTGCTTGAACAACTAAATTATCTTTTCTGGATACTTTTTTAATTCCTAAAATGTCTTTAAATCTCATTTTTATTAGTCAATTATGTGAACTTGGTCTTAAATTTAGGCAAGCTTAAACACCTAAATTATATTTTTTTGATACTTTTTTAATTCCTAAAATGTATTTAAATCTCATTTATATTGGTCAATTATATGAACTTGGTGTTAAATTATCTTTTTCAGGTTATGGTTAAACTGTACATAATCCACAAATAGGCAACATCCTTAAGATATGGTGTAAGGTTAGATGGTTGTTTGAGCTTACTTCCTTATATCTTCCATCCAAATTTGGGGCTGTCACTTCTCATCTTTGGCATTTTTTTCCTAATCATATTTCTTATACTAGATTAGGATCTTTAATTTCTAGTGATTCTTTAGGCTTTGTCAAAAATGAAAACTATGATTGTGTAACATGTCAACTTTATAAAAGTCATGCTTTACCTTTCTTTCTTAACGATTCCATTTCCTTAGCACCTGTTGATATGATTCACTATGATATGTGGGGGCCTGTTCCTCATGATACTATGGGTGGTTTAAGATATTATGTCATATTTGTTGATGATTTGTCTCGTTATTTATGGATTTATGTCATACGTTATAGGTCTAAATTATTTTCTATTTACTCTCTTTTTCCAATATTATTTAGGCTCAATTTTTTTATAAGATTTAAATATTTCACATTGATAATGGCATGGAATATAGAGATACAAATTTCACCTAGTTTCTTTCTCAACAAGGTAGTATTATCTAAAGATCTTATCTAGGTACCTTTTGACAAAATGGTCTAGCAAAAAAGAAAACACAGATATATGCTTAATATTATTCAAGCCCTCCTCATGTATTTTTCTTATTTAGCAACTTTTGGACAGAAGCAGCTCTTATTACTGTATACACTCTAAAATGTATCCTTTCTCCTGTTATAGGTACCATCTATTTATATGAATGCTTATTTAATTATACCCCTCACTATCAAACTCTCAAATGTGTTTTGGTTGTGTTTGTTTTGTTCTCTTACAACCCCATGAGTACATCGAACAAGAACCACAAGCACAACTATAATTTTTTCTTATCATATAGTATAGAACATAAAGGAAATAGATGTTAGGATCCTTTATTATAGAGGCTTCATATCTCTTGTCATGTAACATTCTGGGAACATAAGATGTTTTCAAGTCTTTCAAAATTTTAAGTCAATGAACCCCCACATCAATTATTCTCTTATCCTACCATATCTTTTTTTCTTGAAATTTATCTTATCAGTTCTTCCTGTAGTCTATGCAGTTTAACTCCACCTACACCTGATCCCACTACATCTTCTCCAACTATGGATCCATTAAATCATCTAAATACCATCGTTCATTAGAACCTGACCTCTCTTTCTACAGCTAATGCTTTGATATACTGACCATATAAGTCAACCTTCTGTCCATCTTCATCATTTCCATATTAATTCCATTATTATCTCTTTATATAAACCTCACACCTATCTTGAGGCTAATTCTGATCCTTTATGGAAGCAAACAATGAGTGGAGAACTCATGCACTTACCTACACAAATACTTGGGATTTGGTTAACTTACCTCCAGATAAGACAGTTGTTGGTTGCAAATAGGTTTATAAAATCAAGACTCAGGTGGATGGATTAGAAGAAAGATACAATCCTGCCTTATTACTAAGGGATTCATTTAAGAATATGAAATTGATTATAAGGAAACCTTCACTCCTGTAGCCCGATTGACCTCAGTTTGTAGTCTCATTGTTGTTGTTGCTGGCAAAATATGGAAGTTATTCTTAGTAGATGTAAAGAATGCTTTTCTCAATTTAGATCTTACAGAAGAAGTTTACATAAACATCCTTCCTATGGGTAATCATACTCCTAATTAAGTTTTTTATCTCTACAAAACCTTGTATGAACCAAAATAAGCTCCTTAAGTCTAGTTTGCAAATTTACCTCCACTATTAGACATTTTGGGTCCATTCCATTTCTTATGATCATGCCATAGTTCGTTACAAACAGATCAACGATGTACTCTTATTTTTCTCTATGTGGATGATATGATAATAACTAGTGATGATACATATGGCATTAAGGGTGTACTCTTCTTCTTCTCTATGTGTATGATATGATAATAACTAGTGATGATACATATGGTATCTCTATTCTTAAGTCCTTTCTTCATCACTAGTTTGATATGAAAGACTTAGGTAATCTAAGCTAGTATTTGGGTCTTAAGGTATACTCTGATGAATCTGGATACTATTTTTCATAAACAAAGTATGCTACTAATCTCATCTCTTGAGCTGACATCATTGATACTAAGACAACTAGTACTCCACTTGCCTCCATTGATCATCTTTCTGCTACTGATGGGAATCTACTTAGTGATAGTGCATTTTATCGCCAGTTGGTTGGTGGTCTTATCTATTTTACTATCTCTTGTCCAGATATTGCTTATGTTGTTCACATCGTGAGCCAATTCGTTTTTGCACCTCGTACCACTCACTCTATACCATTCTTCATATATTGAGATATGTTAGAGGTACTATAATTTATGGCCTTAATTTTTTCTACCTTTTCCCATCAGAGCTATAAATTTATTTTGATGCAAATAGGGTTAGGGACGGATTACCAATCTATACTAGTTACTATTTCTTAATGAGGACATCTCTCCTTTCATGGTGCAACAAGAATCAAACAATTATCCCCTACTCTAGTACAAAACCTGAATATAGAGCTCTTGCTAACATTACCTTTGAACTCTTCTAGTTAAGATGGATTCTTTAAAATATGGGTGTATCTTTCTTGCTTGTGGTTCCTCTATACTATGATAACCATATTTCCATACAAATTACTTATAAAGATGTCTTTCATGAATGGAGCAACACATCGAGATTGATTATAATCTTGTTAATATCATGTTCTCCAAAGCATCATGTAACTTATTTCTATCTCATTATAGTTTTAGATTGTAGATATCTTCATAAAGTCACATCTACCTTAGTGCTTTACAGATCTTATTTCCAAACTCAAGCTCTCATCTTCTATGACGCCTTAAGTTTAAGGGGTGGGGTGGGGTATTAATACATATCTTTAGAAGTCAATTATCAAGATTAATTGACATAGTTTATTCAAACCAATCTATATGTCCAATATTTGTCAAGACTTGCCTATCACTTCCACAATTTTGCCTACTAAATTTAAGCATAGAACAATTACTTATGCAGTTATATATACATCATATTGTTCTTATAAATAAATTTATCTTTTATATCGTATAAATACCTATACAATCTTCTTTTGTATGCTTAAGCTACTTTAACCTACAATGAATGACAACTAAAAGAGAGAAAAAAGAAACAAAGGTAGTTATTATATACAAAGTGATTTAGTTTGTTAAGTTTGTTGAGGAAAATGTAAAAATTACTAACTTAAATTTTAAAATAAATTTATGAGGTAGTTTGGGTCTATAATTTCTTAAAATTTTAGGATTAAAATTCAAACATAAAATTAAAAAAGATTAAGTCAATCCATTAATTTTAGCATTCATATTTGATAACCTTTTTTATTCTTTATAATGTGTATACATGTTCTCATAGATGTTAAAATTTTTAATATTTTAATTGTTGTAATTTTTATTTTGTATAAAGCAAAAGTAAAGTATAAAGAGAGATAGAAGTGTTAATAGACTTACTCAATGTTAATTTAGAGACAAGTGATGGTTGGTATTATTGCGCCTAACATCTATCAACTCCTATCCATCCAACATACGATCTTCAGATATTAAAGGCACTTGAGTGGACTTCCCCTGCATAACAATTATTGTGTTATTAGTTATTTAAATCCTTATTTTAATAATTTTTATTGTAAATTTAAGAAAAATAGCTAGTCAATGTTTATTTAAAATTTTCCATTTGCAACTAATAAAGGGAATCTAATTTTAAATCAAAAATCTTGTTTTTGATTCTCACTCAAATCAATAACAATATTATTAGGACTTACAGATAAGGGAATCTAACAAAGAGAGAATTAAAAACTTAAAAGTTAGGTTCAAATGACTTTTAGATTATATGGAGTAAATGAAACTTAAAATGGCTAGTAAGTTACACTAATTAGAGGAAATTATCATCATATTGTATGATACTTTCTTGTCAAACAAAATAGGATCGAACAATAATGTCGATGATGGTAATGGTCAATATCATAATAATAAAGTCAATCCATGATGGGGAATCGAATGAGGCAATAAAATACTTTATCAAATCGAGTGGTTCAAGTTAATTAATCAATTTTTTGAATACCAAAACATCATATAAATAAATATTTCCTTAACATCATGCCATATTAAGGGAGAAGCTAAACTAATGGTGATAATGACTTTAATAAACTTATAAGAAGGAGGGACAAGTATAATATGAGATTTTTAGGGAGCTAGATACGTGTGCTTCTTATAAAATTATCTTAAGGAATTTGAGAGGTTAGGCAATCAAATGTGTGGTGTTGAAATACATTTTCCATGAATTTTGGAATTGTAAAATTGTCATATATTCTTATATTCTTAATTACATCTAATTAGATCATTAATAATAATGAGTATTTCCTTATATGTCCCAAGTTGGTATCATAACTAATAAATACTCCTTGGTAAAACCTTTGAAAAATATGAATGGAAAATTATTAAATCTTCTGGATCAATCAATCTCAATTATTAGTCAACCCAAAGGTGTTTTCTTTATAAGACACATTAAAACTAAACCTCGTATTTGGTAGTTGTAGTAATAAATACCCAAATTCTAAAACTTAGCCACAACTATAAGATCAAGAAAGAGAGCTTTTAAAAATAAATAAATACAAAAATAAAAGCAACAAAATTGACCTAGACTGATAAAAATAAATGGAAAAGGTTAAAATGATTAGATTAGGATTTCTTAATATTATAGTCTCCTAATAACAACACCAAAAACTTAGTGTGATAAATATAAACAAAACAAAAAAAAAACTAAAGAATCACTAGGCAAGTAACATATGGTTCTTATAGTATAGCTAAAGTGAGTTAAGTATTGATCCCATGAGGACTATAACTTCTTGTACTAACCATCTTCTTATTTTCTAATCTAACTAAAAGAGTGATTAATTTTAAAAAGGAAAATTAAATAAAGTAAATAATAAATAAGAAATGACTAGTCAAGGAAATATATAAGAATGAAAAAAACTAGTTGATAAATAAAATCTAGATGATAATACCCCTAGAACTTTCTTATACTTCAATTTATCCTGATTTAATGTTTAACCCTAGTTTCTTAAACCGATAAGAATTCCAAAGTTACAATTGCTTTCTTTGTGAAGACATGCATTCCCTATCCTTAAGTCTTTTGACTAAAAGATCTCTTAAGTCAAAACCCCTTAAGAATGCATTAATTCCTCCTATGAATTTATATAATAGATCTCTCTTACTATGCCATTCAATCCTTATTACTCTTATACCATTCAATCCTTATTACTCATGCTATATATAACAAGATCTTCTTCATTTACTTCAATCCTATATATGAATTCATAATAAAATAAATAATATGAACAATTCTAATAAAAAAAATCTCTCATTAAATCAAAAAAAATCAATTTAAAGTAGTAGTTTTAGGGTTTATCCCACCTAAATCTATATCCTAATCTAGTTCATAAAAAAGACAAAAGAAATCTTACAATAAACAATAAAGAAAGCAAGATAAAATAATGAATTCTAATAGATCTTGAATCTTAATATTCTTAATTGATTATTGATGGACTCTTTGCTTTTCTCCAAGATTGCTTCCTCCTTAATGTGTTCCTAAATCTCCTTTGGTTGTCCTCTCATCCTCTAGCCTTTCTTAGATCCAATTCTAGTTGGTTTCTGTACCCTCCTATAAGGCTCTCTTCCTATGTCCTTTCTTTTCATCTTGTTATCTCAAGAAACCTTAAAATTTCAATACATAGGAATAATATGAGTCCATATTAATCCCATTTTGTTTCACATTCACCAAAAATCTTAATTTTCATAAACTTCTATTCAGGAGCCCTGACCTAATTGATGAAGCATAATGTTTGAATAGAGCCCGATTAATATCTCATTCTAACTGTAATAAGATTTCTCTAATTAGTATGTGTTTTATTAATGATATTTTACTAGTTATCCTAAATCTCCTATCAAAACTAAGGACATGTTTATTTCCATTTTAGTTTTTAGTTTTCCTTTTTAAATGCAATAAAAAAACATTTTGTTTGAGTTTCTAGTTTATATTTTGAGTTTTGTTTTCTCCCAAGTTTCATAACTTACAAAAACCATAAAAGCTAGTTTTTGTTTTTCATTTTAGTTTTCTTGTCATAATTTGATATGCCATTATCTTAATATATATTATTTAATTGTTTAATATTAACCATTAATAAAATTATAATTTATATAATATAATTATTTAATTTATTTTAATGTTTATAATTACTTTAATATTTGAAAAATAAAATTTAAATTTAAAATATTTAAAATACATCAATTTTAGATAAAATATCCTTATATCTATTATAAACCCTTGTAGACTATCAATTATTAAGAAATTTAATTGATTGTTCATGATAAATATAGAATAGAAAATCTTGAAATGTGTTAAAAAAAGAATCTAAAACATAATATGCAAAATTCAAGAATCAAAAACTCAAAATTCAACAATAGTAAATAGTTTCACCATATATGACTCAATATTATGTGTTCAAGTTTGTGCTCGCTCAATTGGATATGGGCTAAGCCCAATTAAATGTATATTTTAAATTTTAGAAATTAAAATTGACGTTATTTTATTTGAAAAATCTTGGACTAAGCCTAGTTCAAAGTTTGAAATTAAAAAAAAAAAAAAAACTTGCGATTCTTACTTGAAAGTTAGAAAACTCAAGTCAAATTTGTTGACTTTGAACTAAATTGAGTGGACTAGGTTTTGGGTCAGACTCAGATTTTTTTTCTTCATTTCAAATTTTGAGTTAGGCTCAAGATTAAGTTGCCACCATATTCAGTCAGATCGGGCTAGATTAAACAAATTTTGCAATTCCTAACATAATTGCTTTAAAATGTAAGATAGTAAAAGTATATCATTTGATTCAAGTTCAAATTTAAATTCTCGGTAGAGATTTTTAGACTTCCAGGTGTAAAAGAGTTAATTTAAATTATTAAATTTAATGCAAATTGCATTGTGTATATCTTCTAAATACTGTACGATGCATCCTCGCGAGCATGTATTAAGTTATAAGAACCAAGTTTTCTGAACATATCGATATTATTACCTTAAAAATTCAAAACTTGCCCTACTAGTTTATAGTCTTACTAAAATTAATGTATCTTGGATTCAAGTTCTCGCTATAAATGTATAGGCACCGCAAAATAGTAACAAAGAAATGATTAATTATAAAAATAATATCAAAATTTACTCAAATTTACAGTATTAACCGAATTATAAAAATTACTTTAAAATATTTCAATTTTTAATTTTTCACAAAAATAACCTAACATTAAATTTTTTTAATTATAATGAATAATGGGAATTATTTTATGTCACATGTATTTGTATTACGTAAGAATTTTATTATTTGATAAATTATAAATTTAAAAAATTCTAAAATAATTATATACTTTTTTATATTTTTAATTCATACTTATTTTATAGTATTGGATATTTTTAATTTATTAAATAATAAATATATATAATATATGACAATCATGAGATATAAATATTAATATAATGTGAATTTTCACATCATGTTAATGAAAATTTTAATATTAGGCTATTTTTCTTAAAAATTAAAAATTAAATATTTTAACACTAATTTTCAAACTTTAAATTAATATTATAAAATTAAATAAAATTCAAATTTTTTTAATAATCGGTTCAAATCTTTTGATTCGGTTTCCTACGGTATAAAAATTTGAGTTGAGACTTGGGCCTACAGGGCCCAATATGGAGTAAAGGAATATCCCAGGCGGTGGCCGGTGTAACTACACCCAAAGCTGAACAGGGGAAACGGCAACAATCGTTCGTTGCTTTCTTCAGCTCTCAGCCAGGGCGACACCGTAAACAAAGGTCAGTACTTTGAATTACAATTTCTCACCCTCCTGCTTTTCTTAACTTTTCCAGATCGAAATTTGAGTTTCGATTAGCAACTTCACTTATAATTTCCCTCTATTTGTGGAAAGGGAATATATATTTTTTCCCTCTAGTTCTTTCAAAGATGGAATGTTTTGTTGTTGATATTCTTGAGCTCTTGATTTTGTCATGTCTGTTGTCAATTTAGGTGAGATTTCATGTTCGTAGCAGAGTCCGAAGATGAGTAAGTTGTTGGAATTTGGAAGGAAAGTCATTTTCTACGCCAGGGTTCTTTCCGGGTACGAAGAACGTAGCATTCGAAATTATAGATTGCAGCTAGAGAAACGTCTGCAAGAGGTCTTCACTTTCTCCTTGTGCCAGCATTTTGAATAACTTTGGATCTTATGGTGGCGATTATGGTTTTTCTTTAGACATAAAGGACGCTGATCCACTCATTTGATGTTTGCATTTTACTTGAATTAAATGGTAGAATTCCTACACGTTGGTTCGTCATTTTCGTCAGGTTTGAAAGCTACTGTTCATTTTCCCGCTCAACAAAGGGTGAGGCTACAGATGGGCTTTTGAGTTATGTGTTAATTGTGTCTGATAACTAAACCTATTTAGGTTTGGATGTGAGTCTTCCTTTCATTTATAATTTCTTAAAAATTTTCCTTTTTTAAATGAGTAGATGTGCATCATCTTTCCATAAAACGTAGTTCCCCACCTTCTTCATCGTTTGGTTTTGTGTCTTGTTAAAGTTTCATCGCAAGCTGTATGCTTTTGACTGGCTTTATCTAACGCTAGGGTATGCACAGACACGCATGAATCAACAAAGAACTACTGAGGAGGGTCAGCTCTGGACTAGTACACACTGTTCACATGGTGAAGGTGGTGTTAGACTCTACAAAAGAGAAAGAAGTGAAACTGTTGTATATGAGAAATAGCTACAGCTGACCTTGTTTAACTAAGCCTAAACTTTAACCAATATGCAAATATATAATCTTTTTTTTTTTCGCAAATTGAGTCAAATATCATATTTCTTAGCTGCTTATTATATTTTCCTTCATCCTAACCCTTTTAGCTATTTTTCATCTCTTCTTGATATCGGAGTCTCTGTTCAAGATAAATCAGTTTATGTGGGAATATTCAGTTCTGACATCATAGTGGCCTTCTTTTCCCTCCAAATTAGTTGTCACCGTGACAGTCCCTCTGCTGCATGCAGGCACAAGAAAGAAAGGCAGCATTAAGAAATATCCCAGAGCAGACTATTTTGGCAGAGGTTCGGCGTATGGTTGAGGAGATGCAAAGTTTAAACCAGAAGCTAGAAGAAATTGTGAGTCTAACTGAATGGTTAATCTGTATATTTACTTTTCCTTTTGAATGTTGTATCTGATGTAAATTCTTTTCCTTCCTGCAAAGACCGCTCTTTTTCCCATATCTTTCATTGATTCTTATAGTTTTAGAGAATGTCCTTATACTTTTGCTTGTTTAGTATATATCTTCAGCTGTCGTATTAAAGCTGCTAGGGCATTTTCTATTGTTATATCATGCTTCACAGCTTCATTAGGATTTATGAATATTTTTTTCTGTGAACTTTTAAATGATAAATTTCATGGAGTTTTTTTGAAGTGGAATTGATGAGTGATTGCTAGAGTCCTGGAAAAACAAAAACAACTAGATTGAAACTAGTGGGCTACCATCTTGTTTCATGTTGTGCACTTCAAATATTTAAATCATCATATTTGAAGTTTGTTGTGTACGTCAATATTTTGTTCTGTATGTGAATAGGCTGAAGGTACGATTTACCCCATTAAGGTTTTCACCAAAATTTAGGTTAGACTCTTATGTTATTTAGCTCTCAGATTGCATAATCAAAAATTTTCGTTAGGGTTCATTCAATCTTGCTTATGTGGCCTTTTTTCAAAGCTAAGGGCCCATATTAGCCACAAAGGCAACTAATGTAGATCCTAAAATTGTCCAAAACCCCAAATTTGGGGATTTAGGGTTTCAAACCGAAACTTATTTGCTTTTGGATTCTCTCTGCATTTTGGGCTGGTTCTCTCCATTTGCATTTGGTTTGTTTCCCTGTCTCCATAGTTGCTTCTCCCTGTTTGGGGCTCTCTCCATTTGCATCTGCTTCAACATGATCTTCACAGCTTTGATAGCATAATGTTTCATTGCAGCATTGTGCCACCTGAGATGATGAATTTTTTTGCTGTTTGAGGGTTTGATTCTTATTATGAGTGCTTTCGTATATTTCCTCCTACCAGAAACAAAGCAAGTTCCAATGAAGGGGATACATGAACTCTTTAAAAACATTGGTTCTGGAAGAATATAGTGAAGAATGCAAGAATCTAGAACCAGAACCCAAATCAGGATTGCAACAGTGTCATTAAATTTTTTTCCTTGATAGTTGGGGAAGATATTAGTGTTTGGTTTCTTGTTCAAGGTGTAGTTCCGCAAGGTTTATTTCAATAAAATTCGTTTTTGTTGCGAGTCCATATCTGTTTCCATTTAAGAACACTCGAGTGACAAGACTTTTAGAGAAGTAGCTTTTGCAATTTCTAGCAGCACTCATTACAATAGCAGTGACAAGGTCTCTACTTGAGGCAGATTTTCATTTCTGGTTTGTCAACATTGTACGGGATTCCAGAAATGTCAGGGAGATTTTCTTTGCTCTCAACACTTTCTAGGGTAGTTTCAATTTCAATAAGCCAGCTGATGATGCCAAAGCTTCATCTTCCAATATTGGTTCATAGCTTCGGACACATAAACAGCAGAACTGCCAGCATTTTCCAATGTAGGTTTGATTTCATTGATTGCCCCTGTGGACAAGTGTTCATCTGAACCATCGACAGAGCCCCAAATGCAGACAGCATCCATAAGCAGATAAGTTTTGGGAATTTAGGGTTTCATTGGTTTGAAACCTTAAATCCCCAAATCTGGGGTTTCAGACTATTTTAGGGTGTATGTTAGCTACCTGTGTGATTAATGTGGGCCCTAACTTAAGAAAAAGGCCATAAAAGCAAGACATGTGGAATCCTACTGGAAATTTAGAGTTCTGTCAATGAGGACTAAAATGAAAATAATTTTGAAAAATGTTAGGATTGTTCTTAAAAACTGACAAATGTTAGGATCTAACTTAAATTTTGGTGGAGACTTTTAAGACCAAAATGTACTTTCAGCCTATAGGATCAAACATATAATGAAAACAAATTCTCTCTCTGCAATTGCTTTACACCAAGACAAGGTTGGTTATACGTATCTTGGAATGAAGATGCTCTTACTCTTTTTGTCTACTGTTTTTAATGTTTTATTTTTCAAGTCCAGGTCTGATTTCCATCTATTCTGAAATGGGATTCTGCAGGAAGCTGGCATTGAACAGTACTTCAAGCCAATAGACAAGGAAGCAGAGGCTTTAATGAAGATGCAGCTTGAAGGTGAAGAGAAGACTATGAGAGAGATGGTTAAGGCGATGCAAGCTCAGGCTTTAATTGAGAAAGCTGAGGTTGAAAAAAACACAACTTCACTTACTGCAGACACAAGCGGACATAACCCGGATAAGAAACATGCTGAGGTGAGATGATTCCATTTACTGTGTGGCGTGTGGCGTGTGCTGGCTTTACCAGACCTACTTCTGCAGAAGGCTCTTTTTCCTTCGTTGGCTAAAATAGTAGACTAGTATTTGTGCTTGTTAAGATGAGAAACAATGATGTAATCCACCTCGGGTAGTCCAAATAATGATAACAACAAATTGTGTAATTTTGTCACTCTTACGAAGATTGAAGTGCTTTGGGTGATTGAAACTGACTTCAGGTTCGGAAGTTAAAAGATCATCTATATCCAAGAACTAATGTTAGTTTAAGTGGCAGTTGGTTAGAGGTTGTTAGGTTTTATTTTTTAGCTGCACAAAATGCAAATTGTTGCTTCTAGAGAAACCCTCTTGTAACCTCAACTCAACAGTCAAAAAGTTCAACTTGAATTTTGTCATTATTTAGGTAGGTCGTTGGTCATTTAATGTTAATAAATTACAGTAGACACAATATTTTAAAATAGAACATATAAATCTCTTAATGATGTCTCCATTACGTTTTTCTCGTATATTTGTTCATGTATAACGATCTTGTTATTTGATATGAAAATTATTAAAGTTTAGCAAATGCAGTGTAGAAGACAAAAGGAAACAACTTTTTTCAACAGAAAGCATGCATCAACTATGTTATCTAACATTAAATAAAGATAAGTGACTTGCTTCTTGGCTGTTTCTACTATCAAACTACTACTACTGCTAGTATTGCAAATTATCCTAAAAAGACATCATATGTTTACAACAAAGACTTCTTGTGCTTAACTTTCTTTCCTTCTCATCTATTGCAATTACTGATCACAGCGCACCATCCACTTCTTTTAGCTGTTTCTGCGGAACTAGTCCTTCACAACTGTTATAGGTATATACATATAAAGGCCAGGCATAGTGTATGTTTGAGTGCAAATCGATTCAGAACGGTCTTCACCTTTAAAGGGCCGCTGCAATAGCATTATCTGTGACATCTCAACTATATGTATTTCAAAATGTTGGTTTGAAGATATATCAGTGTAAATCAAGCAATATTGTTTAGTTATTATATAATCTGTGGCACTTAAAATGGCATCTAAATCATTTTCTTGTTCTTTTACAGAACCTCTTTCAGTATAGTCGAAAATCATCTTAACATCATGCCAAATAAGTCCAAGTGAAATGAACAGACTGCGTGCTTCTGTTGTAAAAAGATTAAATAACCGATTGCTTAGGCCTATTTGTTGCACTATTTTTATTATTATATGTATATATCTAATGAGTGTATGGATTGAAGTTAACTTATGTAGTATCGTCCAACATTCTTCTTTAGGTTTGAGGTTCGTTAAGTAAAAGTTTACGTAAAAATCCTAATTATTAGAAAAAATCATTTCAAGGAAAATATGATTCATTCGGACAAGTGCTTAGACTATTAATTAAATTATAAGCTCTTTATTAGAAGTTGGCTCTAAAGTTTACTGTAGTAGTTAAAGTTCAATATTACTTCTTTAGAAATTGTCTAGAAAAAAGAGATACTCAAAGTAAGTTTTCATAATGACTATTATTAAGCTTAATTGGAGATTTATCTATATATATAGCACCCTCAACTTTCAGTAACATGAGCATTAAAGTGTTTTTATCGGAAAACTCCTAACCTCTGAGTAATTATTTTAGGCTTATAAACTTGAGACTAACCTAGTATGCCTACTCTAAAATCAACCTATATTATTGGGCATCTAATGTATGCTACACATTATTTTTAGCAATATATGACATATCGCTTGTGTTTTGGATGAATTTGAAGGATTTGATACTTAATTTAAAAAGTTAACCATTTCAGGTCATATTTTTGCCCATACAAGGAAAAGAAGCAAAGTTGGAGAAGAGCAATCAAAATGGAGCAACTTTGAAAGATTTAGAGAAAAACCACATGAACACAATCCTGTATAAAGGGTTGGTTATAAAATTGGTTATTATGTTTCTTCACTGCACCTTACATGCCTTGTGTTATCTCTTGTATGAAGAACATGGTATCATACACAGTCCTGTGTACATACTTGAGTTAGCGTTGTTAGTTTTTAGAGAAATTTATGGAATACATAGCCAACTACACGAACCTAAGTGTGGGAATAATTAGAGAATGAAAAATGAGCTAGAAAAGAAATTTTTTTTGGCCAGGGAATAATTTAAGAGTTATCTTGGAGCTGTTTTGTACTGATCTTGATCAAGAATTCACCATTCTTTAGAAATAAAGGAGAACTTCAATAATTCTTTAAGAGATTTCAAGATTTAAGAACATAATTTATTTACCTTGTTTAATTTCTTTACCTTGTTTTCTTTGCTTTTACTTTGATGTTATTGATGCTATTATGATCTAATTGGGATATAAGGTATGCAAAACCTACTATGTGATATATATTAGTTTTTTTCATTAATGAAATTATAGTTTTCTTATGGTTTATTCATGCTTTTATATTGATTAAATCTTAAATCAAAAAATCGAAAGTGAAAGATTCAATCTATGATTCATGCATCGAATGTTGAGAGATGAGATTTATGTTCAGGTGACAATGTGAATAAAGAGGGTTGAGTGTGACCTATTTGAGAGAAAGCAATAATATCTTCCTAGATTAGGATAAAACATATCAAAAGAGTACACAAAGTGAAATAAGGTAAAACATATCAAAAGAGTTCACAAAGAAGCTAGAATAATTCTTTAATCAAAGGTTAAATTAATTATAGTAAAGTCTTAGGGAAACCTGGTTTAAATATATTTAATTTATAGTTTGGTACATTTTTATTTATTGTTTTGCATTAGTATTCATATTTTTTATTTTATTTTCTATATTCATACATTGGTAAAGATTTGATCTAGTTTACTAATTTTATAGGTAATGGGTAATTAACGGATAATTCTCGTAAGATTAACTTGTACTCGCCAATGCTAGCTATAACTACACCATACTTTTACAATAAAACATATATCAAGTTTTCAGTGTCATTGCTAAAAATGAGGTGTCAATATTTGTAAACATGGAAATTGACTAGACTAGATCTTTTTCTTATATTTTTTGTTTTCTTTTTAATTTAATTATTTATTTACAGAACTATACTTTATTCTTTCTCTTTTGTAGATCACCTTTTATATATGTAATTTTGAAAATCTTGTAAAGCCAAATGTTAAAGTTAAGAGAAATTTGCATATAAGAAGAAGACTTCAAAGAAGATCAATAGAAGATGAAGAAGAAAAGATGGTTGTAGAGAATGTGAGGTCATTAAAGGACTTTACTACACTGAATGTCCAAGGCATTAACTCAGGAATTGTAAGGCCTAACGTCAAAGTTGCTAACTTTGAGATAAAATCCTTTCTCTTATCCATGGTGCACCAAAATAAGTTTAGAGGTTCACCATCCAAAGGCATCAACCTATATGTATCTATATTTCTAGAGTATTTGCGACACGTTAAAGCTAAATGACATATCTCTTGATGCAATGATGAAGCTTCACTTATTCCCTTCCTATTTGAGGGATAAAGCTAGAGCATGGCTATAGACCCTTTTAATAAGGTCAATCACTAATTAGGATCAACTCTTACACATGTTTTTAGAAAGCATTTTCCATCAGGAAATAGATAAGGAACCAGATCACCACATAAAAGGAAGGTGAGTCTTTATATAAGGTACAGGAGAGATATAAGGAGCTATTGTTGTCTTTTTCCCATCATAGTTTATAGAATCTTCAATAGAATGACTAATAACATGAAGATCTCTGTGGATGCCACCATTAGTGGAGCTTTAATGAATAAGATATTGGATGAAGTATACAACCTCATAGAAGACATGAATCATAATCACTACTAATGGTCAAGCTAGAGAGCCATTCACTAGAAGATTCCAAGTAACTATAATCAAGATTCTTTTGAATCTTCTTATTGTTAAGGAGGATGTTGTATCCCAAAAATTTAACATTATGAATTTTAATGATGTTAATACTACTAACATGTTTTGTGACATAAGTGAATCCTTAGGAAATTTAACTAAAATTTCTAGTTAGGGAGCCAGTTTGTGACCCATCTGTGGAACATATTAATGTCATTACAATTCCGGCTAAAAGAATGGTCCATTTTCAAACACCTATAATCATTAGAGAAACCACCCTAATCTCTCATATGAAAGCAAGTTTAACCTTGCACCTTAAAATGCGCAACCACCTAATTTCCAAAATAAACCATTTAACCCCCCTCGCTATAAATCAAACTTAACTTCCCCTTTAAAGAATTCCTTACCACTAAAGCCAAACATAATAAAGAATTCAAGGAGAAGATTAGGAAGCTTAAATCTGAAGTGGACTTTTTTTCTACTCACAAGAAAATGTTTAAGTCTATTCAAGAGGGAGATTAGGAAGCTTAAATCTGAAGTGGGCTTTTTTTCTACTTACAAGAAAATGTTTAAGTCTTAAATCGCTTTATATACTAGTTCTACCATAAGATCACTTGGTCAATTGTTTGGTAAGCTTGAAAATCCAGGGGATCACTATAATGTTGTTATGTTAAGGGGAGATGAAATGATTGAGAACCTTAGATTGGAAGTGGTTGACAGTGAGGCAGATTGAGGAGGGAGAATATCTACTATAGAGGAAAAAAGACTCGAGGAGGAGGAAGGAAAAAAAGGAGGACCCAAATACATTCCCTCAACACCTTATAAGCTATTTGTATCATTCCCTTTAAGATTTGTGAAGGTGAAGTTAGATAAGAAATTCATAAAGTTTTTGAAATTTCTTCGAAAAATATGCATAGACATTTCTTTTATTAATGCTTTAAAGCAAATGCCTTATGCCAAGTTGTTAAAGGAGATGTTATCTAACAAGAGAAGGCTCAAGGACTACAAAATCGCATCTCTACCTAAGAAGTGCAAGGCTGAATCTTACAACATATTGCACCAAAGCATAAGAACCCTAGGAACTTATTATTCACATATACTATTAGAGACTTAAGCTTTGATCACATATTGTGTGATCTAAGGCTAAGTGTTCGCCTCGTGTCCTTTTCAGTTAGTAAGAAGCTTAAGATGAGCAATCTCAAACCTAGCAATATTTATATATGACAAGTAGACTACTTTTTAAATGCTTGCTGGGTAGACTAGAAGATGTGATTGTAAGAATTATTAAGTTCCTTACTATCGTGGACCTTATGGTATTATATATAGCAAAGGATGTGCGTGTGCCTTTGATTTTGGGATAACCCTCCTTAGCTACTTTCAAGGTCATTATTTGCTCGTTTTAATGTATGCAATACTGCAAGTATACAACTTGTATATTGCAGGACACAAAATATCGTTCCCATAAGGATTGAATTAGTCACCTAACAATTTGCATGCACTTTGTCTAAGGCAATAAAAGATTGAATTAACTTAAATTAAAATAAATTAATAAAACTTAATAACAAAATCACTAAAGATAACAATAAGAGCGAAGTTAATCAATAGTGAAAACTTAGGAGTTATTATATCTTTGTTTTATCTTTCCTTTATCTTGTTCATTAAATTATGCTTCAACAACAACAACAATAATAATAACAAATCAGTAAAAATCCTACTAATACAGTGGATCTAAGGAGGTCCAATAATATGCACCCTTGCCCCTAACTAGTAGATAGGTTATTTTCGAATGTCTCACATGAAAAAGAAAAGAAAAAAGAAAAAAAGAATACAATAAAACAAATACTTAATGAATAAAATATGAAATAAGTAATAAAATAAATAATAATAATAATAATAATAATAATAATAATAATAATAATAATAATAATAATAAT
>JANZLC010000005.1:13706187-13717220 GCA_026413385.1 Erythroxylum gracilipes | reverse complement strand
GCTTTTGTCCAGGAGATTTTGTATAAGTTCTGCTTTTTGAGAAAGTGATCCTTATTTAATGAGGTCTTGTTCTGGTTTGATTTACTTAATTGTGTTAATTATATCTCTACTTACTAGACAAATTGCTTGTGCATAATATATTGCTTCATGGCTAAATTAGTTGAAATCAGTAAACTCTCTTGTTTCTTCTATTGTTAAAATTCGTCTTCCATAAAAAAGCACCAACTTTTTACCTGTACCTACTGAATCTAGATGACTTTCTCTGTTGTTCTATTTGATGTCAATATCTAACATGTTTTTGAACAATTATCTGGTTTAGACACACCTCTTTGGCGCAATGGGCCTCCTGAGAAGCCAGTATTATGCAATGCTTGTGGATCTAGATGGAGAACAAAAGGAACACTTACCAATTATACTCCTCTTCATGCTCGAGCAGATGTTGATGATTACGAGGACAACAGGGCTACTAGAATGAAAAACATATTCATAAATAAGAACAAAGAAGTTAAACAGCTGAAAAGAAAGCCAAACCATGATAGTGGGGTGGTTGGAGTGGTTAATCCTGACTACAACCAGGGTTACCAAAAGGCTTTAGATGAAGATACTAGTAATAGATCAAGTTCTGGATCAGCCATATCTAACTCTGAGAGCTGTGCTCAGTGTGGCAGCGGCGATGCAAGTGATTTGACAGGTTGAATACTGACCAAAGTTAATCTTATTTCTCCCTTTTCTCATTATCAAAAATTGGGGGCAAACTTAAAAGGGATCATAATCAACTATTCTGTTCTATAATTAGTTAGGGTTTTTGGTTTATATTCACAAATCTGAATCATGGTAATTGGCATAAGGTATCGTAAATCCCTAAAAACAATCCTAAAATGGTGGTGGAGGGGAGAGAAAAGCTAGAAAGGGGATAGATAATTACATTATTATTGTTGCAGCAAATTATCACACAGAGAACCAAAGTCTTTGACTTTCAGGTAGCAGAAGTGGCTTCCTTATGTGATTTCTGTCAAATCAAAGCACTAGATCATTAAATACTTCGCGAAAGATACTGATAGTTTTTATTGTGTTCCTGTCCTCATGAATGCCTTCACTTATGCATTGTGTGTTGCACTTTTCTTAGGTCCAGCGCAATCAATTGTGTGGGATGCAATGGTACCTTCTAAGAAGAGGACATGCGTCAATCGCCCGAAGCAATCTCCTGTTGAAAAACTTGCCAAAGATCTTCATACTATATTATATGAACAACAATCTTCAGGTGTCTCTGGCTCTTCTGTAGAAGATTTGCTTTTGGAAAGTGAAACACCAATGTTTTCTGTTGAGATTGGACATGGGAGTGTTCTGATTAGACATCCAAGTTCAATAGCTCGAGATGAGGAATCTGAAGCTAGCTCCCTTTCTGTTGAGAACAAACAATACTCAACAAGTGAGGCTTATTCACATGTTATGAGCCATCCTATATATAGTGAGAGCAAGAGCATAAGCAGAGCCTATTCTGTTGTTGGAAAATATACAAGTCCTTTTGAACTCGGAATGCAGCTAGAGGAACTAAAGAGGTATACTTTCAAATGGTTTTAGCTTGCAAGAGCTATGATGTCCTGAGTTCATTAAAATATCTGAATGTCTTGCAAGAACTATGTTTTCCTTATGTCATTGAAGTACCTGAATATTTTTATCAATAGTTCTTAGCAGCTAACCATATTTCCTAACAGCTTAATGTACAAACACATATATACTTGTTTTGGTCTCTCAGATGAATAAAAGGAAAAGCAAATATAAAATTGGTTTTGCTATCTGCATAGATCAATGGATCTTTGATCTGGGTATACATAAAATCAGCCAGCAAATTTGGTGAATGACTGTTTTAACTGAGTTTGTGTGCAGTTCTATTGTAGAACAGAAAGAAACTTGTGGAACTATTACCCACTGGGATTAAAAGAATCCATAAATTTTACTTTTTCTATGTTTAATCTGTCATTTGGAATTTCAGGGACAAGCCTCTGCCAGAGAAATTTCAAATCCTGGGAAATCTTGTTTCAATACTATGTAATGTTGATTTAAATGTAAGTTACGTTTCCTTATTTGTTGATGGTTTTTTAGAGCCATTCTTTTCATATCTGATATTATTGTCGTCCTATTCTTGTTTGTAATCATTATCCTTGTTTGTGGAGTACAAGAATTCTGATTTTTGTCAATTACTTCTGGAAATTGCAATTTATTTTCTATACCATCTCAAGATTCTGCAATTTGATACTTCAGTATTATGAAATGTATCTTCTATTTTTCTTTCTTGTCTTATGAACCTCTATCAAATGATTCTTAAATGTTAAGATATATCAAAACTATGCACTTTTAATATTTAATATAGACTTCATTAGTGTTTGACACGATTCAGTGCATTTATGTTTCAGGATATTCTTACTTTCGAGGAGTTCGGTAGAAACTTGACTACTGAAGAGCAGCAGCAGTTGCTTAAATATCTACCTCCTGTTGATACTGCCAAACTTCCTGACAGGTTTGTACTCTGCCGCTGTGGGTAGTAGCTGTCAGTTTGATAGGACAATGATCATCATTATTACATTTTGGGGATGGGCAATGGGGGCACAAGCAACTGCTAACTTTTATGCAATATTGCTAAAAGTTCCACCTTTGGCAACTGGCATATTCAATTGATTTGTGGAAATATGCTAACCATCTCACTTATTCTAGCAATATTTGTTGCGCAAAAATTCATTGCACAATATTCGTGCCTTTTGTTTTCTGTATTTGTGCAATTCATTTTTAGTATTTGATCATGTTAGATGAAGTGGGCATCATCTAGATACATTCTATATCACTTGAATGAATCCAGTTTATAGAAGTTCAGTGGTGATTGAAGATCAAAATCATTTCCTTTGCATTTGCAGCCTCAAAAATATGTTTAATAGTCCTCAATTTAAGGAGGACATGGATTTGTATCAACAAATGCTTGCAGAAGGTGTTTTTGATCTTTCCTTATCAGGAGCAAAACCCGAAGATTGTATGGCTGTAAAAAGGCTGGCATTATCCAATTTGTCGAAATCCAAATTGGTGGAATCATATTGTGAACTAAAGGTTTGATTGATCTGTTTATGGTAGAAGTGTGTACCATATGATATTGTCCGTGATTTAGTTCCTTGTGATGTTCTATCTACTTGTCCTATTAAGCCTCTCTTTGGATGCAGAAGTGTACAATTGGTAGTGTGAAGTTGGTGGTTGCAAAGGAACCAAATGGCATTGCAAGAAATAGTTCTACTGCTGTCAAGAAGGAATGTGAAAAGTTAATTCTAAAACTTCCAGGTTAGCCAATATTTGCTGGTCACTATATATTGTTGAGTGACAGCTTTTCTTAATTTCTTAATTTATGTTAATATTGAGAGGGCTAAGAGGCCATTTCCTAATTTTTAATAATCCTCGACCAAAAAAATATAAGTCCCTGGAATCTTGCAGTTATACACGCCTTCTTTTATAGTTTTGGTACGTAGGAAGTCAATTACCTGGAGATACATATTGTATTGTGCTGTTGTAGAAGTTGTTCATAATTTACATCAGGAACGTTCTCAAAGAAATTTTTCCGCAGAAGGAATAGCCTTAAAGAGTCCCAAAAGGTTTGTCATGAAGGCTACATATGAAAACAAAGACCTTATGGATAATGATGGATCTTGCTTCAGTCCAAGAAGCCTATTTACCATGCCTCCATATGGTGGCTCCCTTATGCTGGATTCTCTTCCTTTTGTGGATGCAAATTCTGATAACGATCTTCTGCTGGATGTGCCATCTAATGGCTCATTTCCACAAGCTGAACTTCTTCACCCTACTATAAATTTTGGACTGCAGGCTAGCATTAGTAGTAGCTCAGTATACCCACGTCTGGTCCGTCCCTAACACCGTCAAAATGGTTTGTTTTGATAACTTAGGGATGTAGGCTACTTTTTGCCATATCCCATAACTAGGCTAAACATGTTTTGGATGCCAAATATTGAAGTGAATGAGGAATGATGGTTGCTACCTTTACCCTTCCAATCAAACTTAATATGCCAAGGGATAAATTTTGGGTGGGTTTTGTTTTTGTATAGGGTTGACAAAAGATTGTAATATATAGCTCAAAAGTGCATAAAAGATTATTTCAACATTTGATGTATGGAGTATAGTCCTTGTATTGGACATAACCCTTCATCTGCCTGGTTCATTTAATTGTCTTTGCCATCAAAAGGACAGAAAGAGAATGCGAGTCTCGGGGGCATCTTAGTTTCTGAACATAAACAAACGAGTCATTTGCAGATGGTTGCTTCATTCTATCTTGTGTACACTAAAGGTGGAACTTCATAACTTGGATGGTTGCTGCCCTTTCTCTAAGCAGGGTATCCTCCGTCAATAGTTTGAAATCCTTGGTAAAATAGGGTATGTGAATTGGTGGTGGGTAATCATATAAACCTTAAAAGGGGGTAGTGTTTATCGCCAAGTGGCGAGCGTTGTTATGCCACTACCCTGCGAGGGGGAGCTATTATAGCTTGTTAGTTCCTAATGGGTCTCAAAAGGGAGTTAAATTGGGTGTTTGTAAACTTTTAGTAGTTTTCTAACAAACTCAATTTAACAAAAATCTATATATATATGTATATGTATATGTATTAAAAATTCAAATAATCGAATAATAATTTAAAGAAGACAACGAAAAGAGAATATAAATTGATTTATAGTAATTCGGTAAATAATCTTTGATTATGTTTATTTTTAGATTGTTTTTGGAATTTCACTATAACTGTTTATTCAAGTAAATAATCTTTGCCTATGTTTACTTTTAGATTTTTTTACGGAATTCTACTATAACTGTTTATTTAAAGAGAAGAATAATTTTTGTACAATCTTTTTTGACAAGGAGAAACTTTATACAATCTTCTTTTAAGGTGAAAAAGAACTTCAATCCTACTTAAATTATTCTCAATTCACTAATAAATTCTCCAAACAAATCTTACAACACAAAATAACTAACTTTATCACTTGATAATTATAAAGAGACTCACTCACACAAATAAGAAGTAATGATGCTCCAATGATTAAAATACACTTAAAAATATGTGTAAATATACCCAAAAGCTTCTTGATATAAAAACTAATGAGAAAACAGCTATATATAGAGTTTTGGGACTCTTCCTAGCTATTAGAGCCAAGAACTAGCAGTTATAAAGGTTACTTATGGTGTACTTGCCGATAAGTACAATTTATTTGTTGACTAGTATACATTAATAGTACTACATTTACTAGCCTTTAGGACACTAATTAATCAATAGGCAGATTGGTTGACCAATATGACACATTGGTTGACTTATACATCAACTAATATTACAACAAACTCATGATACATCAAATATAACAACTTTAACCTATATTAGTTGATCATTAACTTATATAGACTATATTAGTTGATCATTAACTTATATAGGTCGACCAATCAACCTAAAAATATGATTTTAACAATTTTGAATACTCAAACTCAATTTATTTAATGCAATAATGATTTAAACACTTCCTAAAATACTCCCTGTTTTTTGAAAGATAAGAGGCTTTTATATTAAAATCAAAAGTTTCAATGTCTCTTGATAAATAGAAAGACTCATGTAATGAACTGAACTGAAATGTTTATATATGATGAGCCTTTTAGATTATCAAAGTGTTTAAATGATATTACAATTAACATTATAAACTAAAGAATGACCTTGATAAGCTTTGGTTTCTTTTATTCTTTGTTTATTCTTCATTTAGATGGTTGCAAATTTCGGCTTCTCTTTGTCAACTTCATATTCTATCTTCTTGAGTTTATTAATTCATTTGTTCTTATATTGCTTTTCATCAAAATATTAAGCTTATTAGTAATTATATTTTGTTATCATCAAAAAATTGATTAGTACCTTCCCTATTTCAATAATCTTCCTCTTCTTGAGAATGAGAAAACACTTTTGATATTAGAGAGCAACAGTAAATTAAGTAGACAAACATCTATTAAGATAATGATTAGATCCCCTTTCATTCATGCATATAATATAATTTAATATAATATCAAGAAAATAATTTAATATCAAGAATATAAGATATATTAGAGATGATAAGCTCCCCCTTCATTCATATAAAACACATAATTCAATATCAAGAGCATAATTTAATATCAATAACAAAAGAGATATTCAATATCAAAGAAATATCTATATCTGTAGATAATAATAAATTTGGTCAAATATATCTCATAAAGTGCAAGAAATATAAAGATAACAAAACAATTACTCTCTTTAAATCTAATATCACTACTCTTTGGAATCATCAACAAGAAATCAACTAGATGATGGGGTAAAATGAGACTCGATTAAGATGAAAAAGACATTAAGTCAATGCATTGTGATGTCCCAAAAAGGGTCAAGCTCACGTTGCAACATGGTAAGCTGATCCTTAATAGCCGTTAGAAGAGCATTAGGTAAAGAGAGACGATATGGTTATGAAGTAGCAGCATTAATCGCTACACAACCAACATAGTCTGAATCTAAATAACCAATTACTTCTAAGTAATCTGATTTCCTGTATGTGAGCATATAATCCTTAGATCCATGTAAACACGTAAGAACTTTCTTTGTAGCTTTTCAGTGGTTCAATCCGGGATTACTTTGATATCAGATTACAAGTCTGAATATACATCAGACTCCCAACTACAGATTCATAGGGAATAGATTCCATTTCCTTTCGTTCTAAACCATTTTTAGGACACTGCATTTCACTAAATTTATCCCTCTTTTGAATTGGAATTATCCCTGCTGAGCATTTTTCATCCTAAATCTCTCTAATACTTTACTGATATATCATTTCTGAGACAACCCTAACAATCTGTATGCCCTTTCACGGAATATTTCTATTCCAATCATATAGGATGCTTCACCACATATCTTTCATTTCAAAGTTATTAGAGAGAAATTTCTTACATCATGTAACTAGCCCAAGTCATTACTAGCCAAAAGAATATTGTCAACATACAATACCAAAATAATGAACTTGCTTCCACTGACCTTCATATAGATACACCTATCAGTAGTGTTCTTTGCAAAACCATAAGAGGTAATGGTATCATTGAACTTAACATATCACTGTCGAGAAGCTTGTTTCAAACCATATATTGATTTCTTTAATTTACACACCATATTTTCCTTTTCTGCAGTCACAAAACCTTCCGGTTGGTCCATATAAACTTTGTCTTCTAAGTCACCATTAAAAAATGTGATCTTTATATCCATTTGGTGAAGCTTTAAATCATAATGACCTATTAAGGACATACCAATTCTTAAGGAGTCCTTATTTGAAACTAGAGAGAATGTCTCTTTAACGTCAATGCCATCCTTTTGAGTATAACCTTTGGCTACAAGTCTAACTTTGTACCTTTTAATGTTACCTTTGGAGTCCTTTTTGGACTTAAAGACCCATTTATAGCCCACTTGCTTTAAGCCTTCGGGTAACTCAACTAGTTCCCATACTTGATTATCAACCATAGATTTTAAACCTTCTTTCATAGCATTGAGCCACTTTTCATAATTGTTAAATTTTACCACTTCTTTAAATGAGATTAGATACTTATCAGTGCTTAAATCACACATGTTCAAATGAATACACCACATAGTCATCTGATATAGCTGGTCTTTTCTCCTTTATAGACCTTCGCAATACTATTTCTTATGGTATCACTTGATCACTTGTGACTTGCACATTATTTACTAGTTCATTATTGACATTCTTTTCTTGTGGGTTTGGAATATTAACTTGTTCCAATATATTGCATGACTGTGATACAATAAGAGGAACAACAACCTGAGAAGAGACACTGTGTGAAGGATTTTCCACCTAAATCTCTTAAATATCCAACTTTCGTGGTTCCCCACTCCCACTGATTTGCCCATTTTTAATGAACCTAGCATTACCAAGCTCAACTATTCTTTTACCATGGTTAGGACAACAACATATATACCCTTTGGACTTTTTTAGATAACTGATGAAGTAACCATTAATGGTTCTTGCATCAAGCTTCTTTTCATGAGGATTATAAATCCTTATTTCTGCTGGGCAACCTCACACATGAAGGTGCCTCAAGATGGGTTTCTTACCTGTCTGCAATTTATCAGGTGTCATAGGAATTACTTTACAAAGAACCCTATTAAGGAAATATGTATCTGTCTTTAATGCATACATTCATAAAGATAAAGGTACATTAGTGTAACTTAACATATTCCTAACCATATCCATAAGAGTACAATTCTGCTTTTCAGCTACATCATTCTGTTGTGTTGTACTCAGCATTATATAATGTGCATAAATGCCTCGACTTTAAAGAAATTTTGCAAGTGGGCCTAAACACTATCCATTCTCATCAAATTTACCATAATATTCACCACCTCTATTAGACCTTATGAATTTCACTTTTTTATTTAGTTGCCTTTCTACCTCATTAATGAATACCTCAAGAATTTCCACTAATTGAGACTTTTTATGCAGTAAATAGAGATAACAATAACATGAATAGTCATCAATAAAATAAAATACTTTTCACCACCCCAAGATGAAACATAAAATGGATCACATATATCAGTGCGTATTAATTCAAATAACTCAGTACTTTTTGTGGCTGAACTCTTAGATATGTGTTTGGTTTGCTTGCCTTTAATGCAATCCACACATATATCCTAGTCGATACAATCTAGTTAAGGTAAGATTTCACTTTTCACTAACCTCATCACCCTTTCTCTAGATATATGACCTAACCTTTGATGCCGCGAGTAAGCAGAATATTCTTTATGTGTACTACGTATATTGCGAATATCGTATTCAACATGAAATAGGGATTTAGAATAATTAACATCAAGGTTGAAACGATATAAACTATCCATTAATGTACCAGAACCATAATAGTACTGTAGTTTATATAAAGAAAAAACATCGTTTCCAATATTGAAATTGAAACCTATTTTATCCAACTTACTAACAGAAACTAAATTTCTAGCACATTCAAGAATATAAAGACACCTTTCAAGATCTATACTACAACCAGTTTCTAAGATCAATCCATATGTCCCAATTCCTTCTATTCATGCCTTCATTATGTTACCCTTATACAGGAACTCTTCAATTTCGTTTATAGTTTGGATCAAAAGAAATCCTCACATAATATGTGACACATAAGTATTTACACCTAAATCTAACCATCAGGTATTATTGGGCACATCAATAAGATTTCATTCAAAAAATAATGAAAAATAATACTTACCTTTATTTTCAAACCAAGCCTTTCTCTTAGGGTAATCTTTCTTGAGGTGACCAACTGTCTTGCAAAAGAAACAACATTGCTCATTTTGGATTTGTCCCTCGTTAACTTTCATTGGGGCTTTGTCCTTCTTGTTGTTCTTCCTTTCTAGCTTTCCCTTTCTGTTACTAGCTTCTTTGTGTACGTAATATGAACAGAGTGTTCCCTCATTTTCTTTAATCTCCCTTCCTCCTACACTAACATGACCTTAATTTCTTGAAAGTTCCATTTTTCCTTCAGAGTGTTGTAATTCACTTGGAACTGACCAAATTTAGGAGAAAGTGAGTTGATGATGAACTGTACTAGGAAGGATTCGCTCACATCTATGACCATTGATTTCAGCTTTATAGCCAGATTTGACATGCCTGTCACATGATTATGGATAGGTTGTGACTAGTCAAAACTTCTTAGTTGTCAATTCACTCATCAAGCTTCCTATAATAGACTTGTCAACTATGTCTGATTATGAGTACTCTTTCATTTTCATCATGAATTCTCTTGCATTATCCGTATGAGGCATTGATGGCTTAACATTTTCAGCCACTGTCAATCGCATCAAGTTTAGAATACCTATTAGACTTTTCCCAAGCCTCAAAATATGTCTTTTCGACTTATGTACTAGTCTCAGTAATGGTTGCAGACTTCTCTGTAACTAATGGCAGGTCCTTATCCATAATACCCAATTGAAATTGGTTTTGCTCAGACTAATCGACACAGTTTAGCCCATTGAACTTGATCAGACCATTGTTTATAGCTAACAAATGACTAAAAATTGTAAATGTAAAAACAAATTCACACATTAATGCTTTAAGTACAATTATTCGATTCAGACAATAATAAACTTTATATATATATATATATATATAGGTGAACTTAAATAGATATCCTAAATTCATAATGATGCCAACAAAATATATACATAAACTTTAATAGACAGTCAATCATACTTAAATTAGTATGCATATTATCACTGGATATACAAACATATTCACCAAGTATTTCGATAAGTCTCTATAATGTTATTAATTATAAGCAATGATGCACCTTTGGGTGATTTCCTAGCATTATAATTAATAATATCAATTGTTCAATTTATCTTTTATATTATATATGAGCATCATACAACATGAACAATTAAAAGGATGCATAATTAAATGTCTAAATATCTTTTCAAGCAAGTTCACTTTAGTGATTAACAAACTTTTTATACACTAAATTTAATTATGTAAGTATACATAGAGTTTGAAATTTAAATATAATGTTAAAAGATGATGTTGTAAATTCCAAAACTATACCAGAGACTAAAATGTAATTGACTCCATAAGTTAACATGCATATTCAACCTTTTATTTTTTACTTTTCAACAAGGAAATCACGATTTTAACCCTAAAAAAATCTGCTCTCTCTCTATTGGGAGCCCATAAAACTTTTTAATTCCAAAATTCATGCAATAAATAACTAATCCAAATATTGTGGGCCCACAAAACCTTTTTTGTTTAACTCTTTTGTTTTCAAGAATTCACACAATAAATAACTAATCTAAATACAAATCCAAAGGCATTAATGGTGGGTCCCACCAAAGCTATTCTTTAACGGGCTGTTTGGAAACTTTTGAATTGAATTCATTAACGAATTGGATTCAATTACATTAATGAGATTGAATTGAATTCAATTTACACTGTTTGGA
>JANZLC010000005.1:13689874-13700956 GCA_026413385.1 Erythroxylum gracilipes | reverse complement strand
ATAACTGTAAATTTCTGTTTCTGACAGTCTGATTTGATTGTTCTGTCTTGGGTGGCATCCACATATCCTCCCAGGGGATATTTGGGTGTTACAGGTTATTTCTACTTGTGATGGTAAAGTAAAACTTATTCGGGATGTTTTGTTTGTTCCTAATACGACACATAATTTATTAAGTGTTGGGCAACTGATAAAGAGTGAATTTTTAGTACTGTTTGATGATGAAACATGTGTTATTAAGAATAAAAAACAAGTAGTGTCATAGAAAATGTTCGTACGACAAAAAACATGATGTTTCCTCTTGAAGTTTCTAAAACACAACATGCTTTGATTATTAGTCAAAAAAAATGATGTTGAATCAAAGTTGTGACATCTACGTTATGGTCACTTAAATATGAATGGATTGAGATTGTTGAGTCAAAATGAGATGGTCAATGGCTTGCCAAACTTAGAACTGATTGACAATGTGTGTGAAGGTTTCATTTATGGCAAGCAACATAGAAGATCTTTTCCCGTAGGAAAGTCATGGAGAGCCTCTAATTTTCTTGAAATAGTGCATGCAGATTTGTGTGGTCCTACGAATACAAATTCAATTGGTGGGGCTCGACATTTTTTGTTGTTTACTGATGACTATAGTTGCATAAGTTGGATATATTTTTTCTGAAGCTTAAATATGAAACTTTTGAAAGCTTTAAGAAATTTAAGGCTTTGGTTGAAAAGCATAATGGTAATAAATTGAAAGTTTTTCGAACAGATAGAGGTGAAGAATTTGTGTCTCAAGAATTTAATCTTTCTTTGTGAAGAACATGGAATTCACAAGGATTTGATGGCACCTTATACTCCAGAGCAAAATGGCATAGCTGAGCGAAAGAATCGTACTATGGTGGAGATGGCTAGAAGCATATTACAAAGCAGGAATCTTCCAGATCAATTTTGGGCAGAAGCTATTAACATTGCAGTATACTTGCTGAATATTTCTCCTACAAGAGTTGTCATGTATCAGACACCATTTGAAGCTTAGAAAGGTAGAAAGCCTTCAATGAGTCATCTAAGAATTTATGGTTGTACTGCTTATGCAAAAGTGCAAGTTTCATATATATCAGTAAGTGATCTAAACCTTTTTGGAGGAGTTTCATCTGAATTTTCTGATGCCATCAATGTTGAGCTCTACTAGTTAGTCTGTTACTGGAAGGACTTCATTTTCTGTTAAGATCTGCAACTTCTCATCGCTATCTTCCCATTTCCAACTTGATTTTTCATCAAAGATTACATCTCTACTAATAATAATTTTACCATTTGTTGGATTATACAAACAGTAAGATTTGGATTGAGAAAAATAGCCAATAAAGACACATTTTTCTAATTTTGCAAGTTAAAAGTGATTGATCTGAAATCATATGGTCTGTAGCTTCACTGTCAATGACCCATAATTTTCAAAACTTGGTGAGAAAAGCGACTGAACAGCTTGTTGACTTGCTCTTGAGTGAGTTTTGGAGTTATAGAAGTCTCATTAGAAGGACTAACGTTACCATTAGTAATCGCACTTTGTGTGCCAGAAGCATTTGTTGCATAGTGAGAAGCACGAGAACGTCCCTATAGAGAAGATGTGGAAGTAAAGCTACCTTGTTTCTTTTGCTTGTATTTTAATTTGTTGCACTCTTCAATAACGTGGTTGTCTTTCTTGCAATAACGACAAAATTTCTGGGTGTGAGTATTAGAATGAGTGCCATATTTTGTATTTTGGGAAACAGCCAAAGTTGTTGTTTCTGTAAGAGGTTTAGGGATTGCAAGAAGGTTTTGTTGTTGTTCTTCTTGCAGCAGTAGGTTGTAAGCTTTGTTGATAGATGGTAAAGGATCCATAAGGATAATCTGACTGTGGAGTGCACTATAAGACTCATTCAAACCCATTAGAAATTGCATTAAGCGTTATTGACCTTCAAATGGAGATATGGATTTTGATGTACCACATGTGCAGGGACTAACCTTGGACAGTACAGATAATTCATCCCAAAAAGATTTAAGTTTACCATAATAAATAATTATGAAAGATGTACCTTGTTGATTTGTGGCAATAGCACGAGTGAGTTCAAAGATACAAGGTGCGTTGCTTGTGAGAAGCATTCCTCTAAGTCTTTCCATATCTCAAAAGCAGATGAGCCACATAGGATGCCGTCTACAATGTCTGGTGAGATAACGTTCAGTATCCATGATACCACCATGTCATTTGCACGATCCCATAGTGGGTAATCTGGGGATGTAATGGAGGGCTGTGACAAAGTCCCACTTACAAGATCAAATTTATTCTTAGCATTTAGAGCCATTTTCATAGCTCGGGACCAATTATAATAATTGTCCCCAATCAAAGGTGTGGACACAAGGATGGCACCTAGATTATCTGACGGATGGATGGTGTAAGGAGAGAGCAAGTTTTGATCAACAGAATCATTTTCGTGACTGTGTGGAGCACTTGAAGTTTCTAAACGAAGGGAAGAATTGGTATTTGTCACGATACGGGAGCTGGAGATGTTGAAGAGAATGAAATTGTAGAGAAGATAATTAATGCTCTGATACCATGATAAGATTTAAGGAAGAGCCAAAAAGGCTTGATTCTCATTCCTTCAAATAGTGAAATATATACACGATTGAATATGCTATATATAGAAAATCCTATGTCTAAGCTAATGACCGTTGGAGAAAAGAATTTGACTTTCATACAAGGGAAGCAGACAATATTGCGATAATAATGGCTGTGATTATGTGGGAATCTCATCAAATACCTTACTTTATCACTTGATAATTTTAAAGGAGCTCACTTATATAAATATAAGACAACAATATTCAAATGATTGAAAACACTTATAAAAGTATGTAAATTATATCCGATTGCTTTTTAATGCTAAAACTAAGAAAGAACATTTATTTATAGGCCTACTAACTATTAGAACAAAAAATTAGTCATTACAATAGCTAGTTGTAATACACTCAGACTAGTGTGTATAGAATGAATAGATTCAATACATATAAGTCAACCAATATAACATATTAGTTTATCTGATCTAAGTCTCTTGTTAACCCCTCAAGTTCATTACAAGCCATGAATGACTTAATAATCATTTGATTGGGAAATTAGTTAACATGTTTCTTTCATGGATATTCCAAGATGTGATTTTCTTGTTTCATAGATAATGTTAGTAGTATACATTGTCCTGAAAAGTAAAAATTAAATTTGTTACGCTGTGCAATTATGAAAATGCTTCACCATGGTTAAATCCTTTTGACTTGATGGTGTGAACAAATGTGGTAGGTTGGTCGAAAATTCTCTTTTAAAGCTCTATTATCCATTTATATTTTCTTTACTTGGAGACAAATAAAATTTCAAGTTTAGAGGAGACAAATAAAATACGAAAGATATGATGCCCTTGTTCGAGGTGTAACTTACCATCACAAATAATCACCAATAAATTGGTGAAAAGCTCCCGATATCCTGAACATGGACTTTGTTGTTCACTCTTAGACAAGGACAAGTACTTCAAATATTTGTCGACGGATTTTATGATTGGGTAATGGGAAACGGAAGGCCCATCAACATATGACCATTAAGCGGACCTTAAATCACAAGGATCCTGAGAAAAATTTTAGCTGTAACCTGATTCACGATGACGACTCCCATTCAAGAGTTTAGGAAATGACCCGCAGTGAACAAAAAGCAGACCACACATTTTGGCAACCTCAAGATCAAGAAACCCATACATCACAATCTCAAGATATTAAACCAACCTATCTATTCCACAAGGAACCACGAGCCTAACAATATGGTGAAAGAAATACTCAAGCATCATAAACTAGTTTATGAAGGTCAATGTTCTCAACCATTAACCTTAAGGGTACTAAAGATAAATGGATAGATATTGGACACATATCAACCACAAACAACGGAAATATATCACGAGGGCAAAAACCAGAAGCTTACATCCAGGAGGCAAGGACTATGGGAACAAAAGTGTATAGAAAAGTCATATTCTAATTCCAAATAGAGAATAAATACGAGTAAATTCAAGGGGTTATTCTATTGCCATCGATTGGTCCTCAAGAATGTGATTGTTTGTATAAAGTACCCTTAATTAAACAAGCAACAGTTGCTACCAACTCAAGTTACAAAAGCACAGGAGACCTGGCGGTAGAGGAGTCCATTACTAGCCTAAATAAGAAAACCAACAAACAGCCTTTAGGCCTTTTCACCACGAATTCGCCGGGCAAGTTGGATATCCTTAGGCATGATAGTCACCCTCTTGGCATGGATAGCACAGAGATTAGTATCCTCAAACAACCCAACCAGATAAGCCTCAGCAACCTCTTGAAATGCAAGAACTGCATGGCTCTGAAACCTCAAGTTTGTCCAAACAAGAAGGAAAAAAACAACAGAAGTTTAATTTATATTCATCAAAAAACAAACACAAAAACTCAATTCAGGAAGAAAATACCTAGTTCTAGGAATTTATACCTTAAAATCTTGTGCAATTTCACGGAAAAGACGCTGAAAAGGCTGCTTGCGGATTAACAGTTCAGTGCTTTTCTGCTACTTATGGATCTAACTGCTCAAAGGTTATGTAAATACAATGATCAGTTAAAACAATGAAACACAGCAAAAATCAATGATGAAATTTTACAAGCATATAAATTTTCTTCTCTTCTTCAAGAAAAGGACCCCTACTGAAGTGCCACAATTCCTGGTTTATAATGGTGAGGCTTCTTGACTCCACCTGTAGTCAGTGCAGACTTTCTTGCAGCCTTTAAATAAAATTTAAAAAGTCTAAAGATGAGAAAAATATGGATCAAAACAGCACTTTGAATACTAGTTAGCATAACCAGGTTGACAGTATTAATGAAAATAAGCACTCGTAACAAATTTTGCAATTTGGATTCTTAAATAGCCTAACTAGATTTTGAGACAAATATGTCGCAGTAAAGCAAGTGTCCAGTCCACCAAAATCTATGAATGATTCGAAATATGAAGTTATAAAAAAAGGAAAAATAGTAGCATATTCCTCAAACAGAAGAACAATTGATTTCTTTCAATTGCGATGCCAAATTTAGTTTCTACATTCTCTCTGCTCGCAATCAGGCAAGAACTCCCGTCTCTATTCTTCTAACTTCTGTGGTTTGGGAAAAAATAAAGTAAACAAATTCTAGCTCTCCAAACTCGCATACGAAGTCGAACAAAGTATTAAAAGTATCAAAGAATCATAATAAAGAACAAAATCAACCAAAGCCTTAAAGAGATCCAAACAGAGCCTATCTACCAATCAAAAATGCATATACATAAATGTAAAGGAACAGAGGGAGATGCCTTAGTGGAGAGTTGCTTGCGAGAAGCCTTGCCTCCGTTGGATTCGCCAGCGGTCTGCTTGGTACATGCCATTGTTTTGAGCTCCAAAACCAAAGAACATAAACTAACACCCTGTTTGAAACACAAGGAATTTAATTCAAATTCAATTTTGTAATTGAATTAAATTCATTTGTTTGGTACAATCTTTTTGGCATGAATTCAATTAAGGTGTGGGTTTAAACCCACCTCCCTTGTAAATTGAATTCACGCAATAAACCACGTGAGTTGAAATTTAAAGGCTGTTGGTTTCGTTTTTAACATTAGAAACTCAATAATACCCACAACTTCTCAACCCTATCACAGCAGCAGCCAACCCTCACGGGCTGTTTGATAACTTGGAATTGAATTCATTAACGAATTGGATTCAATTACATTAATGAGATTGAATTAAATTCAATTTACACTGTTTGAAACAAACTCAGTAATATTAGAAATGAATCCTATTACACTATTTATAATGAGAATGAATATTATTATTATTATTATGATGGTTGTTTAAGAGGAAGGAATGACTACTATTATCATTAACAATAGTTGATTTGTAAAAAATATTGAGAAATAAAAATTTATTATATTTTAATTAATTAATTAATCATATTTTAATTACTTATATTGTAACTAATCAATTACAATTTGTTAATTAATTAAAATATTGTAATTAATTTTAATTAATTACACTGTAATTAATTAATTAATTATATTTTAATTAATTAATTACAATATTTTAATTAATGAATGAATTATATTTTAATGAATTATATTGTTGTTAATTAATTATTAATAATATTTTAATTAATAGTCTTTAAAATCCAATGAAGTGAAACACAAAAGAGTGAGAAGTGAAGTAATCCAAAGAATGAAAGAGCAAAAGAGCAAGACATTACCTCAAGCTTCAATGTAATTGAATTCCTATACTTAGAGGAGTGGATTCAATTTATAAAGAAGATGAATTTCAATTACATGCATGAATTGAATTTATCCCCTTTTTGTGTTTCCAAACAGTTGAATTGAATTCAATTACAAAATTAAATTAAATTCACTCCTTTCCAAACGGGCTATAAACTTTTGGTTCTCTCCAACTTTGTGTTTTCAAAAAACTTAACTAGTCAAACCTCAATTAATGCATGGAATTAACCATTTGATTTTTCAACACCAAATCACGATGTCCACACATTCTTTAATATGCATATTCATTTATTATTTAAAAAAACAAACAAAGTTAGCCCCACGCACATGATTATGGTCCCATTAAGGTCCATAGGGTAGAGAGTCTTTAGGTTTGTATTTGTTTCAAAAATCCAACCCAATTCAAAACAAACAGACGTGCAAGATAAAGAACCCCACGCAAACTATTATTATGAAAGGTATAATTTTTATCAATAATTTTAATCAATTCGATAGCCCACAGAAGTCAAGAAACAAGATGACGAGATTACAGCGGATGCAATAACACACCCACTTTTCGGTTAAGGCTCTAGGTTGAGCTGAAGCTAAGGCATGATGGTGTACAATTGCCAATACGGAATCAAAATGAACTATTCCAGCATATCAACCAAAAGATAAGATATTGGATAATTGCAATACCACAATATAAGAACAAGAAAACAACCATGCTTTAGTTGTAAAGAGAATAGTCATTGTCTTACAAGCTATAAACAATTATATTTACACGTCACTAACAATTCTTTTAAGCCGCTGCAGGCAACCCCGTCAGAAAACAGAAAACCTCGCTAACAGTAGTATCAAACAAAAAGGAGAAACCTATAGAAATGTTGCAGCTCAAATCATGAAAATCCTACTCGTATATAACATGTACAAGATGTAAACCAAATGATTGATCCGCTAAAAGATCTAATTGCCAGTTCCGGCTTGCTCCGCACAGGCTACTCTAAATGCTGATTAGCAACCTGACCCACATAGCCAATTATGGTCATTATCTTTTTTGTTCCCACCCGAGAAGGAACACAACAAGATTCAAGGAAAAGTCAAGCCACGCCTTTTTGCAGCCTCAAAGATGGTTAATTTCTCTAGACTAGGATCATGATAACAGTCTTGTGTAAGGATTCTAAGCACATCAAAGAGTGTAAGTTCATTGGAACCTGAAGAGCACCGAACACTATCACTCTCCATTTCATCTTCTCCTGTATTTTCCTTTCCACATACTGATGCTGGCAATGCACGCTTTTGTTTAGCATCTTTTTTGCTTTCACAACACAGAGCACCAGTAGAAGGAACGCATCTAAACTTGTCAATATCATCCATCCACTTTTTCGCTGAACCTTCCTCACTCGTGTTGGATATAGCTTCCCTATTCTGTTCTTCCCTACTTACATCTTGTCTGCTGCCACTACACCCTCCATCAGCTTCATAATTTTTAAATGAATCTAATAACTTGGTAGAAAATTCAATCTTTCTCATTGTGGAGCTTTCTTTGCAACACTCTATTTTGCCACCATTCATTTCAAGTAATGTTTCTTCGGTTTCAAGATTTTGCAGCAAACCTGATTCCTGACAAGGATGATTTCCCTTGTATTTATCACCATACCGCAAATTCTTGGTTTTTTCGATGCTCAATTTTTTCCCTGAAGTTGGTACGACTGTATTCTCATCCAAATTCACCAACTCTCTAGATAAGGAATACAACCTCTCCATCGATTTTGTGAATTTGTTTAAAAAGCTTTGATCTTTAGTGCCTAAGCAACCTCTTGGAGCCTCCACGTTCAAGTTCTCATCCAAAATTTCAGATTTTTCCGACAATGATTTCAGTTTCTCCACAGACTTAACCAATATGTCTAGAACTTCCCCAGCATCGGTGATTAAACTACTCCTAGGAGTTTCCAAAGCTTTAGAAATCTTCAAAGGAGTCTGACATAAAGCAACATTTGAAGTTAATCCCCTTTTAGAAACCCTAATTTCCGTGGAATTTAAGAGACTTACTTCGCTTAGACGAGCTCGATTGAGGGACGATTCCTCCTCCGAACTGATCCCCGTCCTTTCAGTCAGTTCCGCCTCCAAAGAAAACCCTAAATTCGTGTCCCTCTCCGAATCAGCGATATCCAAACCTTCTTCGTTTCCCTCTTCCCCAATCGCCCGATTCCTGCGAAGATCGACGGTCACCGATTGCTTCATCTCTTGAGAGCTAGAGAGTGAGAAACCTTCCGGTGGGGTGTGGAAGACATCGTTATTATCAGGAGGGGCAGTTCCCACGCTTATGCACTCCTTGGAAGATTCCGGCCGCGACATCATCAGGACTCCGGTTGGCTCCAGAGAATATTCGCCGGAGCCGTCATGGGCCTCCTCCACCTGGAAAGCGAACGAGCAGCTACGCAACAATTTCTCCTGAGAATCAGACACCTGGCAAAGGTCTGTGATAAAAAAGAATGGATCCTCTTCTTCCATTGAGGACTCTCTCCGAGGTTCTTAGTAAGAGATTGTAATTTTGGTTAGGGTTTAATAGAGTTTGGATTTAGGGATTTCTTTTTGTTCGTTGAACTTCCCGCGCTTTTCTCATTTAACGGATGACGATGCCTAAACCTTTATTATGCGTATTGTATTATATTATCAAAGGTCTTTTGGAATATAGACGTGGAGGGTAATTTAACAGTGTATAAATTATTGTAATCAATTACAGTAGAACTTAGAAGACGTTATTCAAAATATCAGTGTACTATTAGGTAAAATTATAAAATTTAAAATATTAGAGTAAATTGAAAAAAAACTTAAGGTTTTAATTGACAATGAACTTATTGCATTAGCTGTTAGTTGATTCTATCAATAATTAATTAATAACTGATTATATTAGCTAATTTAACCAACGAATAACGTCTGTTATTTATTAATAATGTTTAATAAAATCAACTGTTTAGTATTAGTTATTTATATATAAAATAAATTATGAAGGTATAACTTAAAAAAATTTATACGAACATGAATATCATATTTTGATATTTTATTAAATGTTTTTGTAAGAATTTCAATTTTCAATTTTGATAATTAATAATACAATTAAGTAAAAAAGTGAATTTATTAATACTAACACAAATTTCTTATTTGTTAAGTAGTTTATTTAAATTATATAATTTCTAATTATTATGTACATCTAAAAAAATATAAAAAATATACATTAATATATTTTAGAAATAATAAACATCGAATGCGCTAATATTTGTTGATAAGGAAATGTAAGAAATAGTAAATATTACATGATTGACGTGTTGTCACTTTTTCGAGGTAGTTTGTCTTTCTTGGAGACAATGCACGTTACTAGAATGCAGCATATTACAGGTTCCTGAAAGCTTCTCAAAGTTGACTTGGTTTTGGAAACAATTCTTTTCAAGGAAATATTCTTTTTGGTTTATCAAATATTTCCAATCTTGTTACCTCCTTTTTTTTTTTTTTTTTTGTTCATAGTTACCTCCTCTGTAGTGAGGGCATAACCATGAGGCTAACAAATTTAATTAGTTGGTTAGGTAAAAAACACTCCTTTATGGAGCTTTTGGTTTTCAGCAGTTATTAAATAAGTCAACCCATCTTTTTTTTTTTGTTTATAGAGGAAAAGCAAAACCCAAGAAACAACTAATCAACAAAGTGACATTATCACAGGGCTCAGCGATAGAACACGTCGTGCCGGTCCCGGTGGAGCTGGTCGAGAACCGTAGGTGGAGGCCCCGACAAAATATGGAAGCCCGGGCTAGCGAGGCGGGCCATCGAAGCTAACTGGTCCGCACATTGGTTACCCTCACGGTGCACGTGCTGTAGGCGGACCTCCCAATCTCGGTGCAACGTGACTTGGATACCTGTCACCAAAGAAAAATCATCAGCAAAAACGATAGTAGAAGAGGAAAGAATGTTGATAATCTCCAAGGAGTCCACTTCTATCAGGACCCGTCGATACCCCATATTCCAAGCTAAAGTGAGTCCCCCGTGGACTCCCCAGAATGCGGTCGTGCGCGGTGGACATCTGGACAAGTGATAAAGGAAACCACCACACCACTGACCCTGCCAGTCTTGTAGTAGGCCACCGGCAGTAGAAAGCATGCCCCTCTGTGGAACCTCCCTATCAGTATTAAGCTTAACCCAGCCGTCCGACGGTGGAGTCCACTGGACAAGTCGGCCCCGGGGGTAACCTCTGGTGGGGAAAGACACAACTCTCCGCAACCCGTGCACGTTCGATGCCGTCGATATAAGCGAGAATAGCACGGTCCCCCTCGACCGGCCACACAAAATCCGATTCGAACACACTCTTGTTGCGCCAGTACCATAAGAACCAGCAGGTCACCCCAAACACAGAGGCCCAAACAAACCGTTGAACCTGATGGGAGGTCAAACAAAGGGTATTAATTGTTTGACAGAGTCAAATAGGTAGCTGCCTTGAAAACGCTAATATATGACTTTCCAACCATCTACCAAGCGGGCTTAAATGTCTTAACCCTAAGCTGTCGAGTCCCTCCCTTTTGCTCTCCCGTTTCGTTTGTAACTCTCAGCCTCATTGTCTCTCTCACAACAAAGGTTAATGTTGTTTATGCCCTACAGTCAATTGCTTTGATTGTAGTTTAGTGACAAATTATTTAAAGATATTATTTATCTTGTACATGTTTAAATGTATATGATAAAATCTATGGGATAATTGTACATTACAAATGAAATTATAATGAGATTATAATTATGAGATTCATATTGCATTTATGTATTATTCCTAA
>JANZLC010000005.1:13658576-13669131 GCA_026413385.1 Erythroxylum gracilipes | reverse complement strand
AAAATCCAAGTTTTCACAAAAGTCATCAAAAGAACCAGAAAACTTCATCCACGTATAACTCCACTTTACTACACTGTTTCACTCTCAGTTTTTTGCACTTTCGACTTCTGCGTCTTCTTCATTTCTTCCTCAACTTTCATTTTATATCATTCATTCTCATCTCATACCATCATCTTACAACTATTCTTCAACTCTAAAATCATTCTTTTGGTCATTTCTAAAACACTCACATATTCACGTACACACCTACATATAAATATATTCACAGTGAAGAGAAACAGAGCATATCTGAATATCATCTTTCTTTTTAAAAAAAATTCTACACTAATCTCATAAACCATTTCATTGCTCTTTCTAACTCCAAAAAATTATTTCTATATTAACTGATCATAAATAACCATCAAATGTTAAATAACATTATATCCAGATTTTTCATCTCAATAGCACAGTGATTCATGAAGGTGTACGTTAATTCCATGATCATGCAAATAGCAGTTAATTCATCGAATTTATATCATAAATCAACAACTCTAAAGGATTTACACAATACTTACTTGATAAAACTCCAAGATCTTCAACTACCACGAAGCCCTAAACTCCATGAAATTCATGTACATCTATTAGACCCCCCTTTCGGAGCCCAACATTCGGAGCCATAAACTGAAACAATCTCATTGTAATTTTTTTAAAGCAAATAAAGCGCATGCAAAAAAAAAATCGATAATCAAATCGGCCCGATTTATTTAAAACCATTTCAGTCACAAAGATGCAAACATTATTGAATACATCAGAGTTTCAAAAAATCACTTAGGCCCATACAAAACACGATGTTTGTTTTCATAATATCTTTACATTCAAACCACCCCTTTTTGCCTTAATACAAATATGAAATACAAACTACAAACTACACATGATACAATTGAATGCTTATACTTAAGATGATTCCAAAATACAAAAATCCTGAACTAGCTTAATTTTAAAAGTCTTTATCTATCTTGGAGTTCCAATACCTTGCAAAGATCGCTAATCTTCTCTTTCTGCACCTGAGGAGGGAAGTGTGGGGTGAGCTACACAGCTCAGTGGCTAATACATTTATAACCATTGGCGATGAGCAACACAATCAAACATATATATATAAACATTCATATAGTCATACACTTCGTAATGAAAGTTCAATATTTACAATTTCAATTCACATTTCATAATTCAAAATATCGTCACATAGGACATATTGGATGTAACTCACATTGAAGCATAACACTCAAAATGTCATCATAACTTAGCACATCAAAATGTAAACGCACACAAAATTGGCTCGAGGGTTCCGTGAATAAAACAGAGAAATTGAAGTTTACTCCGTGAACAAAACGAGTCTATTTTTCGGATCTCCTAGGCCACAAGCGGCAGGCGGGAGAAGGCTTTACGTCGACGTACACGTGACTTACAAAACGGTTCCTCTCTCGCCCAAACAAAGCACATAATCAATGTTCAAAATTATTTTATAAAAAATGATATGCTTTCATACTTTTCTAGTTCTTTCTTCTTTTCATTCATACAAAATGCCATGACATATCTCAAGGCATAACATTGATCAAAATTATAATTTAATTATATCAAATATCAAACTTCTTTCACGGTATGTCAAGATCAATAATCATTATGTATTTTCAACAAATAAGTTTTCAAACAATTTAACACATATTCACACATAGGCAAGAAATTGCCCAATCACACAATAACCGTAAATATATTACCCACCTCTTTTCCTTGCTAAAATCTAAGTCAAGGTTGTCTTTCTCCTTGCCCTTGGGTAAGATTCTCTTAGCCCCCTTCATTCTTCACCAAATGAAGGGATCTTTGGCTCAAACGGAAACTCTTCTCTTCCTTTACCTCTTTCTCTTCTTGAATAGCTTCAATATCTTTCTTGAAGACTAAGAATAATTAAACCCTAGCTTATTTTCTCTTCTTTCTCTCTTTCATTCTTTTTCATGTCTCTCTCTCTTATCTCTTTTCTCATCCACACATTTTGCTTATCCAGAATCTTCTCATTCACATTTTCTCCTTTATTTATAAGCAAGACAATACTTCTTCTTCCAATTATGCTCTTAATGAGTCCAAAAAGTCCATTTTATCCTTCCTTATAGGCATATATTCTTTTACACTTAAGTATCTTGCCAAAAATACCCTTGAACATTCTGACATAACATTTCTTCTGAAAAATGTTCTTTGTTGTCTTAAATTTCTAACAGCACCAAAATCATTCAATTTGGTTTAGTGATTCAAAAGATATACTTCCAACATTTTTGGACTGCTCTTGTCCAAACAATATACTATGCATAACTTCCATCTAAAATTTAAATATCTTAGAGACTGAATTAGATTCCCATTTCTTCATAGCATTTGTATCTCCATGTCTCTAGTTTACTAAAAATCAGAAATTATCTCATTTGGAGCTCTATCGATCCAGAAATCATCCAAATACTGAAGTGTGTTCAGTGGGATAACACCAGTTCATAATATTTAAGAACACACTCACTGTACCCATCCCACGTTTTTCACTCAATATTTTTCAGTTCATTTTATATGGCTATGATTTTTGGTAGAGATGTAGAGCAATGTCGTCAAGTCATTTGGGTGTCTATAGAAGAAGTTATGGCCAAAAGAATCCAATCTGGTCTTATCCTCAATCATATTGAACCTATTTTGAGGAAACAACCATAATTTTCTCTAGAAATTTCTGATTAAAGTGTTCTTTAGATTTTTAGAAAGATGACTTCAAGAGCTACAACTTTCATGAAGACATCAAAGACAAATTCTATCTTCTGTGTTTTCTTCCTTCTGATTTTTGTATCTTATAACTTTTGCATCGTCTTACTTTTGCATCTTCTTACTTTGCATCTTCTTAGTTTCGCTTCGTTCTTAGTTTCTTCCTTCTTAGTTTCTTCCTTTTTAGTTTTTGCTTCCTTCTTAGTTTCTGCTTCCTTCTTCGTTTTGTCACCAAAATTATTGGACGTGAAGTCATTTTGACTTAACATTCCTCATATCCCCAAAAGTTCTAAATCACTATCTACACTCTCCAGAGCATCTCCATTTATAAAGATCATAAATTCTAACTTAGATGTCCAAAATTTCCACATTATATATCATTAAAGAGATAACAGAAAGATCTACAACTCTCAAGAAAGAAACCTTGCCAAAATCTATATAGATCAATCCAGAATTTCCCCTTAATTCAGAACACGAATTTTACATTCATCTTCCAATGTATTGCACCCAGTTCTCAACTTCATGAAATTTTGAGACTCTTAGAGACAAAATTAAAATTCGATGTCTCCATAAGAAATGTATCCATATATTTCTAGTTTAATACAAATAAAGAATCGTTTCATTTGGATAACTAGAAAAAAAGTTATGGCTAGCAGACCAGAGCATACTCAGTGAACATTTTCCAGATCATCTACCAATTTTGTTTCAAAATATTTCCTTAACACAACTCATACCAAGATCACCTTTTTCTGTTGTATTTACTCTTCATTCTCAACTTCATTTCAAATCAATGTCCTCCATAAAAAAAATTTTATCCATAATTAATCATTAACACGAATAACTGAACATACATACATGTACATATTCTTCATCAACTTATTACACATATTCAACTTCATTTTTACTTTCATTTCACTTCTAACTTTCACCTTAATTCTTCCCTTTTTAAAATCTCTTATCCACCAAAACACTATAGCAGATCATGAATCTATCCATACCTTTCATTCCCTACTTTACTCTTGTCTATAAATTCTTGGTTCAAGAACCTTCATTCATTTGTTCTTAACTCGTGACTAATCACCAAAATTTCTCATTTAATAGTTCTAATCTTTTAAGAAAGTTCGGGGTCCAACAACATCATTATGAAAGTTGACAAGTTTCGGTTTCTCTTAAGAAGGTGAAAGAAAACCGAAGTTGGGGATGGCAAGTGGATGGTGAAAACAAGGTTTTTCTTTGGTGAAGATTTGATGAAAAACTCTGTATTAAGGAATCTTAAGGAAGAAGCTATGATAAAGATGAAGACAAGAACAATTCTTGGTCTTTCAAGGTTAAGAAAAAAAAATTGCTTTAACTAGGACACTTGTCCACTTCTTACACTCTTAGCTAATTTCCGAAACTAACTAGTTCTATTTGAACTAGTTCCATTAACTACCTACTTACATTCCAATTATCTACAATATCATTTAATTTCCTATTTCTATTTTCCATACATCAATTTACTTGTCAAGTGACATTTTTCCTCCTAATGCCATAATAATCACAAGTTTCTGAAATTATTCCTAAAATTCACTAAAATTCAAAAATATAACAATCGCACTAACCCATAAAATTTCCAATACAATAAATTCAAAATTCCTAACAACATTACAACTCAATTCAATTATACCCGGAATTATCCATGAATGCATATACAATTATTTTCATGTGCAAAGGTTCACTATTCACATGTATGCGTATGACGCTATACATGAATATGAATGCATTTTTACTCTCCCAATAATTTCTCATATTTACTATTTTAACCTTCTTGCAGGAAATGGGATGTCACAGTTCCCGACCCTTTAACACCTATCATAAGATTTGACAAATGCAAATGCATCCCTAAATAAGGTGGGCCAAAAGAAACCACACTCTAAAACCTTATGAGTTGTTCTAGATGCACCATAATGTCCCCCAGCCTCTCTAGAATGACAATGATATAACGTAGAGGACATTTCCTCTTCAGGAATGTAGCGCCCAACAATACCATCCACACAAATCTTGTAAAGCAAAGGATCATCCCAAAGATAGTATCTTACCTCAGACAAAAAAATTTCTTTTGAGTATAAGAAAAATTAGGGGGATAGATATTACCAATAAGGTAGTTTACATAGTCTGCAAACCAAGGGGTGACTGTCATAACCATCAGATGCTCATCAGAAAAAATCTCCTGAACGTCCTTTTTTGTTACACTCTCCATGGCAGCTTCATCTAATCTTAACAAGTAATCAGCTACAAAATTCTCGACTCCCTTCTTATCCCTCAGCTCAATGTCAAACTCCTACAAAAGTAACACCCAACGAATTAGTCTTGGTTTAGCGTCAGGTTTTATCATCAAGTATTTCAAGGCTGCATGGTCAGTATACACAATTACTTTAGACAAAACCAAATATGAGCAAAACTTGTCAAAAGCGAACACAATCGTCAACATCTCTTTTTCCATGGTGGTATAATGGCAATGTGCGTTGTTCAGTATCCTACTTGCATAAAAAAAATGGGATGAAAGGTCTTACCTCGTCTTTGGCCTAAAACATCACCTACTACATAATCACTTGCATCACACATTAATTCAAAAGGAAGATACTAGTTAGGGGATATAAGAATAGGTGTAGTCACAAGCATATCCTTTAACAATTGAAAAGATGTCAAACATTTATAGTCAAAAGCAAACATAACATCTTTTTCAAGCAACTCAGTCAAAGGTCTAGCAATCTTAGAAAAATCCTTAATGAACCTACGGTAAAAACCAGCATGGCCTAAGAAACTTCTAATGGATCTAACATTGTTTAGTGGTGGAAGTTTTTTAATGACATCGATTTTTGCCTCTATACCCTTGCTAAAAATTTTGTGACCTAAAACTTTGCACTTTTGTACCATAAAATGACATTTTTCCCAATTAAGCACTAAATGTGTCTCTTCACACCTAATCAGGACTTTCTCTAAGTTATCTAAGCATGCATTAAATGAAGTAACAAACACAGAGAAGCCATCCATGAAAATTTCAATGCAAGATTCAAGCATGTCAGAAAAAATAGCCATCATGCATCTTTGAAATATAGCCGGAGCATTGCATAACCTAAATGGCATGCGTCTATATGCAAATGTACCACAAGGATATGTAAAAGTTATTTTCTCCTAATCTTCCGGGGCTACCAGAATCTGCAAATATCCACTATATCCATCTAAGACATAATAGAAGTCATGTCCAGCTAATTTCTCAATCATCTGATCAATAAAAGACAAAAGAAAGTGATCTTTCCTGGTTGCATCATTCAACTTCCTATAATCTATGCCCATTCTCCACCTAGTTACCTTCCTAGTGGCTATTAATTCATTTTTCTCATTTTCAACCACAGTGGTACCTCCTTTCTTTGGCACCATATACACAGGACTAACCCGACCAGAATTAGAAATAGGGTAGATAATACTTGCATCTAAAAGCTTTACTACCTCATCTTTAATTACCCCCTTCATGTGTGGGTTAAGTCTCCTTAGGGGCTTCACTATCGCCTTGCTTCCATCCTCCATGAAAATGTGATGCGTGCAAAAGGAAGGGTTTATATCCTTGATACCTGTAATGGAACACCCAATGGCCTTCTTGTGGTCTTCTAGTACCCTCAACAGCTACTCCTCCATGGCACCTAAAAAACAAGAAGAAATGATAACTGGTAAGTGCTCAGATGGGTTAAGATAAACATGCTTCAAACGAATCGAAAGAGGTTTAAGGTCAAGAGAAGGGGGCTCTTCAATTGAAGGCTTTGAAAATAGCTTGGCTGGCCGTTGGAGAGGCTCGTATGCTCTATAATATGTCTAATATGACTGCTTCAACTCAACTCCAATATGCTCCAACTTTTCTTGTAATTCTTCCCCTAACTCTTCGATCATTCCTTGCACTCCCCCTTCTAACAAACTTGCACAAACAATAGAAGAATCATCAGCATCAGAAGAATAACTATTAATAAAATGGCAAGAGTCAAGCGCTGGGCCCGGGTCCCATTTTTAATCTCGAGGTGACCACTCAAGGCAGTCGGGTACGGATCATACAAAATGAAAGTCGAAACCTTCCATTAAAGGTGAAAATTCAGCGATAGCAGTTGGCGGGTTCGCCGCGACAAAGGATACGTGCGTCATGGCGAAGCTATGGAAATATTTCCAAGGACCATTGGGAGAAGTTTGCTGCGGCAAAATCTCAAGGTCGAATGACCGCACCCTTCGAGACAAATACGCTGCGGCGAAGTCCCCAGCTCAAATTCAAAACCTCTCGGGACAAATACACCGCAGCGAAGTTACGAAAAATCAAGTAGAATTACCCTTCGAGGCAGGTTCTCCACGGTGAAACCTTCACGTCCAAACCTAGAACCCAACATTCAACACAATATTCCGCACACATACACATACCATTTCCATAACCATCACAACTCAACAACAAGATAAACATAAACATACACAAAAATAACTTCTTTAATTCTTAATCTCATTGCTAAATCAAAATAGAGTTCGAACAAGCTTTAGGTACATATCAACAAATTACATCGTTAGATTAATACAAAATGCAAATGGATGCGTATGTTTGATATGCTGCTAAAGATACCCAAAAGTAATTGAACTAGCTTAGTTACTAAATGTAGCTATCTCAGAGTTTGTCCAAATGCCTTGCAAGAATTAACAATCTTCTCATTCTGCACCTGAGAAGTGGAAATAATGGGTTGAGCTACGAAGCTCAGTGGCTAATATATTTATAGCCATTGACAATGAGCCATACAAATCAAGCATATATATCTCATTTTACTATAACCATTCAACCTTCCACAATTCCAGCTCAAAACTCATAGTTAAACAATTTATCACATAAAGCAATCTCATGCATATTCAACCATCTAAGCATAACACTTAAGTTCATATCATACTCATAAAATCAAAACAATATGCAATGCACAACATAATAGCTTGAGAGTTCCCTGGAACGAAATGGATAAACCAAATTTGACACTATGAACAAAATGAGTCCATGTTCGAGGAGTTCATATTCCATAAGCGAGCAGCCGAGAGAAGGCTTTAGGTCAACATGCACTTGACTAATGAAACGGTTTCTCTCTTGCCCAAATACAATCAAATTTCAATGCTTAACTCATTTCACACACATTCATACTTTCCATGCTCATCATGCCTTTTCCTCTTTTTATTTATACAAAATGCCACGACATTTTTCAAGGCATAACATGATCATAATCACAAAGCATTTCAAACAATCACAATAATTCAAAACAAGCAATTTAACACACAATACACAAGCAAGACAATTTGCCCATATTACACAACAATTATAAATATATTACCCACCTAATTTGCTTGCCAAAATCCAATTCAAGCTTGCCTTTCCTCTTGCTCTTAGATTAGGTTTTCTTGGTTTCCTTCAAACAAACCAAGATTCATTCAACCCAGTATTCTAATAAAATTCATAAAACTTCAATAATCACAAAAAGAAATAAGTACAAAATTAAGCTTAGGCTTAACCAACCCATACCTTATCTAGGTTAGAAAAACCAAAACCTAGTTTAGAAACCATGAAAAATCATAATGGTTTCTCTTCTTTCTTTTAACACAACTTATTATCTCTTTAATCTCTTTTGTTTTTCTATCAAGGAAGAAGAAGAATGAAACTTACCTTAAACCTAGCCCAAATGTCTTCTTCCTTCTTCTTCCTCCACAATTTTTTCTCTTCTTTTCTTAGCTTCCATGGCTTTCTTCTTCTTCTTTCTTTCTCTCCCACGTTTTCTCTCTTCTCAAGATTCTCTTCTTGTCTCTTCTTATTCAAGAACAATTTTTATTTTTTTTCTTCCTATTTTTCCCCTCTTCTTTGTTTTCCCTTCCAATTATACGCTTCATTTTAATGTAATGTCCACTTAAATCTAATACCTTAACTATACTCTAATTTAATTCTAACATTTCCATTCTAAAAGTCTAATTTCTACTTATACTCACTAAATTAATGACTCAATTCTAAAAATAATAAACAATAAATCAATAATTAAATAAATGAATAAATCATAATTAATTAAATAAATAAATAAATAATTCGGGGCCCAACAATTCTCCCCCTTAAAGAATTTCGTCTACGAAATTCTTACTTGAGCCTACTATAAGGTGTGGGTACTTCTCCTTCATTGCTTCTAAAGGCTCATATGTTACCTCCTCTCCTACATGGTTCTTCCATAAAACTTTAACCAGCTTCACTATCTTGTTTCTCAAGATCTTTTCCTTCGAATCTAGAATCTCCACTGTTTGCTCCTCATATGTCAAATCCTCCCTTAATTGAACCTCTGAAGGTTGAACTATATGTGAAGGATCCGATTGGTATTTCCTCAACATCGATACATGGAAGACATTGTGAATCTTAGACAATTCCGGTGGCAAAGCTAATTTAGAGGCTAAAGGCCCAATCTTCTTAATAATCTCATAAGGGCCTATGTATCTTGGACTGAGCTTGCCCTTCTTACCAAATCTTAAAGCCCCTTTCCATGGTGAGGCTCTAAGAAACACTTTGTCTCCAACTTCAAATTTCATCTCCCTTCTATGTGCATCTGTATAGCTCTTCATTTTGTCTTGAGCTGCTTTGAGTATCTGTTTTACCAATTTAATCTTGTCAACTGTGACTTGCACCAACTCAGGCCGTAAAAGCCTCCTTCCACCTTCCTCATCCCAACAAATAGGAGTTATGCACCTCCTACCATACAAAGCTTCATACGGTGCCATTTGAATTCCTGAGTGATAGGAATTATTGTAAGCAAACTCAATTAAAGGCAGATGATCATCTCATGAGCCTTTGAAATCTATAACACAAGCTCTTAACATTGCCTCCAATGTCTATATTGTTCTCTCCGATTGACCATCAGTCTATGGATGGAAAGCTGTGTTAAAATGTAACTTTGTTCCCAAAGCCTCTTGCAAGCTTTCCCAGAACCTAGAGGTGAACCTAGATCTCTATCCGAGACTACTGAACTTGGAATCCCATAAAGTCTGATTATTTCATCTATGTATTTCTTGGCCAAAGCATTCAAAGAATCCGTCTGTTTAATTGGAAAGAAATGTGCTAACTTGGTTAGCTTATCAACAATCACCCATATTGCATTATGCTTCCTGGTGGTTCTTAGTAATCCCATCAAGAAATCCATTGTAATCTTTTCCCACTTCCATTCAGGAATAGACAAAGGTTTAAGCTTGCCAATAGGTGCCTGATGTTATGCTTTAACTTGCTGGCACACTAAACAGTTTCTAGCATACTCTGCAACATCCTTTTTCATTCCTTTCTCGTACTCCCCGGCTGCATTGCATAGGAAGCATTGTGTGCCTTATCAAGAATCTCATCCTTCACTCTAACATATCTAGAATACACAATATGTTACCTACCACCATCAATCCATCTTCTCTTATCTCTATTTTAGAGGGTTTACCATTTTTAACTTCTTCCCTAAGCTTGCTCAAATACTCATCTTGCTCCTGCAATTCCTTAATCTTCTCATTCAACACTGGCCTTACTCTAAAATTAGCCTATGCACAACTAGATTCAGCTTGTCTCAATGTCACCTTATGTAACATCCCTTTACCCATGATAAGACTTGAATAGTAAATATGAGAAATAATTGAGAAATTAGAAAGTACAATTCATGCTTATGTGATTGAGCCCAAGTTTACATTATTAATTGGCTGCATTTTCATAACTATTGATGTACTTTTTGACTCCTAATTGCGA
>JANZLC010000005.1:13647800-13658476 GCA_026413385.1 Erythroxylum gracilipes | reverse complement strand
ACTAGGGAAAGTTTAGATACTAACATAATTACACATAATAGGAATCTCATTATCATGATCTCATTATAACTTCCTCCATGCTATGTTTTGTATTAAGGACTTCATTAAATCAATTTAAGATCAACAACAAATCTATAAACATATGAACATTGAAATAATGAAAAATGACTTTATTAATCATAAAATGATTTGTACAATAAGTGCTAAAGGTGATTTCCTTTAGAACACTTCTCTAACATTTTTGTCTTCTATGTTACAACCATCCCACATTTTTCTTTATAATCAAAACTAAGTTATAAAGTGACAGCTGGCTCATTCTTACAATTCATGTCACAAAATTGGCAGTATAAGGTGTCCTTTTATCTTGTCTCAATAAGTATACTTTTGGGTCACTTTAGCTCCTTCACATTCCGAAATTTACCTAAAATCAAATATGAAATAAAATGAGTATCCTAAGCAATTTGATGCCAATATTCGCTAAATGTTATGGAATAATTATGCAATCAATTAAGCACTTGTCACCTTTCTTTAGTTTTTAATCTTCCTTTAGCTACAACCCAAGTGATGAAGGAGGATTTTGGCTTTAGGGATCCTTTCCAAACAATGTTGAATCAAGGAATGAGTGGAATGGAAGGCTTGAGAGCTTTGAGACATTAAATTTAGAGTAGTCTCCATTATTACTTAAAAGACCATAAGGTTTATCAGTAGCTAAGGGATTTGGCAAATAGTTAGGAAAATATCTCATGAGTCTATTAACCCCTTGCTTGGAAAATGCCAAGAATTGTACTTTATGACACACCTGACTTGGGCCTAATAGTAGAAAGTGAAGAAATATTATCTCCAAGGCATAGGAGATTGTGTTCTTAATAAGAACACAACATCAATTTTAAGGTTGATTAAAAATTTTACAAATTAATAAGTACAGTCGAGCAGATGGAAATAATGAGTTTTATTTAGATATTTTAAATTTTAATAACTTTAAGATTTTACCTTTTTTAAATACACTAAAAACTCAATTTCCTCATTTAATTTATTAAGAGTATAAAAAGTTTAAAATATACATCAATCTAGGTAAAATATGATTAATTTATCTTTTCCTTTGGTTAATGATTTTTGAATATATAATCACTAATATATGCCTTTATAACTAAAGTAACAAGGATACAACAGGAAAAGGGGAGATATGACAAAAGCTAATATTGTAATAAGACAAAGTTTACTTGGTATAGCATAATTTATTAGATACGAAATTGTTATTTGAAAACAAAAAGATGTACTTTCACTTAGGCTATGTTTGGTTGGATGTAAAATTTTTAATGGAAATGAATGGAATAGAATGGAATGGTTTATAATGGAATGAAACAGAAATGGATGTAATATTAGAAAATTATTGTTTGGGAGGGATGAAAGGTTTCATAATATAATATAGTAAAATGTTGTTTGGATGAAGGGTTTATAGTGTAATATAGTGTATCATTTTACATTCCATCCTAAATCCCTCAAATCAGAGGTTTTTTATTTTTACTGTTTAGGATGGAATGAGATGTAATATGAAACACTCAGCCAAACAGACCTTTATACTTGATCTGTTTAATACAGAAAGACGTACGCAAATTTGTTTTCATTTATTGTATGCAATGAGACGAGTTCATGGCTTTCATTAAAAAATTATTTTATAAATGAAACTATTTTATGACTTTTATTAAAAATTAATAATAAATTATGTTGAATTCTTTAAATCAATAATTAATTAAAATAATAATAATTTAAGTTTAAAATTTTTAAATCAATATTTAAATAGAGAGAAGTATCAAATAAATTTATTTAAAAAATAAAGTAAAAATTTATGTATTTAATTTAATAATGACATTAAATTTTAATTTTCTAAATGCAGCTTATCAGTTTAAATATTTATTTTAACCTAAAAAGATTATATGAAAAATAAAATAATAATATATTTTAATAATATGGTTAGAATAAATATTTTAAATTTAGTTAAAAGTTTAAAAAGGTTAATATTTATGTGGAAAAAAAGAAAAAATTATGTTAGTACCCAAATAATCATTCCCCCTTTTATATCAACTTGTGAGTTTTGAGTCATTATTAACTTTTTTATTTTCAAAATTAAGAAAATTTGTATTGATTATCTAATACAATCACTAATATAAATAAATTTAGTTATGTAAATTATTCTGTAACCGTCCGAAGTCCAAAACACGGCCCCAAAAGGCCGAAACTAGTAAACAAATTGTTAGACCTTTAAATTTTGGAACACTTCTTAGCGACCGTTACGATGGGTCTTAGGAGGAAGGTTAGCTTTATTCACGTATGAGAGAAGCATGCGAAAATACTAAGGCAAACGAGGGTGAGTGGGATCAAACTTGGTGCAAATTTTGATAGAGTCTTGGACCTTATAGAGATTGACTCGACCCGTGCTAAGGATTTGATGGACTAAGGACTTAGTTCATGCTTGAATGGATAGACCACGACTAACAAGCTTGTTGTAGGAAGTATTGGATCAGGCCAGTGTGTTATGTGGGCTTCGGCAAGATCACACTCATCATCAGCAGATAGCGATCGTTGAAAGATCTTGGATGATGTGGCAATGACTAGGGGTTAGAGTTGCATTGAAACTAAACATATAAAGATAGTAGAGATCTTCAAGGATAAGGATGATAATGTAAACTCTATCTTTCTGTTATCTTATCTTATTAGTTAGAATCCTATTTAGATAGGGTGTTGTAATATGATAGAGATAAACATGATCTTAGCATGATCTTAGACAGCTCAGTTTTAATGAGATTCTAATTATTACTTGACTTTTAAGTTAGAAAGCTTATATATAGCTCATTCGAGCTTTGCTCTTCTCATTCAATAAGAGGGAGTATTCATTGTATTATTTTGAGGGAAAGTATATAAAGGTTAGTTTAATCGTATCTATATGTTTCTTTATTGTCTTTATTTCTTATTACTTTTGTAGTATTCTTTCTTCGAACGTGGGAAGTAAACACTTCAAAAATCATAAAAGGCTGAGTCTTACTTCAACAAATCTAAGTGAGACTGTGGTACAAAAAGTGTCAGGCGATTCACTTGTGTAAAAATCGAGTCCCACATATGACCTTTATTTATATCACATGTGTTCCACGGAAACGGTCATAATTTCACAACTTGCCAAACAGACGCTTTTATGGATTTCCTATCAACGCTCCTCCTTCTCGTCTCCTCTATATCAGTACGTAATCCATTCGCGCCTTCATCATCATCATCTTCTTATTATGTTCTTGAGGTCCTTTTTATTGGTTAATTACTCGTATGCTTTTTTCGGTTTCGCAATTTGTTTAATGGAGCTTTAGCGGCTTTCCACTTTTCCATTTCGGCCTCGTTTTTCTTCGATGTGCTTTTATTTCGAGATTTTTTACTTGAGCCATTGAACCCTTACTGTTTGGTTGCTTCGAAAGGGGGGGAAGGTCAGGTAAAGTTGCTTGTTTCTTGAGAAAGTGCAGGAGTTTTAACATAATTCGTACTACCTTTTTTTTTTTGGCGAAATTTCTTCTCTGATATGCCAAATATGTACTGATTTTCTTTTTGTGGTTCGTTATTCTTTATTACCTTTTGAACATTTTTAATATATTAATGTGTTTTTGATCTTCTTTCACTTAAATGGTTGTCCAATATATTGGGTTTGTTTCTTGACGGTGAATGCGGAATATATTCTTTGAGATGCCTCTATGTTCCTTCCTCAAGATAAATTGTTAATCGATTTTTCTTTTAATTTTATTTTTGGGTTGCAGACGCCTGTCTTTAATTAGTTTTGTGTGAACTCTTTTGAAGGCAACTGTGCAGTAATGATGGCTATCCTGATTTTGGATGGTTTCAGGTACTCCATTACGTTGTTTCGTGAACTGGAATGGGGTTTGTTGACAATTCACAGCACCCAGAGTCTACAAGGGTAGCATTTTCGAGCAATAGTGGTCATTCTGATGGACAATTTTGGGGAAGGCAAATGGAAAGTGGTCATTGTGCTTCTCATCCTGGGCTGCCGAAGTATAAGCGTCGGAAAGTTTCTGCTATTAGGGATTTTCCCAAGGGTTTTAAGCGAAATACCACTCCCATTTCGGCGATGATTGACGATGTTCATGAGGGTGCAGATAAAAACTCATTTGGTCAATACAGCACTTCTAATGGAGTACTGGATAACTGTCATAGGCCTTCTGGAGTAAGTCAGGAGGATGAATCGGTGGGAATGTCCCATGGCTTGAATTCTAAACCTCTGCTCATGGAACTGAATCTTGCAAGACCTAAGGCAGAAGGACTAACAAACTTGTTGCATCAGTTGAACACAAATGAATTAGTGAATGTGCATGCAGCAGGGATGCAGCGGTCAGAGGCTTTGGAAGGCTTGGACAGTGTATCAGCTGCTGAACCCGTAAAAGTTTCAGAATATGAAAAGCTTCATATGTCAAAGGATTTGAATAAAGTTACCTCTACTGCAGGAGAAATTCTCCAACGTAAATATCCTCCTCGCAGAAGCATTTATGCTCTCAGAGACTTCCCAAAATTTTGTGGTAGAAACGCCCCATGTATTCTGACTCAAAATTGTGCAAAAATGCTTGAATCTGTAGAGGAAAAGAATATCGATCACAAGACACTGAAGGAGGATGTGAAACAAATAGGGGACAATTTTCAAAATGCGGATGTTGACAGAGGAATTTTGAAAGAGGATGTTTCTCAACTGAATGTGCCCCAACTTGAAGCTGCACCGGAAGTATCTGTGTCTAAACAGACAACGACTCAGGATGACTCAAGAGCTGCTTGCCGGAGTGAGGTTAAAGGGGATCAAGAGAATCGACTACAAAGATGGATCAAATATAATGTGGAAAGCAATCAAAATCATTATGATCTAAAATCTGACATGGACATAGGAGATTTGGGGGAGAAATTAATGAATGACTTTGCACATCCCATGGATAACGACATTGTTGAGGGTAAATTTCAAGAAAATTCTCCAGAGAATGCACTGCTAGTGTTGCACATGGATGCTGAAGAACGAAGCACCAAATCTCCCCAGGGAAGCATTCAAAACTGTCAGGGGATAATGTCCCAGGTACTTCCCCAGTGTGGTGATAGGTTAATGGGAGGCTTCAAAGACCATTCGAAAAAAGACTTGACAGATTCTGCAGAGGACCCTGAGACAGAGTTTTCTAATTCTTTTGCTTGTCAAAATCAAAAGGTTGGGAAAAAATTTAATGACTTTGAGTTTGCAGTGAACAGGGAAGTTGTGCAAGGTCTTATGGCTGAAAGAAGTTGTCCTTGGCGACAGGGGAAGAGGACTGATAAATCTTCTAACTTGACCGCTGGAATAGGAGAAAGGGGAGGTAAGAAAGATACCTTATTATTGCTTGAACAACCAAAAGCTACTTTGGAGGCAAAGAAGAAGGAAGTAAAGAACTTGGAAGGAGTGTGTATAAAAAAGAAATCATCTTCTAAGGGAGAGGCTTCTAAATGCACGGGCCAGATTGTATCGGGTATTGACAATAAACTTGAGAAAGAAGACAAATGTTATGATTATAGACTGGTTAGGAGAAGACAAAATTTACATGTGAGCCTTCCTCCACACTGTCCCAGTGCTTCAAAGGGTAGAGATGATGATAGCAATGGAGCAGTTAGTAGAAGCAAAGTGAGGGAAACTTTACGATTATTCCAAGCTATCTGCAGGAAGCTTTTGCAGGAAGAAGAATCAAAGGTGAAGGAACATGGGAATGCTCGTAGGAGAGTTGATCTCCAAGCAGCGAAGATCCTCAAGGACAAAGGAAAATATGTTAACACTGGCAAACAAATAATTGGACCTGTCCCTGGGGTTGAAGTTGGTGATGAATTTCAATATAGAATTGAGCTTAACATTATAGGTCTTCATCGTCAAATTCAGGGTGGTATAGACTACGTGAAGCAAAATGGAACAATTATTGCCACTAGTATTGTGGCATCTGGAGGTTATGATGATGAAACAGATGAATCAGATGTTTTGACGTATATGGGTCAAGGAGGGAACATGAGTGGTGGAGGAAAGGATCCTGAAGATCAAAAGCTCGAAAGAGGAAATCTTGCTTTGAAGAATAGTAAGGATGCAAAGAATCCTGTTAGGGTGATCCGTGGGGATTCAAAGATGCCTGATTCTTCGGATTCAAGAGGTAGAACATACATCTATGATGGACTATATTTGGTGGAGAAGGTCTGGCAAGCTATGGGACCACATGAAAAACTGGTGTTTAAGTTCAAGCTGGTACGAATTGCAGGTCAGCCAGAGCTTGCTTGGAAGATAGTGAAGAAATCCAAGAACATTAAGGTACGAGAAGGACTTTGTGTAGATGATATCTCACAAGGGGAAGAGAAGATTGCAATTTGTGCTGTGAATAACATAGATGCTGAAAAACCTCCTCCTTTTAAGTATCTGAGCAGAATGATATATCCCAATTGGTGCCATCCAGTCACACCTAAGGGTTGTAGTTGCACTCGAGGATGCTCTGAATCCAGTAACTGTTCTTGTATGGAAAAAAATGGTGGAGAGATCCCTTATAACCATAATGGTGCTATAGTTGAAGCAAAGCCTCTGGTCTATGAATGTGGTCCTTCTTGTAAATGTCCTTCTTCTTGCTACAATAGAGTTAGCCAGCATGGAATTAAATTTCAGCTTGAAATCTTCAAAACTGACTCAAGAGGATGGGGTGTAAGATCTTTAAATTCAATCCCTTCTGGAAGTTTCATCTGTGAGTACATTGGTGAACTCCTGGAAGAGAAGGAAGCAGAGAGAAGAACGGGTAATGATGAGTATTTGTTCGATATTGGAAACAACTACAATGACAAATCTCTTTGGAGCGGGCTTTCTATTCCCATGCTAGACGTGCATGCAAGCTCCCATGAAGTTCAAAAGGATGGTAGCTTCACCATTGATGCGGCAGAATATGGGAATGTGGGGAGATTCATCAATCATAGTTGTTCTCCAAATCTTTATGCTCAAAATGTTCTCTACGATCATGATGACAAGAGAATGCCCCACATAATGCTTTTTGCTGCTGAGAACATTCCTCCACTTCAAGAGCTGACATACCACTACAATTATATGATTGATCAGGTCTTTGATTCTGATGGAAATATAAAAAAGAAGTACTGTTATTGTGGCTCTTCGGAGTGCAATGGGAGGATGTATTGATGCAAATTTGTAAAGAATTTGGATCTGGAAGCAGCGACTGTATTTGGACGTAAGTCTGCAAGTTGCCTTGTGCATATGCATGATTGTGTGTTAAAGCACCTCTTTAGTGTCGTGACCTTGTAGGTTGACCATTTTTTCACTGGCTTATTCTTCCTTTTTTGCTTTATAATTTTTGTTCTTTGGAACCTTTTCGCTATGCACTTGAACCTCCTCTGGAAAAAAAAAAAAAGAGAGAGAGAGAGAGAGAGAGGGGAGTGGGCTGAAGTATGCTTCTGTGGCCGGTTGATGTATTGCTTTTAGGCAAATCGATGTATCATTTGTTTTCCGCCGCATAAAACGTTTGCTCCTGTCATGTGGCCAAGTGTTTCTACATGCACAGCATGTCAAAACAATTTGAAGTTTTAGCTTGTGTAGGTCTGAGGAACTTGAATTCTCGCACGCTTTAGTTGATATACTATAAAACTATCTTTTTCTTTGCCTTTTCCCATGTCAGACATATTTTAGATGTATGTTCTGTTGTTATTGATTGATAGTTAGCTTTTATTCCTATTTTAGGATGCCTGAACATTTCCATGGATTGTATCATTTTTGCCCTTGGATAGAAGACCTTTCCCTTTCTCTATTTGCTCAACATTGCTATCCATCGAGACTAAGATTTTACCTTTGATCAATATGTGAACAAGTTTGGACGCAATCTTTTGACTACAGTTAGAATGTGTGGTTATTGGACAATCTTCATGTTTATACATCTATTTCATAAATTTTTTTTCTTCGATTGCCTAGATGGTTCCTTATATTATGTTATTTATTTGTATGCTAATCACCAAGTAACACATCTTAATGACTTAATTTACATTTGCATTATTCTCTTTAGGAAATTCCGTTTTGTCGATACACAAAATCATATAAGACAACTTTATGAGACAATGAATGCTCTTTGTTATTGAAAAGTTAAAAGATGTAGGGTATATTCATGAACTCAATTTTATAAATAAAAAAAACTAACTAACTAACTAATTAATTATGGCTTTTTTAGAGAGGGCTAGGATGGCTTCCTGTTTCTTCTTGGGAGTTCCTTTTCTCCATTAGCCTTCCACTCCAGAAGTTGGTTTAATCTTTGTTTCCTCAGCTATCATGTGTCGCTTTGCCTTAGGTATTATCCTCCTAGCATTGGTGTGTTCTGGTTCGTGTGTGTTCACTTTTGCGGGTAACTCGTTCCTCTCAAGGGCATTTTTAGATTTTCAGTGTTTGTATCCTCTCGCCCTTTGTTTATTACTATTTTTAGATCGGTTTTTCAAAAAACACATTTCTATGTTGTGTGCTTTTGCTATTTTAAGCTTTTGGCCAGAGTCGTGTTTGTTTCAAGTCAGGTAAACTTGATAAAATGACTTTTCCACCATTCCGTCTCTATCCTCTTCCTCTCCTCCTTTGCAGCTTCTTGGATGTTTCAAGTCAGGTAAAGTTGGATAAATTGATTTTTCCACCATTCCTTCTCTATCCTCTTCTTCTCCACCTTTGGCAGCTTCTTCGAGCCTTTCCGCTTCTAGTGTTTCCCTCCCTCCTCCATTAGGTCCCTTTTAGCTGTCTCATTCGCAAGATACTTCTTCTCCTACTTTCCCTAGCGTCAGTTCAGCTCTAAATTGGTGACAGGTAGCGGGAGAGAACAAAGGACGCTCCTTGCACTGTCCCTCGAGCTTTTGAGAAGGTAGACTCATTATTTCTCCCAGAGATTGAAGCCCTAAAGAAAGGAGAAGGAATTGGGCAGCAACATTAGTAGGCTTCTTCCTGAGCAAGCATCTATCATTCCCTTTGATCGAGAACCGGGTTCTTAAAACATTAGAAAGGAAAAGGATCAAATGAAGTGCTAATTTCTGAGGACAACCTTATTCTCTTTTGATTCTCAACAAATGCTGGTGCAAAAGAGATCTTGGAAGCTGCCACATATCCAATATCTGCCTTTGTTCTTTCAGTTGTGGAGGTCAGATACAAACTTAAAATTCATTAAACATAAAAATGTTCACATATAGATGCATGTCCATGACGTACCATTGGAGTATTGGTCAACAAAATGGCTTAGTATGTTGGCTTGCCATATTGGCAAACTCATTTGCGATGATGAGATAATAATTTCAAAGAAGACGATTGGTATGCTAAAATGTGTGTTAGTGTTAAACTTGAGAAACAGCTACTTGATTCCATTCCCCATACGAGACTTGGGAAGGATAAGAAGTTTTTTAGGACTATCCGTGTTTCCTACCAATAGAAATTAACCTTAGAAACAAGAAGGCAAGTATTGGAGAGCAACTGAAGAAGGTTCTCAAGACGGGATTATGAACAAGTCATGGGGTCTGAGGTCCAATTTAGGGACAATCAACAACCATTAACTAGAGAAACTCAAGAAGCAACAGAAGGTGTACCTAGCTAGTGGTCCGATAATGATTGAATTGAGAAATGATAACAATGGAAAAGTTGTATCCATGAGGACTGAGACTAAGGAAAGGGTTGATAAAGATGGAAATGAGGGTAGTCAGACCTTGAACAGTAAAGAAGTGACACGATAAAAGGAAAATGAAATTGAAGAAATTCACCAGTTTCTATACGAGAAAAGCTCCATGACTGCTATTACTATGGACAATAGTGAGCAGAATAAAGAGTTTAGCACTGATAGTAGAAGGAGGCAAGAAGAAATAGTAGATCCAAGGGATCTAAAGCCCAAAACCACCCCTTTTGTCCGTGGTAGCGTAGAATGTAAAGGGAATTAATTACCAAAAAATAACAATCGTTAAGGAATTTGGTATCAGGGAATAAACTTGTTATTTTTGGTATTATAAAAACAAAGCCCAATCATGAGAGCTTTTTAAAGCTGAAGTATTTGGGTAACCATTAAACATTAATGTCTAACCATTCATGCTACGGAAGAATAATGATAACTTCTGATGCCATAGTAATTAAGGTCAATATGCTGCAAACCACTAACCAATTGATTCATCTTTTGTCCTAGTTTCTTCAGGAGAATGTAAGGATAGCCATCTCTTTTAAGTATGGTTCTAATTACCCATTTCAAGGAGTTGATTTACGGGATAAGCTAAGAAGCGTCAACTCTTCAAACTAGGGTCCATTGATTACTTGGAGATTTTAATAGTATTCTTTATCTCTGATTAGGAAAGATATGTTTGCTTAAGGAATTTCACAAGTGAATTTAGAGATTGTATGGAGAGGTTAAAAGTTACGGACTTAAAATTTGATAGTTACTTTTTTACATGGAGTAATAAGCAAAGTTCAAGGTGACATAATCATAAGAAACTTACCCTGTGTTTGGTTACTGTCCCCGTGAGTGGGGACAGTGGACAGGACATTAAAATCTTGTCATCTGGCAGTGTTTGGATGATGACCCCTCCTTTCTGTCAACTGCTTCCGGTTTACAGAGTCAGAAATATATTGTCCATTCCAAAACCGACGGACAATAGAG
>JANZLC010000005.1:13633971-13646963 GCA_026413385.1 Erythroxylum gracilipes | reverse complement strand
CATAATTTTATTAATAATTTGTTAATAAATATTATATAAGATATTAAATAAATTTATTTAATTAAAAATAATTTATCCTTAAGTTTTATCTAAAATGTAATTATTATCATTGATAAAAATACAACTACATTAACATTAACATCCAAACAGGTTTTTGTTTTTATTTGAAAGAAAAACAGAAACAAAAAATTGAAATCGAAAATTGAAAATTATATATAAAATAAACAAAAGTAAACAGCCCTTTAGGGTCAAGGAAGACGTTTTGGGAACCAAAATAACCAGAAATATCTGGACAACTCCAATGATACAGAATACATGTTAAGAAAAAGTCCAACTCCGGTATTGGAAGTTCAGGAGTTCATGATGCTTCTAGAAACAGGTATAGCTTTCTCCAAATGGACACGTTGTATCAGAAAAGGATGGTGATAACTGACATGTACAGGATACCTACCAATCTCCGTACCCATCAGTAATCCTCCATACTGTGAAGATCAGCAAAATTAACAACTGCATAATTGTATTCTGACGTACAGAAGAACTTTAAACTCGACCTTTTGAGTATCTTCTTCTGTATATGACTTCTCCTGAATCTTTGGAGAAGGAATAATTCGCCTTAGCCCTGGGGTAGGCAGGACCATAGCAATATATTCAAACCATCAATATCCTGGACTCTGAAGAAATATTGGTAGCTTTTGCATATTAGTTAGGTAAATATCATGGAAAGCAAACAAAGTGTAGGCAAGTGCAACTCATAAAAGTGAACTCTAGACAATTGTATGCTTGTATCAGCGTGTTTAAAGCAGACTTTTAGGAAAGCAAGCTCACCAGAATTCAGAGGATGGCTTTCTTGAGCAGATTTCACTTTGCTGGCATCATCAGACACGAATTTGCTCCCCTCTCCTCTTCTTTTTATTCCTGTTGAGCTTAAAGCACCCTCAACTATGCATGTGAGAACAATCACACGTCATGCATATGATCAAGAAAAATAAACCACTATTGGGTCCACGTTGGGACACAATGTAAGCCCAATTAAGATAATTTCACTAGTGCCGGAAAACAAAGTCAACCAACATGCTACGCCTTTAACACAGAAAAGATGCTCCTTTACATTGCAAATCAGCAACTGCATACTTAACATCCCTTCTTTGACCAATCAAATATACAGCATCATAACTCATACCTTGCCATTCCCACACGACTTTTGATTCACCCTTTACCAGCTTAGGATACTGATCTATTCGAGAATCTTCCTGTACTAAGTTCTCAACCTGCAAGATAGAAGCAACTAAAATATTGAAATTAACTCATCTCAACTTCATAAGATATATGGGACAGCTTCATAAGCATAGAATGCACTGAAGAAGGAAATTCAAAAGGAATTAGATGTTGGGTCCAAGTCTTTTTCACTTCATGGAATAATAGGTACTGGTGCAATAAAATTAACGCCACTTTATGGAATTGGATTTCCTTTATTAAAAGAGAAATACATCACCACCTCAAACAACCTGTAAGGGCTGCAACCTCATGACATAGTCAAACACAAACTCAAATGATGAAATTAGCAAAAGTACTGATGAATTCTCTTAACAACTTCAATAAAATAGAACTTGTAAAGGTTATAAAATTAATTGACTTATTTCGTTTAGCCAAGGCAATCCACAAGATAGTCATAAGATATAATTCTAGGCCTCTTTCAATCTTTCTTCTTTTCAATACATAGACCTTCAATCTTAACCCACAAAGAGAGTATTCCCAGATCAAAGTTCTTCATAATGGAAGTGAAAATAATGTTAATAATGGAAGTGAAAATAATGTTATTGGGTTTTTCATTGCAGATAATATGAACCTATGTTCAAAGGAAGGTTAAAAAAACATTTCATGTATTTTCTCTCTCGTTAAGTTGCATATATATTCAAAGAGACAAAAGTAACAAGGTAGGGCAAAATCCCTTTGAAGATGCAGATCAACTAATTCTTTACATTAATTGCACTGTAACATCTCAGATATAAACAACCAACAGCGTCCAATGAAATGAGATCTCCTCAAGAATACCACTCCAGAACATGAGAGGTAAATAAACTATCATCATCTTACTCAAGCATTAGAATTCATAAAGACAAATCAATTGTGTACAAAAAGACAAATAGATAGTAACTAAAGATATAAGCAAATTCAAGTCCTTTAGTGACAACAATAGCAACAATAACAATAACAACAACTACAATGAGTAAAGAAATTCACGCCAACCTTTTTCCATAGGACAGGGTCCTTCCTTTCTTTGGGTGAAAGCAGATGATCACGCAACCGAGAGGCCACCACCCAAGATTCACATTCACCCCTTTCTTTCTTTGATATTAAGGCACTCTCCTCTAGTACTTCACAAACCTAACATGCATCAGATTACAATTCAGATTTTTTTTTCTTTTTTTCCTTTTGCAAAAGGTCAGAAATAAAAAAACTTAACCCAGGACCATTAAATTTTTCCATTTGCCCAGCAAAATCAATTTATTCATGAAATCTCAGGCATGCTGGGGTCTTAATAGAAGATCCACAAGGCTAAGCAAGATAAATGAAAAGAAACTGAAAACTTTAAAACTATAAAAAAACCTTCAACCATGCCAGTCCTTTCCATGCTTGCACTCACATAGCAGAATTTTGTGCTTTCATCTATATCCCTTGTTGATTTAATAGTATAAAATTCACATGAGACTATTTAAGCTACCATTACCAACTTCTCCTGTATAATTAATTATGAAAGTCAAAAGCAAAATGATTCTCATTAAATAGTAAATAAGGAAAAAGTTCTTCTAGCAAGGCCATGCAAGGATACATGAGATACAGCACGTAGCAGAATGAAAAGCTAAATACAATTTAGATGGCTACTTAATGAAAGAAAGAAACATAGCTTCCAGTACCTGTTGATAAAGTTGTTCAACTCTAGCTGATAAATTTCGCCTTCTTTGGATTTTAAAAAGCAAGACTATTGACCCCAGAACCTGTAAAGCCTCATAGACTAAACAAGCTTCAACTTTGGACACCTAATTCAAGTGTTAAATGCCTCCCTTTAAAAAACATTTACCGTTGAACAAAATAACAGGGCAATGAAGGCATGTTTGGAGATCCATTGACGTATATGGCAAGTAAGAGGCTTGTAATGTTCTGCTAACGAGTCCGGACACTTCAACTCCTTGTTCCTAGACAAGCAAATGGGTGTTATTCCATACATACACAGAGAGAAAGAGACAGAAAGAACAGTTGTTAAATCACAGCAAAAAGGAGAGCCCAAAATTTTCACTCAATCGCAGTATTAAAGAAGTATGAATGCGTACCCAAGTGAATTTAATTTCAACTCCATTAATCTACCAATAGTTTCTGTAACCTTTTTCTTGGTAAGCAAATAAATCCAGCTGTCAGAACCGAAGTTTTGCATCAATTCATGCCCATCTAAAGCATTCCATATCTCTTTTTCAGGTATCTGAAAGTGAATACAGGTAATTAATAGACATTCGCAACATAATATAAAATCAGCTCAGTTGTTGGTAAGTAGCAATTGACATACCCAAACTGTCCCTTTACCATAGCACAAAAACTGAGAATAAGACTCACAGATATGATCTTCAACCCACTCTGACTGCAGTATAGTACAAAGATAGAGAAGTTAAGAAGGAAATACAGGAATTCAGGGACCAAGGAGGTCTACCAGAATGATTAAGATTCTTAGAACAGACGAGTTTTTTAGCTCTTTTGTCGATATCTCCATCTTCTATGCAAATGTTTCCATGCTTTCTGTAACCTTGAGAACATTCCAACTTTCCTTGATAACACTCTCCATTTCTTGGGCAAGGCTCACAAAATTCTGAAACAGTATGTCAGAAGACAACTTACTATAGACCATGTACATCATATTGAGAGTAACAACTGAAGACTGATAATAATTGCGAGCAAATTTATTGGTAATACACCAGAAAGTAACAGTTGAGAGTATATAAATGGTAAGTGTTAGATTTTTTTTTTTGTTTTAAGGAGGAGGAAAGGTCTATATATAAGTAGTCCATATCTTAACACAAAATCTTAGGTATTATGTTATAGGTCCTTTCTTATATATAAACCACACTACAATCCTTTGTTCATTTCCGATGTAGAAATGACATTGAGCCTTTTAACACTCCCCCTTCACCCTGTCAACATCGAACATTCTTACTCTTCACTTTATTGAAACTATCTGAACACCATTCTATAAATCGAACCTCTCACTTGATTAAGTCTTCAATCCGACTACATACTCATATCCTACTTGAACATTTTGCTCAAGTCAATTCTCATACTACTTGTTAGAGTATCTCATATTGACTAAACATGAAAATGTTAAAGGATTTATAAGTAGTAAGAGTTAACTATCCAAATGACTAGTTCTAATCATTTTGTCAATAGTTAACCTAAGCTCAATTCTTGTTAGTGGGATCTACATTTTGCCCATATTAAAAATTCTAATACTACTTGTAAACACATCTTTAATTCAAATCCAACTATAGACTCATATCCTACTTGCCATCTACTGGTATGTTTACTCGAGTATCTTACCCAAGTAAATTTTATTTACTAAATATTAGATATTGAAAAGGGAAAACAAGATTGCACCAAAAACCTTCTAAAATGAAGACAAAATGGTCTTTAAAAAAATAAAAAAGAAAGCAAAATTGTGGGAAAGAAATGCTTAACATGAAATTAAATAAAAAATAAATGCAAAAATTTCAAGAGTTGTTCACCCATTAGTCCTTAATTACTAGTTAAGCTTAAAGAGTTCTAAAATATTGTTCATTTGAACAAGGCACGAATCATGCAGTCTACCTAAAATTCACTTATAAGTTTAATTCAATGCTAATAAAAGCTTGTTCATTTCCACTAGCAAAACCCTTCAATTAACTCAACCATGGTCTGACCTATTCTCAAATATGGGAATGGAATATAAGCAGTGTTACATAATAGAGGAAATAACTGAGAACTTTTCTGTATATATATTGAAAAGAAAGATACAAATTTATAGGAAAAATGAGCCTTAGTACAGCTAGAACAATTTGAAAAAAATAAAAAATTAAATAGGATGAGATATGCAGTTAATATACAGATTGTATGTATCAAGTGATTATTATCAGAGATAGATCAAATCTTCATAGCGATATTATTCCCCCTCAAGATGGGTCTCGATGAGAGAGGCCAATCTTGTCTCGTAGTAAAAGAAAGCGAGTTCGTGGAAGTGGCTTGGTTAAGACGTCTGCAAGTTGATATGTGGAGGAGACGTGAGCAACTTTGAGAGTGCCATTTTGAACTTGATCACGTACGAAGAGAAAATCGATAGCCACATGCTTCATTCTGGAGTGAAAGACAGGATTGGAGCACAATTGATTTGTGCCTATGTTATCACAATAAATCACTGGACAATTTGCAACTGAATACCAAGGTCATCTAATAAAGAACACACCCAATTGATTTCAACAGTGGTATTGGCAACAGAACAATAATCTGCCTCAGTAGAGGAACGAGCTACAGAGAGTTGTTTCTTTGAACTCCATGAAATTGGATTTCTACCAAGGTAAACAATGTAGACACTAGTTGAGCAAAAAGTATCCTTGTCACCAGATTGGAGGCATGCAATGAAAGTGGAGAATTACGATATAGCTGAAGGCCAAGAATAAGAGTTCCATAAAGATAATGAAGCAAATGCTTAACAAGAGTCCAATGCTCAGTTGTAGGCTTGTGCATAACCTGAGAGAGTCTGTTGACAGCAAAAGCAATATCCAAACGAGTGAGAAAAAGGTACTGGAGACTACCCATAATAGCTCGAAATTTTGTAGGATCAGATAGATTAGCCCCTTAATGTAAAGAAAGTGTGGAATTTGTTGGAAGTAGAGTTTGAACTGGTTTTGCATCAGCCTTGCTTGTTAGGTATAATTTCTACACCAAGAAAATAAGAAAGATTTCCAAGATCTTTAAGTGAGAAGGGATTGGCAAGTGATTGAACAAATTGATTTGCCAAAGGTGCATCATCCCCTGTAATAATGATATCGTCAACATATACGAGTAGATATAATAGGTGTCCACCAGACTTGAACACAAATAAAGATGTATCAGAATGAGAGTTTTTGGAACCACTTTGAAGAAGAAAATTGTGAAGTTCTTGATACCAAGCACGTGGAGCCTGTTTTAGCCCATAGAAGTTCTTGATACCAAGCACGTGGAGCCTGTTTTAGCCCATAGATTGCTTTTTGCAATTTGCAAACATGCGATGGAAAATCTTGGTCCACAAAACCAGGGGGTTGATGCATATACACTGTTTCATGAAGATGACCTTGCAAAACGCATTGTTAACATCAAGCTGGCGAAGAGTCCATCCATGACTTACTGCAAGACTGAGAACAAGTCGAATTGTAGGGGGTTTGACTACCGGGCTGAATGTGTCATAATAAGCAACTCCTGGACGTTGATGAAAACCTTTTGCAATCAAGCGAGCCTTGAACCTATCAACAAAACCATCAAGCTTTCGTTTAGTGCAAAAAACCCATCTACAACCAACAATATTTTGAGTAGGATGAGGTGGAACTAGCCCCCAAGCCCCATTCCGAACAAGAGCATTATATTCTTCAGACATGGCCTGTCTCCATTTTGAATCCTTAAGAGCTTGAGTTGGTGTGGTGTTCAACATCATGAGGTTTGGTTAGTTGGGTATGAAGATTGAGTTCTTGAATAGTTTTGTGAATGTTATCTTTGGATCTGGTTTGCATGGGATGATTGGATCTTGTGGTGTGCTGGTAGAGTTGATTATTGTTAGGTTGCTAGTTGAATGTGCTTTTGGTAGTTGATTTTGCAATTGAGTACCAACTTCAAATGGTGGCTTGAGTGGCGAAGACATAGATTGTATTTTTATTATTAGTGGTACCCAAGTAGAAATAGTGGTGGATTGGGGACATGGAGATTGTGTTTGTAAGGATTTGAATGGAAATACTGACTCAATGAACCTAACATGCCTAGAAATATAAATTTTGGATATTGAAGGATAAAGACATAAGTAGGCACTTTGAGTTAATGAGTATCCTAGGAAAACATAAGGTTTGGAACAAGAGTCTAATTTGTGACAGGTATATGGCCGAAGCCAAGGGTAACATAGGTACCCAAATACTTTAAGTTTTGATTAATTAGGACAACCAAAAAAAATTTCATATGGAGAAGAGAGATTTAATGTCGGAGTTGGCAGTCGATTGATCAAATACACTGCTGTGGCAAAGGCATTTGACCAGTAAGTTAATGGAATAGAGGCATGGGAGAGAAGAGTGAGACCTGTTTCGATAATATGAAGATGACGACGTTCAGAGAAACCATTGTGTTTAGGTGTGTAGGGCGGAGCAATGAAATGAGCTATACCCTGAAGAGCAAGGAAATTAGAAAGGGTAAGATATTCACCATCATTATCAGAATATAAGGCATTAATGTGATGATTAAAGTATTTTTCTATAATGGCTTTAAATCTGATGAATATTTCTTTCACACCTGATTTTTGTTTTAAAGGATAAAACCAAATATATTTGGTATAATGATCCACAAGGATGACGTAATACTTAAAGCCATCATAAGAGACAATTGGTGAGGTCCAGACATCAGAAAAGATTATCTAAAGAGGCCGACTTGAAGTAATGGTAGAGCTGGAAAAAGAAAGTTTGTGACTCTTATTGCAATAACATCCATTACATGAAAGATGCAATGGAATAGAGGATGATAAATCTAAATGATTACTGGAAATAACATGTTTTAAAATTGGAAGTGCAGGGTCGCCTAATCTATTGTGCCATTCTGATGAGGTAGTTTTGACACTAGAAAAAGCAATAAGGGGTGAGGATATTGACCACTCATATACACCATCTTTAGTGTCACCGTTCAGAAGCACTGCTCCTGTGCAAAGATCCTTCACAATAAAAGAGTGCGGTAAGAATTCAAAGGAGGTATTATTAGAAATGCAAAATTTTGAAATTGAAATCAGATTCCTTTTCATGTTAGGGACACAAAGAACATTGTCTAAAAAGAATTGAGCATTTGGAGCTTTGAGAGAAGTGGAACCAGTATGAGTTATGAGAAGACTCGTTCCATCACCAATCATAATATCATCGGATTCATTGTAAGGTGTATGGAGTGACAGATTGCTTAAGTCTGAAGTGATATGATGAGAAGCACCGCTGTCCAGAAGCCATGTTGGTGTATTGGAGCTATTTGCAGCAATATGTGCTTGAGGTTGCCATGAGGAAGTTGTATTGATATTCTTGGATGTGTGAACTGGTACCAAACAAAAAGATGGACAGCGTTTAGCTGTGTGTCTGTTAATTCTGCAGATTTGACAGGAGCCAAGATATGGTTTCCGATTAGATTCAGCATTGGCAGCGCTGTTGGAGCTATGGGACGATGAACGTCAATTTGTGTTGCTGTTGCCAGATGAACGCCAGCCATTATTGTTTGCTAAGTTCTGACCAGAATGTGGTTGAGTGCGCCAACCATGACTGGAGCGATTTGCTAGATTAGCAGTAGCAGGAAAATAGGAAGGTTCAAATTTGTTGTTACCTTGAATAGATGTTTCGAAATTCAGAAGTTTTTCATGTAGTTCATCGAAAGAGACTGTCGTTTCCCTAGCCTGGATTGCACAAACCAATTCTTTGTAGTCATCTCCAAGTTTTTCAAGAATTATGTCTGAAAGATCTTCATCATCTATAGGTGCACCGAGTATTGCAAATTCATCAGCTTTAGCTTTGATGTTCTGGAGAAAGTCAGTAATACTCATGGATCCCTTATTGAGCTGCTTCAATTGATTTTTCACCTACTTGATTCGTCCATGAGATGGTTTGGCATATGTATTTGCCAATATTGTCCAAGCTTCTTTTGATGTTTTTGCACAAGCAATAAATGGAATTATTGTGGGAGAGAGAGAACCAAGAATTGCATTGAGTATTGAGTTAATCTTGTCTAACCCAGACTGTATAATTTGGATTTGGTGTTGTGGTTCCAGTGAGTGTTTTCTCATGACAAGGTTGCGAACCATCAATATAACCTAAAAGATCATATCCAATAAATAAAGATTGAAATTGTAATCTCCAGGAAACATAGTTGTTTGAGGTAAGCTTTTATGGAGCTTGGGCTGCAACATTAATGCTGACTAAGAAGGTGTGGGAATCATTTGTATTGTGGATCGTTGTGATGGTACTGGCCATTGAACCGGGGAAAAAAAAATAGAAAAGAAAGAAGGGGAAGAAGAATCAGATTGCTTGCTCTGATACCATAATAGAGGAAATAACTGAGAACTTTTCTGTATATACATTGAAACGAAAACTACAAATTCATAGGACAGATGAGCCTTAGTACAGCTGGAACAATTTGAAAAAAATCAAAAATTAAATAGGATAAGATATGCAGTTAATATACAGATTGTATGTATCAAGTGATTATTATCAGAGATGGATCAAATCTTCAAAGCGATATTATTACATTCCCTCTATTAGAGTAAAAGAAAACATTTAACCTCCTTTTCATTGGGAAAACAGATCAAATAAACCGCTCAGGTTTAATATATAGCACAATTTATCCCTTAAAATTTTAAAAGTCTAATTAGACCCTAAAACCAATTCTGTCACTTTACCGGTCAGATGGTAAACTGGTAAACATAAAAACTATAGAGATGGTAAACATAAAAATATTGTATTAAAAAACATGAGTTCGTTCAACCCATTTTAAGATGATATGTCTTTCAATTGGACCCACGTTGTGTTGATTAATCTGCGGAAGTTAGCTTCCAAGATGAAATCTATGAATTCAAATGAAAACTCATTTTTTGAGTTGCTCAAACGGTACACCAAGTGATTTTGTACAAGTAATGATTTTTAAAACTTGTTTATTATCTTATCACGCATACACACAAACACACACACATATAAGTTAACGGTTTATCAAACTAAGAATTAAGTTATTCAGCCATTAACATTAGCACTGATTTAGGTTAATAATCAGTAGGCGTTTTATTGAAAGGAAAAAAAACACACGAGTTCAATTTATCAGCAGGTATCAACATGAATTGTTAATTTCGCTCTCTTGCCATTTAATTTAACACCTGTAGTTTTATACAATTGTATTGTAGTTTTATACAATAGTACATCCCAGCAAGCAACCACCAAGCAATGAAGAAAAAATGCATCAGGCGAAGAAACCTTTACGAAGCTAAAGTAATAATGGACTGCTCATGTTGGCACAAAGTAGTACACACCTGAGATAGAGTCGAGCGAGTCGCTACGAGTATCACAAAAGGGCATCGTGGAGGGATACATATAACCGGCAATCAAGTGACAGGTGAAGGCTACAAAGGAAGCGATCGCAACCACTGCCACAAGTGAGAAGAACTCACCTTTAGTTGGAAACAAATTGTGCGGTGGCTCCATCATCGAAGAATGAGATGAACTGCTATCAGGTTGGGACTCAGGCCTTCTGAAGCCGGGTTTTCGGCGCTTGTTGAGTGTGGATGACATGAGTTTTGGGTTTGATTCACTTGTACGAAGAAGAATTGGAAGCTAAAGCACTTAGAAATGTAGACTATAAACAAGTTTCACAAGTTGTAGGCACCGAGCGGTGTGTGTTTGTTTTGGCGTTTGGAAGTTGCAAAAAACAAAATTGTATTTAAAAACTTGTAGACTTTTTAAGTTTTTTAGTAATTAATATTAAATAATTCAAATTATATATAACCTATAATAAAATAAGATTATAACAACAGTAAAATATTAGTTTTTACAACTTTCATAAACAATTTTAAGCTTTTATTAAAAAAATTTAAAAGTTTTAATATAATTTTTAAAATTGCTAAAATAAAACTTAAATAATGTTAAATTTTTAAAAGGCACAAGACATGACAAGTGACAACCTTATTTAATTGATGCCTGAAAAAAGTCATTTATATTTTGAAGACATGTATCATTACATAGGCAGTGAAATTTTGTTTTACTAAATAGCCATATCACTAGGGAATTTATTATGAATTAGCAAAAATATATAAACATAATAAAGTCGAGTTCTTTGATACCTTTTTGCTCACTTATTTTTTGAGTGTTGGTATTTTTATACAATTTTTTGATACTTTATTACTCTCTTATTATCTGAATATTGGTGTTTTGCTACAAATAAAGAGATAATATATTTCGTTATATTTTAGTTTTAAAATATATTTATTTTTAAAAGTCGAATTATATTATATTTTTATTTATTATGTATTTATGTATTTTACTTAAATATTTTGCTTGCTATTTTTTACTTATTTCTTCTGTTAACCTGCATCACTATTTTTCTGTCACATCTGCATGTAGGTCTATCGGAAACAACCTCTCTACTATGTAGAGGTAAATAATAGGAATATATCAATTATAATAAATTGTAATTATCCTAAATATGGTAAAGATAAATATAGTAGATAGTTAGCCTAAATTATAGCAAGAGATAGACTTGATAGCTTGTATAAATCTTGTACTATCAGCGTTGTATGATAATATACACGATTCATTCTTCTGATATTTTATATGGTATCAGAGCATCGATCCTGGTGCTCTTGATAACTTTCATTCACCTCCTTTGCAACAATTATGGGCAATGATGATATTGAGTCGTCTGGTGTCAAGAATAACAACAGAACTGCTGGTATGGATCCTTCACATCCATACTATGTTCATCTCTCCGATCAACCTGGGTATCTACTAGTACCAACCAAGTTGAATGGAACAAATTATCAGTCTTAGAGCAAGGCCATGATCCATGCTCTCATTGCCAAAAATAAGATGGGATTCATTGACGGGACCATCGATCCACCAGTCACAGAAGAAGAACCCTCAGAATTTGCATTATGGAATCAATGTAACAGTATGGTGTTGTCGTGGCTTACTCACTCCGTCGAACCAGATCTCGCAGAAGGAGTGATACATGCTACAACCGCTCAACAGGTCTAGGAGGATCTACGAGATCAATTCTCGCAGAAGAATGCTCCTGCAATCTTTCAAGTCCAAAAATCAATTGCCACTATATCTCAAGGCAATCTATTTGTTGCTGCGTACTACTCAAAAATTAAGAGTCTCTGGGAAAAATTGGAGACTTATAGAACACACATCCCTTGTAATCAGGAGAAGAAGCATGGTGATCAACGAGAGGATGACAAGCTTATGCAGTTTCTCATGGGCCTTAATGAGACGTTCAGGACTGTCAGATCCAATATCCTGATGATGGTTCCGCTGCCAAATGTTCGTCAGGCTTATTCTCTCATGATCCAGGAAGAAAAACAGGTGCAGGTCACATTAGAAACAAATGAAAATTTCTCAATTGCTGCTGCTGTCCAAGGTAAATCGTTTCCATAAAAAACTTCCAAAAATAAAACCTGCGATCATTGCCATAAACCAGGCCACACCATTGATGAATGTCGAACACTGAAGTTTCATTGCACATTCTGCGACAAATATGGTCATACTGAGGATAGATACAGAATTAAAAATGTTGGAAACTCCCGTCCACCATCACAGCAACAATATTGTGGCAAAAGGAACGGAAGAAACAACAACTCGATGGCAAATGCAGTTGATGTCTCCAAATCAAGTGACGCAGGCAATCCCTCGAATCTCCTTCAGGGATTCACACCTGAGCAGATTCAACAATTTGCTCAAGCTTTGGCTTCATTCGGTCAGAGTAAAAATTCCGGTAATGGTGATATTTTTGTCAATGCTGCAGGTTTGTCATTCTCAACCCCTGTTTGTTCCAACGTCACAAAACCTTGGATATTAGATATGTTGGATCCCGTTTCCGGAACCCAACTACTTAATCCAAAATCGCATTGGAACTTGACTAATCTGAAAATCTCGATATAATTTTTTTTTTCTTTTCCATCTTATTCATTTTAAAACCATTCAAAATATCTTTCTATAAACCTCAATTATGAAATC
>JANZLC010000005.1:13582870-13609908 GCA_026413385.1 Erythroxylum gracilipes | reverse complement strand
GAATGTAGCGCTTCCAAATTAAGGACATCCAAGGTCGACTAGGTTGTTTGGTCCGAAAGAACTCATAAACTTTGAGGCGATTATGCGTAAGTTTCTAGCATCATTGAATATCTCCGATGCTATTAACAAATTGAGGACATTGTGAATCTCATGTTTGAGCCAAAAAAGAACAAGATACAAGAAGCAGAAAGGGTCAACCAGCGTAACGCAATATGACGGGCATGTGATTTTGAAAATAAATTTCAATATTTATGGGGGGCGTTGGGGATATTCACTTCGAAAAGATGGCTAGAAAGAAGATTTTCATATTTTAGGAGGTCCAATAGCAACTCCACTCTGATGCCTCTCTCCTGCATTTATGTGGGGTCAATACCTACAGCCAAAGCCAAAAGCTGTTGGTGAAGAAAAGGCAAGACTTTGTACTCAAAGGGGAAAGCTTTTCTGAGCTTTGTAAGTTCTTAAAGGTATGTGTGCAAGTTGCATGTAGTTGATGGATGTCTTGTTGTTTCCCTTGTTTCGAGGGAAGAGAGTGTATTTTCTCATGACCTTGTTGTTAATGTGCATGCATGTACTGAGGTCTTAAATTTTGGTTGTCTCAGAGTTTTATGAATTTCCCAGTTCCGCATCTACTTCTTTTCCATCTTCATCTTTGTTTCCTTCTTCTTCATTCATTTTCTTCCCTAATGTTTTGAATTTTTTTCTCCTTTCCTGTCTATTTTGTGAGGATTTCATTTGGGTTTCTGTCTATTTGTTGATTCATTCAAACCAGCTGGAGCAAGGGAGACATTTTATCTTTGAATAAGTTTTTCCTCGCTGCCAAGCTGATGTAATAATATACTTACTACTCATGGTTCAGGATCATCAACTCGGCATCTTCTCTAAAATTTTGAACTTTTTTTCCAACTGGGTCTTTTGTGATTTTTAATTAGATTAGCTGATTTAATAGTATGCTGGAGGAAGACTCAACTTGTATTACATGCCACCAAGGAAACGTCCGTGTTAAATAGGGTGTTCTTGTGAACAAACTTTTGTGGACTGGTCAATGGTTTGGTTTTTTTGTTTGAATTTTATGATTTTAGAAGGTGCCTTCATCAGGCTGATCTTGTTTAACTTAATGTCCAACTTACACAAGGTTTACGAGCAAATTAGTGTATTTTTTCTCCTGCGCCTTTAAATGTTACCTTCTACGATTTGAATCAGCAAATAAGGCATCAGATCAAGTATTCATGAGTTTTTATATGAATTAATGTTCTGCAGACTTGGATTGGATGCTGACAAGGAGTGATCACCGAAACTTGTCGGCAGCCTGAGAAACGATGCCAAACCAGCTATGGTTTGCACTGCTAATGATTTATCAGCATGGAAGGATTTCCCAAAGGGCCTCAGGGTCCTTATTCTTGATGAGAACAGCACGTCTGCTGCTGACATAAAGTCTAAACTCGAAGCAATGGACTATATTGGTTAGAGTTTTGATTCGCCTTTTCTGTAATTGGTTATGTGGATACAGCTTCTCTTTCAAGAAGTAGAAATTCTGGTGGCATTTTTAAGTTTATTTCATCCAACTTTTCTGCTTTATTAGTCCCCATTCTTTCCCCCATAAGGGCATCCTTATTCTCCCTTTTCTTTACCATGTGTTTGGTTCTTTTTGCTTTTATTTTTGAAGCTTGTTGCACGGAGCTTACAACTGATAGTGATAGAACTTAGAAGTCTACTTCCTTCTTTGGGGGTACATATAGTGATGATAGATGCTTATGAATGGAGTATGTCTGTCCAAAAACTCAAGTGGAATATAAGCATGTCATTTTAGATGATAAACAAAAGTGACAAAAGAATCTGCTCTATCAGAAATGGTGACTATTTATGATGAAATAACTTATAAATTTTTCTTGTTTTTGTACAATTTCCTGTAGTGATTTACAGCTTGATTTGGTCCCAATGTGGAAAGCTAAGGGCATTTCAATTATTGATTTACTTGTTTCTCAAAATGATTTCATTCTTAGTTGCAGACTTGAACATTTACTTCCGTTTTTCAATTCTGTTATCAATGTTTTTAAATTGAAAATTTGCAGATTATAAGGGAAGATAAGATGACTTTGTCCTACATAATTTATATTTTGGAATTTCGGTTCCCTTTGTACTATTACTTTAATCTCTTGTATTTCTTCTAAGAAATAGTGGTCACTCTCATTAAAGACTTCCTCTGTTTGTGCAATAACATTGCAATTTCGTTGTTTCAGTTTCCACTTTCTGCAATGAGAATGAAGCAATGTCAACAATTTCAAGCAAATCTGAAAGCTTCCACGTTGCCATAGTTGAGGTAGTGGCCTCATTATAGACCTCAAAATGATTTGTTGCTTTATCAATATGTTGTAATGCCCTATTTTTTATTTGCAACATGATTTGCAGTGTTATCAAGATTTGCTTTCATCCAACTGTATTCTTTTAAATATCTTACTTGATGAGCACGAATATGACTTGGATTATTTGACTGGAAAATGCCATTCCAATGATCTGATTGGTCTCAGGTGACTTCAAGCGATAGCAGTGGGATTTTCAAGTTTCTAGAAAATGCTAAGGACATGCCAACTATTAGTAAGTTTAAAGCCAAAATACTTATGTATTCCAATATGTACATATTACATCATGGCAGAAACTGGATTTTATTGAGAGCAATTTATCTCATATGTTCATTTATATTATATACATTACTCTTTCATTTGCCTTGGATTGTGAAGTTAATTAATTTTAAGAAGTCACAAAAATTATACTTGAAAAAGGTTCTCTTCCATATAAAACTAAACTTACAGCTTCTAATACTGTGCAAACTCTGTTTTCTCCCAGTGACTTCAAATATTCAATGCCTGAGCACCATGATGAAGTGCCTAGCTGTAAGTTTTTAATTCTAGCATGTAATTGTGAATGTAGATTCACGTGCATAACGCATGCCACTAGAGCATATGGACTTCTTTTTTTTTCTGTGTCATCCCATCAAATAATGTACTCTTGAGCTTCTGTTTTGCTGGTCGTTGATTAAAATTGTATTTCCACTTGTTGCACAAATTACTGAATTTCATTTGAACTTGATGCTCGGATTATATTTTTCATAGGATAGCTAACGAATTCCATTTGACAATTTATTCAGCTTGGCGCAGTTGAGTTCCTTAAAAAACCAATTTCGGAAGACAAACTGAGGAATATATGGCAACATGTGGTTCATAAGGTTCTCAAATTGGTTGGTTTACTTCATGTAGGCTATTAGGGTTGAAAGGTACAAATAGGAAAGCATTAACTTAGTTAGCTTTGAGCAGGCATTTAATGCAGGAGGCGCTGTGGTCTCCAAATCACTTAGGCCTATCAAAGAACCTGTAGTTTCCATGCTGCAGCTCAAACTGGAGAACGAAGAGTTAGCTAATGAAAATTCAGAGACAGAGAACAATGTGTCTTTGGCTACTGAAAATGACCATGAAAAATCACCGGGTACTTATAAGTATCCTGCTTCTTCAACCCCACAACTAAAACAAGGAGGCAGGTTAGTTGATGATGGGGATTGTCAAGATCATACTAATTGCTCAACAGAAAAAGAGTCAGTGGGAAAAGAAGAAGAATCTAAATCTATGGAAAATAATTGTACGATTATTGAAGGATCTCCACAGGTGGAGCATCCAGAAAGTTTGGAAGAGACTGTTGTCAAAAAGGAGGATGACTTGGCTGGTGGGACCAATAACAGAAACAATATATGCCAATATGTCAAAAACAAAGACATTCTCAGCAATTCTAGTGGTAGTGAAAATGGATTCAAATTTTCCGTTCATCACAGTGCTACTCGAGTAAATCGAAAGAAGATGAAGGTGATTAAACTTATATGGTTTAGGAAATACTTTCTGAAGATTTTCCTATTTACTCCCTAGTTCTGATTTTTTACACGCTCCACATTGCTCTACATTTATGGAGTTATCATTTTTAACAAATTTCAGAATATGGAGTCGCTACTTTGTATTATAGACTTTTGCTAATTCCTTAGGTTCTGTTTTTTTTATCATATAATTTTTCAAACAACACCAACTTGTTCCTTTCATTTCTTTTTTCCTATTTCTCCTGTAATACCATTATTTTTTAATATCTTTATATATTACATCCATGTTCTTCTAGAAATTCATTTCATCTTTTATCATCTTCAGGTAGACTGGACAGCAGAGCTGCATAAAGAGTTTGTACTGGCAGTGGATCAATTGGGTATAGATCAGGCTATTCCTTCTCGAATACTGGAGCTTATGAAAGTAGAAGGCTTAACTAGACATAATGTGGCTAGTCACCTCCAGGTATGTTAGCTTGTTTTTGTTGTGTTAGATGATGCTCCTGTGGATTTATTTCCATTGCAGGATAATTTTGCGACAGTTGCTTCCTTTGCACGCATTCTTCTAGTTTAAAAGTTCATGAAATGATAGCAAAATCTAGTCTTGAGGTTAACAGTCTGTGTTTCAAGTTCGTTTCTCCTTGGTTGTGAACTGCTCTGCTTTTCATGCTATTTCTCATTCACTTAATTTTTTTGGATCGCCCAAAAGGAATGATTCTTTGAACTTGTTCATCTTATTTGTACAGAACACCTAATATTATGCTGGTAGCTAACAAGAGTGATCTTTCTGAGCAGAAGTATCGATTGCATAGAAGACATATTCTTCCTAAGGAAGATGACAGAAGATGGCAGCGGCAAGGAGATCAATTACAACGGAGTTATTATCTGCAGAAACCAATCATGGCCTACCCTCCATATCATTCCAATCACAGCCCTCCTACAAGTCCATTCTTCCCTATGTGGGGAACTGCTACTAGTGACCCAGCTGGTGTTCAAATGTGGCGTCCATCTGGGTATCCTCTATGGCCACCAGCAGATGCTTGGCATTGGGGGCCTTATCCCGGGGTAAATTCTCATTTTCCAACATTGTGATTGACATATTTGAATAGCTGTACACATGGCATGTATCACATCTTCATGTTTCAGATGCATGCAGATGGTTGGGGTTGCCCTGTGATGCCTGCACATCAGAGTCGTTTTTGTTATTTACCTCAAGTAAGAATTCAGTTATAAAGTTTGATCATGATTACAGGCAAAGTGAAACGTATACAGGCAGTGGACATATTTAGAATTAGAGACATGCCACTAAGATGACTAAAAGTTTCATTTTTGTTTGTGGAAAATGCAGAATGCTTCAGATTTTCATGGTACTTCTGCAGTTAACAGCAGTACAATGCCGCCAAATTCTGCTGACCTACATCCAGTAAGATAATGCCTTACTCATTATGTTCTTCTAATTTATCTGGGACCTTAAAATTATTATATAATGTTAATCAAGTCTGTAAATTCTAAAAGTTCAGGAGTTGATACTAATTTTGTTCTAAGGTTCAGTAAATCAAGTGCGTATCTCACTTTGCTACATCTTTTCCAGTTCTTAAGAATGAACCTAAGAATTCATAGGAAAATTACACTCTCCGAACATCAAATATTAGGAATGATGTACTACTCATCCTATATTGCCAATTATATGATAGGAAATTTCTATATTAATCTTATATTGCCATATGCCATATGATATGAAATTTCTTGTACTGGACACGATCCTGCAAATACATGTCAAAGTCTCAAGGACATGCACTTAAGTTCTGATCTTGAAGCTTATTTTGTACTAAATAAAGCTAAGGATGCCTTTGATAATTGTTTTGGGATATGTTGAACTTTTGCAGGCGGATGAGCTAATTGACAAGGTAATGAAAGAGGCAATCAGCAAGCCATGGCTACCGTTGCCCTTAGGCCTTAGGCCTCCATCAACTGATAGTGTTCTATCCGAGCTCTCCAAGCAAGGCATTTCTACAATTCCACCCCACATCAATGGCTGTAATTCTCTGTGAAGTGTCTTAACGTCACCAGATCATGCTTGATAAGGGTTCACCTTTCCGTTCACCAAAAGTTAAGAGAGTCTCAGCTAACCATGTTTATGATCCATCAGGCAATTTCTTAACCAGCACTTCTGGCACATAACATGCAACCTTCATTGGTTTAGACCATATAGTAGAATGGAAAAATTAAATCCACCTATGTCTGTTCATTCCCTTTAGTGAATTTTACTTGTGCAATCTGCTGCATTTCTAAGAGATAGGCAGGCATGGGGTGATTGTCTAGTGTTATCTATCTTAATCGGGCAGTTATCGTGCCAATTACTGTTTGTACAACATGAAGTGTCCACAAAGGCGATTTTATTTAAGTTCAATCCCCACAGTAGTTTGTCAGGTACGACCATTTTCAGGTAGGCAACGTGAATGGCTAGGCAAGGGCCAAAGTAAGTGCATTGAGAAACCCATGTGAAGCTCGTGGTTGCAAATAGATTATAGCAAGAGGCAGCATGTCAAGCTCGTGTTCTTAATTTTTGTTGATATTCTTTTTTTTTTTTTTTGATATTCGTATTGAACAGCTTGTATATGGGCAACATTGGTGGTAGGATCATATTCTCTTGGAGTTGGTAAGGGCCGGGGCTTATGCCTACTTTGAATTGTTGTGTAATCATGGAAAACTTGTGGGGATGAAGACAATATTCTGGTGCCATAGGACTCTCTGGATAAGGTTGACATGGAACCTTAATGGATGGACTTGTGATTTATTTATACAATATTCTGGTGCCGTAGGACTCTAGATAAGGTTGACATGGAACCTTATTGGATGTTGACTTGTGATTTATTTTTCTGTTTAATCATTTAATTCCTATGGGCCACAAAGCTTTAAGGTTCATTTGCATTTTCAATGTAGTCGTTGTAGAAGGTATATTTAGCCGTCGACAACACAAAAGCAATAAATAACTAAAGTTAATGCATCAAAGAAATATAATCCTATTTTGGATCTATTGTTAGGGAATTGGGAAGGGGGTTCAATTGTTAAGTAATGGATTTTGATCTTGCTCACAGGAAGAATTATAAAACTTTTTAGTATTTAATTTTTTAAAACTAAGATTACTTTAAATTTTATAGAATGATTAATTCATAAAAAGTAAGAATGATAATTTATATCTTATTCTAAAATTTGATCATATTATTTTCATATTTTTCGAACTGTATTTAAACTTTATTCATTTTAAACACTGTAGTCGCAAAAGTGTCTGATCTTTAATGATATTTACAAAACGAGTTAAGAAAACACAACTATAACTTAGGTAGAGAGGACATATTCAATGCTTCAATCTACCTCCAAATACCTTCAACATTGCGAAATTCAGGAAGCGGCAGAATCAGAATAATTCAAGTCATATATAGTTTCCTATCATTTGGCACAAGTCACTTATGCCTAGCTACTCCGTTCTTCTATGGCTTAATGTGCTAAATAATTTAAGCACAATAGACATATTGCACTATATTACTTCCAATTTTATTTGTGTCCTCTGTGAGATAGAGAAGAATTAAGGAATCACTTTTTTTCCCTGCCTCTTTTCCCAGTTTATACGAGAGACGATTTAGGAGTTGTGTCTTATTTCTAAGTAGGTACAACTTTCGTGGAAGCTCTTGATTGGCTGCTGAAGCTGAACCATACTTTTAGCTACAACAAATAGATTTATGTCATCCTCCTCCATCAACGAGATTTAGCGAGAAAGAAATATTAGACTTTTTTAGAATATTACACGTTCCAGAAATGAGGCTCTCTACTCTCTAATTGTTGGAATCAGGGAGAAACTCCTATATACTAATAGGTTAGAAAGAGTTTGCTCTAATCTACACTCATCGTGGAGAATTAATTAATATACAGAGGGGCTAACTATCTCTTTAAAGAGTAGATCGACAAACTTTGCAAGTAAGTACTTGGAAAAGAGGAGTTCTTCCCCTTTTGATGTGTAACGCACGTCTGCAAGCTTTGAATACTCCAACAACATAAGTACAACTTCAGATCCACGAGTAGAGAGGACGTTCAAGAGGTTACCCTGGAAATCATCTATTGATTGAAGTACCTCATTCGGAACTCAACGATTGCTAGTCACCTAATCCCTAATTTGGTAGGGTAGGTGAATGGGATAAGACGAGATCTACACTTACCCCATTTTTGTCAAACGCCCCGTATGCTGTTTGTGTTTAAATGTTGTCGTTGCTCTATCTGAAGATATTGATGTATGCTTAAACATTGTCGTTGCCTTGTATTTGCTTGTTTGTTCACATGTTCATGTGTGGACATCTTATTATTAATTCAATTCTTAACTTAAAAAAAAAAAGCTATAGTAGAAAGAGTTAAACAAGGAGTGTTAGTTTCTTTGTAGCTTAACCTATTTATAATATGATTTGGACATTTTAGTAATTTAATTGAAAGTAAATTCTATTTTCAATTTTTAATTAAAATTAAATTCTAATTAAATTCTAATTATGCTACAATAAGATCCAATATCTCATATTAATCTTTATTTATTAAATACTTCATATTTAAGAAATTTTAAAATCTAAGTCCAACTTGATTATAATATATTTTCTCTCCTCAACCCATTCTTTATATGACTCATTAGATTCCCAATATGTTGGCAATTGATATAAATTATAATCATAAATCATATTTAAGATCAATAAATTAAACTTTTTTAATTTATCTTTAATTCTTTAATTAAACAATTTATATCCATAGATCAAGATTGACATTTAGCAATACATTATGACCAACCAAATATTTAGAAATGTCAAAATGATTTTCACTAACCTTTTTATGCATGATTTTTTTTCATATAATTCAGATATTTCATCATATAATATTTTGATTAGACATAAATCATTGAATTAATGTCTACTCTATTTTGAGTCTATTCATATTAATTCTTCCCCATTAGTTATTAATTCAATTAATGACATCTGTAAACTATTTACAAAATATCATTTAACCTTTGCAAAGGATTTCCTAGATCAATAATAATCGAAAAAATGTAACATTCGCCTAATTACTTTTGGGTGATGAATTCTATCTTAATTATTCAGCTACCTCCATCTAATTTATACTACATCCAGTGACTACCGACTAAGCTATTCTTGATAGAATATGTCATAAGTAGTATCAAAATATAGTAATCCTATATAAGATGAATTTGGAGATCTCAAGTCAAAGGAACACTTATATAATCATTACAATGAAAATTTTCACAAACATACAAGTAATGTTCCAAATGGATTCTCCTATGGGGTTAGTTCAACAAATTTGTTCTCAAACAAACGCCTACATGTTTGTTTAAGTATCTCCAAACTTTAGTTTATAAGATCAACTTTTTTCTTCATATGAAAAAACATAACGTATTCTAATCTGTATATGTTCTATTAATGTCCAATCTTAATAGAACAATGACCAAGAACAACTTAGAGATAATACATAAATGCAATATAAATCTCATATTTATAATTTATCATAATTTTATTCGCAATGCATATTATCTCATGGACTATATCATATACATCTAAGTATGTATAAGAAAAAGAATGACTTCAAATTATTTTATCGCTAGACTATAATTAATTGATTAGTTGTATCGTATAAATCAACAATCTCTCATTTGCACTAAGCTAACATATCACTATATTACGATCATGCCACTACTGGGATAGTGGGTTAATGAGATAATTCTACAAAATTCTTTATTGTTACCTAGGCTAAGGATACTCACGGTACCTTTAACCTAACTATGCAAGGCTAACTGAATATCGTTTGAAAACACTTGGATAACACAACGGTTATATTTTGAAAATCCCAAAACTTAATTAAAATACCTATAAATCAGTTTTAAACGCACTTCTATGTTCACATTTAAAAATCTACCACAACTTCTGGACTTTTAAGTCCACTCAAGAACAATCTCAACAACAGTACAAAAGGTTAATACATAAGGTCATTTACAAACCACAAGATAGTCAAAAGTTAATTTACAAAATCATAAAGCATATTAACATAACCAACTTAATAAAAAAAATTCATGAGAAAAACAATTCATGAGCCATTATATAACAAAAGTACAAAATAGGGATTGCACACGTAAGGTAATGCCTCGAAAATGTCAAAAGACCGCACGATCCACTTAGGGCTTCAAGCTCACCAAATTAACCTACATGGTTGGAAAGCGAAGGGGGTGAGTAAAAAAAAAATCGCAAATAGAACCCGATACACACTAAAACGGTCTAGATAACCTAAGGATGGGTTTTTCACGCATCTAGCATGCATATAACCACCTACAAAGTGAACATATATGACATAGAAACACATAGGCCTAGCATATGACTCAACCTATATTGGTTAGGAACCACATAGACCTAGCCTATTAATTACTCATCCAGTGAACCTAGGTTCCAATTCTAGTACACAAGAGCAGAAAAGCATCACATGTATAAATCAAATCTCGTTAGGAAGACAAAATAGTTATGTGTGTCATCCCTAGTTGGCCAAACTAATGTGCACACCTACCGATTCCCCGTGTTGACTCGACTTTCATCTGTGGTGAGTCCAGACTACGGTCGATAAAAGTGTCATGACCCTAAGTTATGACCTCGTCGGTAGCCGGACCTCTAGGTGTGCAATCACCCGTAAGTCTCGTAGACAGGTGTTGATAGGAGGACTCGACTTTTATGTACCAGCGTTAAGGGTACGAGGGTCACTTAATCTATTGTGCCTAGCACAAGAATGGCCAATCGTTACCTCACCAATCACAAAAATCATATATAAATATTAAGTACTAAAATCTAGTAAGGCACCATGCCTTTATTTATTAATCCAAATGATAAAATGGAACCTTTCCATGGTTGTGAGCCAAAGAGAACACATACACGCATCATATATGACTCGGTTATGCATATGAAAGTTTCAAAACATTATTCCATACAATAAAAGTCATCTTTTGCACTCCAAGTGCAAAGTTGTTCAAAAATGTAGTTTCAGAAAATAAAACGTTGTCCTTTGCACTTCTAGTGCAGGTTTATCAAAAACAATATCATTTCTTAAAATATGAAATAAAAACATCAGTTGCACTCCAAGTGTAAAGAGTTATTCAAACATTGTCGTTTATTAAATACGCAAGTATACTAGCATCTATTTGAGATTCAATTGTACTATACATTACCTAGGTTCAAAATTAACATACAAATCATCATGCATGTCTTGGGATGTCCTAATCCCATTTGAGAGGTATGGTTTCCCCAACTAACCCCAAAAGAAGGTGTACACTCCCTTGACTTCAACAATCCTCAGTACGAGCTCCTTGATTCACAACTCCCGAGCCTTTATACATAAAAATATACAACGTATTTACTACTCAAACATGTATTTCATATTTATACACCATCACATAAGTGTATAAAACACAATATCACTAACTTTAAGTTATAGGATTCGGCCATTCAGCTTCTCACATGGTTACTTCCTTACTATTCACATTAGCTTTCATTTTACATTTTTTAAGGCATTTAATGCCTATCTAATATTTACTCATTTCAAAATATAATTAAGAACATTTTTATCCAAGCACATTAGGCCATTACTCATCAATCTAAGCAATAATTCAAGTTGACCCTAAGTAAACATGAAAGCTACTTTCCTATGCATATCCTTACGAATCCTTAAATCCTAAGCCAAGTTCATTTAGGCATTTTATCAAACACCTAATGTGCATGACTTTCAAGTCACATTTTCAAAACTTTATCATAGTAATTCATGCTCCTATCTTGTTATATAACAAAAACTTCCAAACAACAACACAATTCACTACTACATTCAATCCAATTCCCTTCATTTAAGCCATATTCATCATAATTATACAACTCATTACATTACTTCGATTCTTCTCCTACCATTTCGACCAAACCTTATCCAATATACATCTTCTTCATTTTTCATCATCAATTCACATTATACATATAGAATTAACACCATAGAATTCATTTAAATCATCAATATCAAAAGAACAACATATCTTAACACCAAACTCAAAATCATAATGTAGAGAGAGATGAGACAAAATTTATCTAAACCTTCCTTTTTTGATATCTTAAAATCCTTTGAGAATTTCTCAAATCTAATGATAGATTTGAGTTCCTTGATCCCAAATTAACTTAGAACACCTTGATTTGGGTTGGAGAATCAAAAAGAAGAGTATAATTTTAGTGATGGCCAAAAATGGGTTATTCTCATCCTCTCTTCTCCTCTCTTCTCCTTTGTTTTAATTAAAACAAAATGTTTCAAGTCTTTGACCAATTATGGTGAAATTACCTTTTTGGACCTTAGCTTACTGGAAATTACCATTATACCCTCCAAATTTTTCCTAAATTTGCAATTAAACCCAAAATTTGGGAATGACCAAAACTTTTATTTTTATTTTGGTTCCCGAACTTTTGAAAATAATAATTAAGCCCCTTAACTTTATAAAATTACATATTGATCCTCCAAGAATTGAAAAATTACAATTAAGTTCATTAACTTTTAACAATTGACAAATAAGCCCTTATGTACATCAACTTTTCCAATTAAGCTTTCTAAATGTTCAATAAGTATATAAATCATGTCTTATCACCTCTAAGGCATTATAACACATTTAACTCAGCCACCATGGTCATATCCATCCAATGGACTCGATTTTACACACTTAGAAGATTATATGTCAGAAATCTTTAAGATTTTGCATACCGATGAACTCTAAGTTCATGTAAGGGCATATAACATTATAAGTCCCTAACATATATATCCAAAAGGATTTAAATACATCTTTGAACTCATATACTACCATGTATATATCAATATATAGTAGTATCTCCAAGTACAAAACAATACAAAAGGGCACAGAGAGTCCGTTGTTATAGCTTTTGTATCTAGACACTTTGGTGTCTTCTGTACTTGACACTCTAGTGTCTTCTGATCTTAAACATTTTAGTGCCTTCTGTTTTAGAGACTTAAGTCTCTTTTGTTTCTGACATATCGATCATAGGTGTCTTCTGTTCTAGTCCCATTACCCATTTCTGTAAAAAGGACTAGCAAGCTAATCTATTTTGTAGCACCCTACTCTCTCCAGACACGTACCCGACATCTTGAATGATGTCCGAGTCCATACCCTGCAAGGGTGACATGCTAGAACAGTCAAACATTCAAAACTCAGTATAATTTTTTTTCACAATTAACATACACGTACTCAGAAATCAATAATTAAGTCGGCCCATTTTATTCATAAGCATTTTCAATTACAAGTTACAACCAATACACAACTCATCAGAATTTCACTAGTCATTTGGGCCCAAATTCAAAAATAGAATATTTTTAGTCATAATGTCTTTACATTACAATATCATTCATATACAAATTGTATGGTATTTATAAGTACATAATTTGATACAAAATTTACGGTATATACAATTCAGTACAAAAATAAAGAAATACAATGCAGACGTAAACTGATCCCGACCTCTATCCTTTACTTGCAAGCAGTAGGTATACTCCCGTTTGTCTAACGGGGTACTCTTTCGAGCCTGAAAAATATTTGCAAATTTTGGGTGAGTTTTGTGAACTCAGTGAGTGACCATCATCGATGGCTTACTCAATCACAAAACACCTAATTCACATCATTTATCTAATAACCACCTTGGATCACATACACTTAATCAATCATTTCACATTTTACATTCAACACATTATAATCATTCATATCATACATATGCAGTGCACATGAGACCCACTTTTCATTTGTTACTTTGTTATGATCGAGTGCCTAAACTGTCCCGTATCTATTTTGGATACCGGGCTCATTAATAACTATCCTATATCCATTAGGGATACCAGTCCCATATCCATTGATAACTGATGCGCATAACTAAGCTTAAAGCTCTTTTCACGTTGGCTACTCTGGTCGCAACTACCTTTATCTTTCAAGCATTCATGGAGTGAAATGCATCAATTACATATGGTCACTTATTCACTTTCACATATCATCAGACCTTAGTCCAGTATTTAACATTTATGTAGAGAAACACATTGTGATCATGCATTCATGTCTTGAAGCATTTAGTTCATCACATTCACATATAATTAGCACATCAATATCTCATTCATATATCACAATCATCGGACCTTCATTGTCTGGAATTTAATAATCAAATCACATTCATAATTATTCATAATCACTCCATTCATAACATAAACAAAACAAACAATAAAGTAAGACCATCTAGGTCTACTCACAGTACGCTCCAAATTAGCATTAGCTTCTATAATCTAGAAACGTCTGAATGCGAATATTTAATCTACACATCACAATTATGCAATACGCACGTTGCACACACATTAATAATTGCATAATCACTTAAACATTCGGTTGTACAAATATGAATTTGTGTAATGTATAATGCATGATCAATGATAATCCCGGGTACTTTATCAAACTTTATATCAAATGCTCATTTTCATTACATAACTCAATCACTCGTCATTTCTTTTCTAGCATTACTTGCTCTTATTATAAAATTCTTATCCACTAAAATTTGATACACTTTACTCCTCTTTTTTGAATCACAACCTCAATCTTATGAATATCTTTATTCCCAAACAAACTCATACCTTTGGTAATTTGATATCAACACTTCATTCACTAAGGTTATTCCAACATTACAAGATTATACATCATCCAAACTCTCCTTTCTTCTTATAAATTTCTCCAATTTTCCAGACCTTCAGGTCTATTTTCCATGAATAATTAGATAATGAAAACTAAGTAATTTGGCAACACTTTCTTCTAGAAAACTGTTCCCCATTGTCTTAAATTTCTAATGACACCAAAATCATTCAATTTGGTTCAGAAATCCAAAAGTTATACCTCAAACATTTTACGGATTGTTCTTATACTGAAATAGTACACTACACTCAACTTCCATCCAGAAAATAAAAGTCTTAGAGACTGTATCAAAACTCAACTTCTTCAGTAATTTGTAGCACTATTTTTCTAGTTTACTACAAATCAAAAATCATCTCATTTAGATGACCAAAGATTAAGATATAACCAAAATACCCTAGCATGTTCAGTGGAATCATACCAATTCATACTATTCCAACATATTCTCTCAATTTCCTTCGATCAAACTTTTTCAAATCAATTCATAATGCTACAAATGTTTATGGAGAGATAGAAAAATGTGTTAGGAATCTATTGGTTTAAGAATCACTTCATTTGGAGATCGTACGGTGAAGTTATAGCTGAAAGAATCAAATATGATTATGTCCTCAATCATATTGCCATTCTTAGACGGTTTGAAAGAGGACTTCTAGATCTACAACTTTCGTGAAGACTCCAAAGTGGGATTTTGACATTTAGAAAAACACAGGCCATGTGAAACCACACAGGTAGACCATGTAACCCACAGGTGTGGCAATTTTTCTGCATCAGGAATACACGGCCAGTGTGAATATACACGGCCTGACCGTGTAATCTTCGAGTTTAATGAAAATTTTCACTCTCCAAGACCACCTTCAATGGATCCTAAATCCATTATAACATCCCTTTCACTCATAATCTTCCCAAATTCACCTATTCTAATGCAATATCACTTCATAACAATTCAAACATCAAATAGATGTCATTAACTCTCGAGTCTCAACTCTCAACTCATTTAATTCATCATCTCAAATGGATAACTTCTTCAAGTATACCAAATTTCAACTCAACATCATCCATACACAATTCACATTCCCTACTTGATCATAAACACTCAAAATATAACACATTCTCATACACTCAAAACAGAACACAACATGTACATTAATCCACCAATGTACTGCACCCAGTTCTCAACTTCATGACAACTTTTAAGACTCTTCAAGATAGAATTTAAATTCGATTTCTTCATGAAAAATGTAGCCATATGTCTCTATTTTAATCAAATTAAGAATCATCTCATTTGGATAACTAAAGAAAAAGTTATAGCTAAAAAACCGAGGCATATGCAGAGATCATGTTGCTACCATATTTTCCAGATCAACTACCAATTTTGTTTCCAAATCTTACCCTAACACAACTCTTACAAAGATCATATTTTCTACTCCCTCTACTCCTCATTCTCAACTCCATTTCAACTCATTTCAACACTCATCCATTAACATAAACAGGTCATAAACACATTTTTATACTCATCAACTTTCAATTCTCATTAAAACATCCTTTTCATAACTAATCCATCTTAAAAACATATGTAGCATAACCCATAGTTTCTTACTCATCATATACAACATCAATCATCCATAAAACAAATCCTAACCCATTATTTAGCATTTATGTGAAACAAAACATCAATATATATATATATATATGTTCATTTCTTCACCAACATTCTAACATATACAAAACTTCTTGTCATGATCATTCAACCTCTAAAACATCTCTATAAATCATTACTCATCAATAAAAGAAAGGAATTTACACACTCCTCACCATTCATGACATCCACATACTCAAAACACCCTTTCATGAGATTAACCTCTAACTATCATCACAAATGCTTCATTTAACCAAACCCGTAAAATTAAAACATGGCTCACTTGATTTAGCTTCCAAATCTTCAAAAATCACCATTAAACCCTAACTCTTCCATCTCCATGATCATCAACTTTCATGGAGGAATAGGTTGGGTCTTTTGTAGCAAGGTGGAGATAGTAAAGTATTTAAGTGGCTAATGATGGACGGAAGAAAGATTCAACCTTATGGCTTGGAAAAGAAAGCATCGTGAGTGAAGAAGAAGAATGGAGAAGATAAAGGAATGAAGAAGATGAAAATATTGGCAAGTGTCATTTTTAGCAAGTGAAAGACCAAAATATGGTCTTTCACTTTATAAAAATGTGATTCAATAAGTGGTGTAGCAAGTGATACATGTAACTTGCTACATGTCACTCTCCCATTGTTCCATTTGGTCCACTATAATAACTAGTCCATTTTGTCTCCAATTTCTAATCCAATTGTCTCCCAATTTTTAATGGCACTTGTCAATAAATCCTAAAATCTTTCGTCAAAATTTTCATTGCCATGGGACAGTAATTTTTACTACCATTTAACAATTGTTTCCACTTGACATTTTTCCTAGTCCAAGATACCCTTAAATTCCATAAAATTTCAGATTTTCACCAAAATTTTTGAGTAAATAAATATACTTCCTAAATCAATTTTTTTCACACATAATCCACAATTCTAAATATAATCACATTTATAAACAATTATATCCAGAAATTGTCAATGAATGCATGTAAAATTATTTTTATGTGCAAAGATTCAAATTCATGTACGTATATGCTAACATTATGCATGAGCATAAAAATACATTTTCTTAATCTCTCTTTAAGCTCATATATACCGAATTTTTGGGTTCTAACCCTTAGTATGGGAACGGGATGTTACATATTTTGTGTTCCGATATATGATCAATTTTGATGCAAGCTAAGTTTTATTCTAATACAAAGATGCCTAATTTGATACAAGGTTGTTATGTTCGGACACAATTATATTCTGTTCTGAGACTTTTAGTTCTGTTCTGAAGTAATGATGTTCTGTTTTGATAATTACATGTTTTGTTATGATGCAAGAATATTATGTTCTGATGAATTATATTCTATTCTGATGCATTTGTGATCTATTCTGCTATACAATTAAAGATTTCTTGTAATATGAGATGATTCAATGAATGTGAATGTTAGACGACTATTAGAAGCAATCGCCAATCTGTATCTTGTTTAGTTAATCCCTACTAAGCTATATGCTTAGCACGGTGGTTTTACCTCCGTGTAGGTTTTGATAAGAAGATTTGAGACTGAGACAAAGACAACCGCAGTGGCCAAGAAGGATGTGTTTTATTTGGGAAATGCTTAGTTTATTTTTGAATTGTACTTCATATGATAAAGACATTTTGTATTTTTATGTACATGGTTTGTAATAACCTTAATACATGATGAATTAAAAATTTTGTGTGGCCTCTATATATCCTTTCAGGGGGTATGTAGGTGTTATAGTAACCAAACTCCAAGGATGGTAATAGGTGATTTTAATTCTATGATCTATCAATATGAAGTAGAGGGAAATATTCTTTACATGGTCAAATAAGCAAAAGGGATCTTGTTACTTAAGGGAAAAATTAGATAGAAGTATGGTAATTATGGAATGGACCAAAAATGTTCTTTAATTGTGAAGCAATATTCCCAAATATGTTGAACTCTGATCGTTCTCTTATTATTGTCAAGGTACATACAGGTAGCAGAATTAGGAAAATTCCTTTCAGGTTTAACAATTTCTTATGTGAACATGAAGATTATATAGAAGTTGTGACCAAAGGGGTCAGTACTAGGGTATCAGGTACTAAACAATTCCAATACATCAAGAAAATGGGAAGCATCGAAAGTACTCAATAGAATCAGAATTGGCAACACTCATAAAATGGTGGAGGAAGCTAAATTGCAACTATTAAAGGTATAATCTGAACTATATCTAACTCCTAAAAATGAGAATCTGTTGATCTAGGAGACACCATCTATATAGAAATATACCTCATCTCTAGAAATTGAACATTCAGTTATGAAGCAAAGATCCAAAATCCAGTGGTTAGAAGAAGGAGATAGGAACACTACTTTTTTCCATAAGAATGTAATAGTTAAGAAAGCCACAAATAATATAGTATCTATCCAAAATTGAGGTAGGACTATTATAGGCTAAGAAGATTTACTAAAAGAAGCAGAGGTCTATTTTTAAAAATCTTCGGGGAGACCTCCACGGTAGTATCATCAATATAGCTACGGAAAGAAATAACTCAAAATCATCTGTCAGAATCTGAGATTGATTTCCTTGCAAGTCCAATCACTAGATAGGAGACTGAGAAAACCCTAAAAGCTCTAAACCCACAAAAAGCTCTAGGATTTGATGGTCTAAATATGCTATTTTCCTAAAGAACATGGAAAAAAACATGGGAAACATTGTAGGTGCAATTATGGATTTTTATAAAAAACATAAACCTCTTAAAGGAACTTAATAGAACATCCATCACCTTGGTTCCTAAACAAAGTGAGTGGAACTTTTTAAAAGACTAATGACCTATAGCATACTGCAAATCAATTTGTAAGATTATTGCAAGAATCCTAACTAAATGATTAAAGCATATTTTACTAGCTCACATTAGTTATTAACAAAAGGAATTCATAAGGGGCATTCATACCAAGGAGAAAAATAGGAGACGACATCCTTCTAGTCTAGGAATTACTTAAACACTGGTCAAGGAGTAGAGGAAGCAGGAATTGTGTTTTGAAAACAGGTTTTTAGAAGGTTACACAATGGACTAGAATTTTATACTCAACTCCCTTAAAGAACTTAGGTTCCTAGGAGTTCATGTGGAATGGATTGAACAGTGTATCAATAAGGTATCTTTCAACATCTTAGTGATTGGAAAGCCATCTAAATTGATTAAAAGCTCCATAGGGTTAAGATAGGGTGATATCAACATCATCATCATTAATCTCGTTGAGGCGCGAGGTATGGAGAGGTTTGATAGTACGTTGCCTACTTAGAAGAGAGGTAGTTTCCAATAGACCCATATGCAATGTGTGATGAAGATACTACAAAATTATAAATGGATTTGCATACATATACAAAATAAATAAATCAATCAATCAATCAAATAAATATACAAAAGGTAATAAAAATATATAAATATAAATATAAATATAAATAAATAATAAAGATATTGAACAATCATAATACTAAAAAAATAGGCATGGCAACACAAAATAACAAACATATAGAACATGTCAAAGATTAATAATAAATGGTACGATGAAAATACATACCAGAAAGACTCATACAAGAGTAACTTCAATTAGGCCAAAAGGTAAAATAAATATACCGACCAATTAAGACTAGTACAGAAGTAACTCTGACAAGGCTTGTCAATACATTAATTACGCTAAGTAGGAAACTAACTAAGCTAAACACTCTAAAAGGTAAATACTATGCAATAAATACAAAGGACACGATTTAGTATAACCTACAAGAATGTGAATGTCCTCTTTAAGAGAGATCCTTTACCCCATATCCTAGGACGCCAAAGTTTCCTATTGCTGGCCAAGTCCTCGATAAGATCCAACCAATCTATATCATTCTTGGTCACTTCCTCCTAGTTCTTTGTAGGCCTTCCCTTTTCCCTCTTACAGTCTCTAAGTATTATTTTCTCGCATATTTATTTGCAATTAGGCTGGAAATGCTTAACGAGTTATTGGTGAGAGCAGTGGAGAGAAATAGGTTATTCAAATGCCACTCAAAATGCAAAAGGGAAAGAATAATAAGCCTAAACTTTGAAAATGATCTATTTCTATCCTTTAGATTAGATCCTAATCCAATCTCCTCCCTTACTATAGGCTTGAAGGTGTTCAGTATAATGTTATGGCTGATGATAAATGAGGATAAAAGTGGAATGTATGTTTCCAAGACGCTGAGCAATAAGTTTATTGGTTCTTTTCACTAACAGGATTTAAGAGGCAGGAACTACCTTTGACCTATAAGGGGATACCTATTTCCTCTGAAAGCCCTTCTCTATTTGACTACAAACCATTAATGGATAAAATACAAAACAATGTTCATAGTTGGTGTTCCAAGTCACTCTTACTGGCGGGGAATGCCTAACTCATTATTATTAACTCTATAAATGTCTACTAGGCATCCCACCTAATACTCCCCTCTACCATTATAAAGTAGATTGAAAAAGACCTCAGAGGGTTCCTATGGAGTGGAAGTAATGGGTTAGAAAATAAGGCAAAAGTAAAATGGAAGGAAATATGTCTAGTTAAGAGACAAAAAGGGCTGGGGATTATTCCCCTAAAGGTGGTTAACATGACCATGGTAGCTAAAAATAGTTAGAGATTACTCAAGGATAAGGAATCCCTTTAGATTAGATGGGTTCATAGTCACTACATCAGAGATTCCATGTTTTGGAAACAAAAGTGCCCTAAGAATGCCTCATAAGTAATACATCAAATGTTCAAAGAAAGAGAAAGCTTCAGACCTCTAATAAGCCATATAATTGGGAATGGGAAAATACCAATTTTTGGATTTATAAATGGTCTCCATTTGGGATGGAGAACTTTAGGATACTACAAGAACTAAAAGGGGTTTATATTATGAAAGCCACACTTTATAAGGTAGCATCTGACAAGGATGACGTGAACAAGAGAGTACCTAACTTTGCTACCCTAACATTCTTAAAACTTATAGCTAATAATGGATAAAGAGGACATAGTGGTTTAGAGTACTACTAAGTTAGAGGACTTCCCTAATACAATAATAAGGAAGATATATTAGGAGGAGAAGCCAAAGTCTTATGGTATAGTGTAGTTTGGTCAAAACCAACACCTCCTAGGGTTACTTATACACTATGGTTAGCAGTTTTAGGCAAATTACCCACTATAGACAGAATTTGTAGGTTTCTTTGTACTCTTAATCATTTCTACTTATGTAGACATGATCAAGAAAAGCATAACCATATCTTTTTGACTGTTCCTACTCCAATAGAGAGTAGGAAGTCATTAGACTGAGGTGTGGGATAGGAGCTCCATCTCAATTATTGTGAAATACTATTCTATAGTGCGTAAGACTTAAGCATGCATCAAAGGAGCATGAATGGATATTTAAAATAGAAACAACATACCTGGTGTGGTATTTACAGAGGGAGAGGTATTATATAGCTTTCAGGGACTAATCCAGAAGTGATTCAGTCTTCAAAGGATCTCCTGGGAGAAATCAGCTCTTTCCCAGATCAATAGAGAAAATAAGAAGTTAAACAATAATATAAGGGAACTATCAGAATAAGCATGATGATGGGGAACTTACTTAATTTGAGAAGGGGGAGAGCGATGAATTGAAATTAAAGTAGATCTACACAAAATTAGGGTTAGGTTATTATGAGGAAGCGTGACAAAAGACAGAAATGTTGAAATTTGTTAACCCTAATATGTGTAAGACATTAGTAAAGATAGTGATACCACACCGCTTAGAATCACTAGGTTAGGCTTATTAATTATGCCCTACTGAAACCTTATTTCATCTTGAAAGGCAAAAGGGTTAAGGTCATTTTTTTATCCCTAAGATTTACGCCAATCAACAAATTTAACCTTAAGATTTGAGAGTACGAATAGAACTCTAACATTTGGAAAATGTTATAATCCCAAAATAACAAAGTTTTTGAAGGCTCAACCGATGTCTATGTTGTGTTATGAAATTTGTGGGAGTACTTATTATGCTTATGAATGTCAGATACCGACCTATATGTGGGAACAATCAAGCATATTTTGGACCCTGCTTCCGGAGCCCAACATTCGGAATCATGAAACGTGAACGTATTACCTTGAAGGGTAATTTCAGTGAAATCTTATAACAATCATCGATTCATCTTCATTCTCCGATACCATAAGTTGTTGGGTACCTGCCCTCGCGAGACATATCCCCAACTTCCTGAATGACATCTGAACACGCATCCTATGGATATATTATCAAACCTCATATCTTATGCTCATTTCCATTTCATAATTCAATCACTCATCATTTCTTTTCTAGCATTATTTGCTCCTATTATCAAATTCTCATTCACTTTAACTTAATACACTTTACTCCTCTTCTTTGAATCACAACTTCAATCATGTGAATATCTTTATTCCCAAGAAAAACTCATACCTTTGCTACTTTGATATCAACCATTCATTCACTAATGTTATTCCAATATTTTAAGGTCACACATTATCCAAACTCTCATTTCTTCTTATAAATTTCTTCAAATTTCCAAACCTTTAGGTCTATTTTCCATGAACATTATAATATGGAAGACGAAGTAATTTGATAACACTTTCTTCTAGAAAAATGTGTGTCATTGTCTTAAGTTTCTAATGACACCAAAATCATTCAATTTGGTTTAGTAATCTGAAAGTTATACCCTAAACATCTTCGGAGTATTATTATACTAAAACAGTACACTATACTCAACTTCCATCCAGAAATTGAAAGTCTTAGAGACTGAATTAAAATTCAATTTCTTTGTAGAATTTATATCTATATGTCTCTAATTTATGTAGGAACAATAATCATATCATTTGGAACTGTACATATCAAGATATCATCAAAACACGAAGTATATTTAGTAAAATATCAAATTCATACTCTTCCAACTGATACCCTTACTTTGATTCAATCAATATTTTTTAAATCAATACCAAAAGCTATAAATTCTAATGGATAGATAGATAAATGTGTTATAAAACTATTGCTTCAAAAATCAAGTCATTTAGAGGTCGGATGACAAAGTTATGGCCGAAAGAGTGGAACATGTTCAGGTTTGGGGAGACCTATGGGTCGCGATCGCGACTTGTCACCACTAAAGCTTGAGGTTTTTCCAAAAGACCACCCCCAAGAGGTTTTTTCTCACAGCTTTTGTCTACCCGACTTACCGGATTTGAATTTTGTCGCGATTGCGACTTGAGCGAAAATCCGCTCGTTGCGATCGCGACTTCCCTTTTCTTCTTCCTCTGACCTATTTTGGTAAAATGGGCATAACTTTCACTAGAGATATCAGATTAAGGTCATTCAAAGACTGTTTCAAAGAAGACTGCTAGACCTACAACTTTTATGAAGACTCCAAAAATACATTTTACTTTCAAAAGGGTCAAAATTTCCAATCAATGTAGCTGTCTTGAATGTCCATCCTATGCAGCATCACAAACTTCTAATGATCATATCTCTCAACTCAAATATCCAAAAATTTCATACTATATAGTGTTGGAATGCCAGAAAGATAAAATACAACTTTCAAGAAGACAACTTTGTCTAATTTAGCCTAGATCAATATAGTTTTTCTCTTGAATTCAGAACACACATTTTTACTGCTATGGAAAACTTGAAAAAAATGTCATTTACAAATTGTCCTAACTTCACTTCCTCTAATGCAACATCATTCATAACAATTCAACTACCAATTTTTATTTCATTGAAATCTCAAATCTTAGCTCATTTGACTCATCACAGATAACTACATCTCATCATTCATAATTCCTATCTTTCTTTTCCATAACATCTCACTTATATATATCAACAATTCATGTTCAAAAATCATCATCTCAAGTTGATAACTTCTTCAAATTATACCTAATTCCAACTCAACATCATCCATACACAATTCTTATTTCATTTACAACAAAAGATAGGAGTTTTTACAAAGCTTTAATGGAATTCTAAGCCACATTTCATCATCGGTATCAAAATCTAAAATACAAAGGATACAAAACCCAATAATTCTCGAATTGCAACTAAGGCCTTGTTTTATATGAACTAACTTCAAATACAAAATATGTATAATCGAAATGATGCCTTGACTCTTAGTTACTCGATCTCATGCTCCTCACCTAGAGATGGGAAGGAAAGGGGGTGAGCTTAAAAGCTCACGGGTAACAGTTTCATAATCGGTAATAAGCAAAAACCATTGAAATATTCATTTCCATTGTAAAAATTCATATTGAATCATAAAGCACATATTTCTCAAATTCTCAACCAAATTCCCAATAATGCAAATCATGTATGGATCAATCTTGTCAACATATAATGAGCACATAAGCACATCAAAATGGTTTGGGTGGATACAAAAATAGAACGTACTATACATTTCCACATAATGGTCCTGCATAGCCATGAACAGAATGACTATCACAATCCTATTTAATGGTCTTGTGTAGCTGTAAGCTTAGGGGAGTCCATGAGGGAGCTCCATGCCATTAGCAGGCAGGTGGGAGAAGCCCTTTAGTCGAAGTACACTTGACTTAACTTAGTGGACCACCACAAACTCACATAATCATGCATTGTACATCTTGTAAACATGTTACCCAAAATGGCACATTTCTGAAACTTGATTTCATAACCATAACATCGTTTCAAAAATCATTATTCTTTCAAAAATCATTTCCATCATTCATTTCATAAACCAATAACACAATTCATAAACAAACATGTAGCACATTCTTAAAGAATTTAAAAAGTAATGAATGCACATGAATAAAATAGTTGAAAATCATTTATTTTCATTTCTTGAAAGAAACATTAATGGCTTATTACTTAATTATAAAAATGTAATCCACCTTGAATTCCTTGCTTAATACTTGCTCAAAGATGCCTCTCCTCTTGCCTTTCCTTGATTCCCTTTATCAAAGACAAAATTCCCATTCAATAGGAATTCAAATTGGAGAACCCATAAAGTACATTCATTAAATTGATCCTAGAATACCTAAACTCATGCATTTCACAAGCTTTATGAGCTAAAACCCCTTCCAAAATCCAAAGGATTAAAAATGCTCCTGCCTTAAAACTTCTCCAAATGAAGAGTTTCTTGGCTCTAATGATAGCTCTTCTCTTCCTCTACCTTTTTCTCTTCTTGAACCACCTCAAAATCTCTCTTAAAGGCTAAGAAAAATCGAAACCTAGCTTATTTTCTCTTCTCCACGGAAACTCTCTTTCTCTCTTTGTTTTCGTATTTCTCTTCTTTCTCTCCCTCAAATTACATTTTCCCCTCTTAAAAGAACAAGACAACATTTCTTCTTCCATTTCTACCCTTAATGAGTGTGCAAAGTCCATTTTGCCCTTCCTTATATGCTTATGATCTTTCATCCTTAAGTGATCTCACAAAAATGCCCTTTATGCAATCTTACTACCTTAACACTTTAATTCAATTAACCTATGTCATAAAATATTACTAACATTAACATAATAATTAACTCCAAAAAATAAATCAATAAAGACCTCGTAATTAATCTATCAGAACCTCAAAAACTATTTAAATCATGCTTAACTTCAATGGAAAATTTTCGGGGGCCAACAGCATGTATAGTCAACCTCAAGGTGCAACATGAGAGTGCAGTTATAATTCAAAATGGAGCAACTCTTACACTTATGGATAGAATGATTATGCTCCAATTGAATATTTACAATACCAAGCACCTCAAGTTAAGGAGCCAACTCTAGAAGAAATGATGGTCGATTTTATTCAAGAATCAATCATAGGGCATCAGGAACAGAGGCTCATATACAAAATATGGTAAATTGGATCAATCAATTGGAAAAGATAATAGCTGACAAGATTTAAAGGAGTTTGTTGATTCCTATTGAAATAGGTCCTAAAGAATTTGAAATGGCAATCACCCTTAGTAGTGAAAAAGAGCTCCCAAAAGAAGAAGATGATGAAGAGAGTATTTTACATAAATTAATGAAACTGCTTAACAAAATGAAAGATAACTGACACAAATTCGAGAGTGAAGAAAAGACAAGGGTTAGCCTATTGAATGGAGTGACATTCTAAGAAGAGCTTTATGAAGAAGAAGAAGAAGAAGAAGTAGAGAGGTAGCATGAGGTAATTGAAGAAGATGAGTTAGAAACTCTTATCTAGGAAGGAGTAAAAAAAGAGTGGATAGAGGCAGTTGAGGAAGAACTTGTCGAGGAACCAAATAAGGAAACTACTGGTGAAGTATTGGTAGTGACCTTAAGTACAGAAGGTTCCTACTTCCTCCAAGACAAACTGCTTGAGCCTGTTAGACCCCGTTTCTGAAGCCCAAACATTCGAAGACAAAACAGAACCCGTCATCCCATAATGGTGGCGTGCCCATAATAGTTGAACATCAAACAATTTAAAATTTTGAGAGTCACATGCTAAAATCCAATCATATTTCATAAATGAATTCTAAAAGAGTTTATACAAGCTCATTTCAAATTATAAAAATACAAAAATAAAAAAATATGAAATACACACGATACAATTTGAATGCTTATGCTTAAAATGATTCTAAATTACAAAATTTCCCAAACTAACTTCAGTACAAAAGTCTCTATTCGCACTGTTTGCCAAGTTTGCAAGGATCAATGCTAATCTACCTCTTTCTGCACCTACGGAGTGGAAGGGAAGGGGGTGAGCTGCGAAGCTCAGTGGCTTATACGTTTATAGCCATTGGCAACGAGCCACACAATCAAACATACATA
>JANZLC010000005.1:13571512-13582770 GCA_026413385.1 Erythroxylum gracilipes | reverse complement strand
TATTTTCATTACAAAACTGTAACTGAAGAAGATAAAGTTACATGTAAATACACTTGCTTTCTAGGGCACTATATTTACATTATTTACATAACTCCAACACTCATCCTGCTGGAAGAAGGCCCTGGCTAAAAGTTCAGAAGGGAATTGTTTCCATAATGAAGTTGCTCTAAGGCAATCCCTTAAAGCATGAAGAATACACTCTTCCTAGCCACAGCAACGACAGTCGTTGTTGCTTGTTAAGTGACGCACTACCCGTTGTTGATTAGTTAACAGCTTTCCTTTCGCCATTAGCCAGAGGAATGACCAAATCCGCTAGGGTCCTGCCCATTTTCATATGAGTTCCCAAATCCTGCAGGACGTGTCCAAATTGGGTCGTTCAATGAGGGCATAAGTAGAAGCCACTGTGAAAGGCCTGGGATAAATGGGACCTTACAGAAATTGATCCTCTACTAGGTAATTGCGATGAGGACAGATAGATGCAATCACTATACAAACTGTGGAGGGGAGGTAGTGTTGAAAAAGATTCCATTGCCAAACCCCATCTGTACTTATGTAAACCGATACCATGTTATCTAGGACGCTTTTCGGAACTGGGGAGGTGCCACTAATATAGTAGTCCCAGATCCTCAACCCAATTATCACGCCAGAAGAGGATGCGATGACCGTCGCCTAGTTTCCAGGTAGCACCTTGGCGCACGAAGTGCCATGTTGCGGTCTATTCTTCTTCTATCTGCATATGGTGGTAAAACTAATAACTATTTCTCTTGTTGCTTTTCTTGTCCGTTGTGTTTGCTTTCATTAATCTCCTTCTAATTCGTTTATGGTTTTTAACACCATAAATTGAAAGGCAAACTCCTTTCCTCCTTGTTTCATATAACAGGGAAAACATTATTTGTATTACATAGACATACATGTAGAGGATTGGCAAAGGTGGTTTTAGATCCCTCACAGATTTGTGGGTATAAATGCAGAGGTGGGGAGTGTAGAATTACAAACATCCAAAATCAGAGAGTGAAAGTGAAATATCTGCCTCCGAGGTTGAATACATCCTCACAGTAACGGGAGTAAAGTCGTAGAAATAGAGAAGACACGAACAAAAAAACAAAGTAAATATCTGGTGTGACTCATAAGAGATAACATCTCCAACAAACAGACAATTGTTAATTGATGTTACACTAACTACACAACTCTATCAGACCATTTTCAAAAATAAATCTAACAAAAAATTCTCTAGAATAGAAAAATATATGGAATAAAACCTAAATAATAAACCAATGAGGCAAGCATTTTCTTGGAAGTTAGTATTATCTATTATCTTTTACAATCTGATTTATAAGATGGAAATCCGAACCTCTCACTAGCAACATTAGGAATCGTTGAACATCCTTACTATTAGCAGTTATCATAGTCCAATAAAATTTGATAATAACAAGGATGTGCAAACTTTTCCAGAGCATTGTACTCGCTAGTCACATATTGTGTTTTAGCAAATGGGTGATCGTTGAATCATTTTATTTTTGTTTAAAAAATGAAACTTTTCAAGCTATAAGGATTTAGTCATGGATATAGAAAATGAGATTTATCCAAGTCATATAAAGAATAACAACACAACGTACTAAAAAAAAAGAGAGAGAATTTTTATTTATAAATAATAAAATAATTATAGGATAAAAATAGGTCAACTCGCGTTATTTTTTAAAGCCACTGTGAGAAAAAGAAGGTGATTCATTAGCTTGTTGCGATTAAATCTTGAATGGTGATGTGGCCGAGAGTTTTCCGTCAACTGCTTATATCAGAAATAGAATTGATGAGAAGATAAAAGAAGAAGACAAAAGAAAAGGAAATATTGTAAAGAAAGAACATGAGAATAATATTGTACAACTAACAATTTATTAATTTTTGTAGCAACTAAACGCCAAAAAGGATTTTGGAATTTGTAGAGCTCTACTAACTGAGCTACATCCCCCTCAGCTCACCCCTTCTTCTGAAGTTACGAGGCTATGTTGCCACAAAACCAAGCTGTTCCACTTTCTCAATCCTTTCAAATTTAGGAACCTGAAAGAAAAACTAAGTATAGAATTTTTGAAGATAAAAGTCGATTGAAAGGTATACGATGACCCAAAAAGTGCTTAATTGCGTGACAAAAATATTAATGTGACGTGACTTATCAAGCATCAATAAAAAAATTTGCATCAAACAAAAAGTTAGGCATATTAAAGTTTTTTTTTTTAATTTGAGTTAATATTACTCTCTCTTCTCAGACCACACCCCTATTAAAATTATGAATTTTTTTTTCTAAAAGGATACGTCCTATCAACCCTTCAAATTTAATAACTACTTAGATTCATGTATCTAGACTCATTGATGTTTGCAAGAACTTAAAACTCTACATGCTTCACGGGGCTCCACTGACGAAGTGTTATCGAAAGCAAGGACTGAACTCACTGATATCCAGGAACTCCTGGCTCTTTCACCACAAGATCCTTCACTTATTTCAAAAAAAAAGTTAGCTCTCTCGAATTATATGCTTTTAGTTAGCCATCACAACTCTTCACTACAACAACGATCTTAGATCAATTGGTTTAAGGAGGGAGATAAATGTTCTAAATTCTTTTTTAACTTCATTCTTGCTCGCAAGAACATCAACAAAATATCATCCATTACCACTCATGAGGGACTAACCCTTCAATGTTCACAGGTTATCAAGGCTGAGGCTTTAGCCTACTTCAACAATTTGCTTGGCTCACCAAATTTTGTATCCGCTTCAACTACAGACCTCTATGCACTCAATCTGTCAAAAATAAACTTGTTGGACTGTAGCATGCTTATCAAACCAGTGAAAGACAAAGAAATCGAAGAAGAAGTTTTTAAGATGGGAGGCTTGAAGGCCCCTGGTCTTAATAGACTGAATTTCCTTTTCTATTAAAAAACATGGGATATCACAGGTACCTTTATTAAGAATGTACCGAAAGATTTCTTTTTCAAAGTGGTGCTTCTCAAGGAAATAAACAAAACATTTCTGTGTCTAATACCAAAAAACTCTTCTCCAAACCACTTAACCGATTTCTGACCTATAGCCTGCACCAATTTTCTTAATAAAATCATTTCAAAGATCCTTACTATGAGAATGAAAACATCCATAGCTCCTCTCATCAGTGACAATCTGGGAGCATTCATCTATAACCGACAAATTGGTGACAACATACTCATTGTGCATGAGCTTCTGAAAGGATATTCTTAATCAATTGTTGCATTTGACAAACACAGTTAGAGAGGATCTCTCTTGTTTGATTGGCAATAGGAAGTTGATTTCTTTCTGCTATGACAACTAGTCTGGCTAGGGTGCTCTCATCAACTTAACGAGCTTGCAAAGGAATTCTCTCAAGCTCCTGCTCCATGATAGATTAGACTCCTTCATCATAGGATGCAACTAGAACTTCCCTGCAGCTCTTGGCCACTTGCAGCCCCATTATCCTCCCAATCCACTTACTCAAGATACTTTCTTTTGGCATAATCGACCTACTCATCATCTTTCAAATAAAATCATAAGAGACATCTTACGGATGAAGAAACCAACAGTGGATTGGTATCATATTATTTGGCACAAACGATTCCTTCCCAAGACTTCATTTCTTTTATGGCTTGCTATTCAGAATTGTCTCAACACTGCAAATCGTCTCAAAATTTTAAATATTAACATGTCTTGACTTTTTGTTCAGTGGTCGAGAAAACAAGGGATCATCTCTTCTTTATATATGAGACAACCAATCATATCTGGGTATCAATCAAGCTACACTGCATATGGAACTCTCAAGCTCATACACTTTCTAATGTTATCCAATGGCTATCACCTCACACATTTCTTCCCAAGTTCATCCCATATAGTAGCTGTTTGTATGACCGTACACACCATATGGAAAGAAAGGAATGTTTGAAGGTTCAACTCCAAACAAAATGCAGCCTCAACCCTCATTTTGGAAAGATGGCACGAATCCGAGAACTTGTAACGTTGGAAGGTGTAACTTGAAATTCCATCTTTGTTTTTCTACTTCACTTTCAATGCTTTTAAACCTTTATCTTGAGTAGACAAACTCTTCAATGTATCATATGTTGAAGGGTACCCTCTTGTGTTATATTCTGCTTGTACTTCTATTCTTTATTAATGAATTTTATCATTTTTATTTTAAAAAACTAATATTTAATATATAGTGTTAATTAACTATATTTTAAAATTTTTATTATTATATTTATTAGTTCAATATGATGGTAATTTAATATATCATTAGATTATACAATAATAATAATTAAGATGATCAATTTATTAATTTATTCATCATTTATATTTTATTGATAACTACTATTAATTAATTAATTTTTATTAATATAATTACTTATATAAAAGTGTAAAAATATATTTAATGTTAATTAATATTAATAATATATTAGTATATTAATAATTAATAATATATTAATTAGTTTAACATAATAGTAAATTAAATATTTTAATAAATAATTTATTTATCTATGATTTTCTAAGTTGAATAGTAATTTTTAATTAATAAAGACCTAATTAAAATTTTTTAAATTTTAATGTATTAATTCAGTAATAGTATTTTGGTTATTAAATAATTATTTATAATTTTGATATATCAATAAATTAAAAATAAGTTCTAGAATTTTATTTCATTAACTATAAATATAAAAAATTAATTATAAAAATAAAATTAATCATTTTATTTAATAGTATTATTATATAATAATTAAATATTTTATATATAAAAACAATATTAATATTTGAATATAATAACTCAATTAAATACATGAAACTCTTTTTTTTTTTTGGAAAAATATGCATGAAACTCTGATGGTTTGGTATTTTTAGCCACTTTTATGATATGATCATCACTCAAAAAAATTGAATGAATTTTTTTTTGTTAGAATTAATAAAATGACACGGGAGGTTGCGTCTTTTATCCTTTTGTTTGTTTATATACATTACTTAAAAGAAAAATAAGTAAAGCATTAAGCATTTGTACTTATGGAAATTCACCGAAAGATTTCACTGCCACGTGGATGTTGTAATCTATTGATATTTGGATTAGGGGGAGGTGCGGACTTCGACTTATGTGCTCCTTAATTACGACATTACCCTGTCCATGTCTATCATAAACTTATATGCCTATTATTTAAAATGATGTTTATCCATGTACGTTTGAATTAGTTCAGTAGTAGAATTTAAAGAAATATGGCAAATATAGATCTTCGTCAATGCCTTCTTATAATTGCATAAGAGATAGAAAGAAAATGTTGATATAATTACAAAATTAAATGTATATACTCAAACAGCAAAGAATTACGAGTTGCCCAGCGCATCCATCTGGCAGCTGGTACGGGAGTCGGGACAAATAAACAACCCACCTCAGAAGAGAGAAGACAAATTTAACGAAAAGCAAGGTGTCTTCAAGCTCTCTCTCTCTGTCTCTCTCACGTACACGCACACATCAAATACGTAAGTTGCTTCGATTTCATTCAAGTATCCAAAATTTCTGTTTTCTTATTCTTTTTCTGATTGTTCTTTTTTGCTATTATTTTTGATTGGTTGGTGAGTAAAATCGGACGAGATTGAGGATAACATTTTGATTTTTAGGTTCAATTTTTTTTGGTATTTGGGGTTTGGGAAGCTTTATGCTTGAATTCTCCGTTTGCCTGCTCTGAAATTCAGTGTAAGACTGTTGGAAATTACGTTTTCATTTTTTATTTTTTATTTTTGAAAATTATTCATTTCATTTCATTTTTTTAATTTTGTTATAATGAAATGATCTTTTCTTTTTTGGTGGTCAAAGCAATTTATTGTTTTCCCTGCTCAAGTTGCTTGCTTGAGCTCGTTATTTTCTTTGAAGAAAAGTAATTTAACCTCTATGTGGACCCATGTTTGAATCTAGATCCTGATTGATTAAAAATTCCTGTAATTTTATTTTACATTATTAGAAAACGTGAAAATTGCCCATCTTTGATTATTAGGTGAAGAAGTGTAATTTCTGATGGTTGACATTGCGATTGTTTTGATGTGGGCACCTCCGATGAATGCAGGAGGCAAGTTTGTTGATACACAAGTGACAGTTGGAGGGATCTGAGATATTTCAAAGGAGAACATGGCTTGTAGAGGATGTTTGGAGTGCGTACTGAAGCTCCTCAACTTTTTGCTCACCCTTGCAGGTCTTTCTATGGTTGGTTATGGGATCTACTTGTTTGTTGAGTATAAAAGAGCAGCAGGTGACACCCCCCTGGCACCTGTCAGTTATGATCCAAATTTGATGCAGCTTGGTCGCCCCATGCTTATAACAGTGTCTCCCTTGGAAAGTGATAAGCTTTCAAAAGCTTGGTATGACCCTTTGCCCCCTTTTCTTCTTTTCCTCTTGTGTTTGTTTGTGGTTGAGGGTAGCTGGGTTGAGGGACTTAGTCTCGGCTTTTGAGTCGCTGCCAGTCATTTTTTGTTTTAGGTTTGTAGTTTTAGGAAACATTCTATGTTGGTCTAGGTTTCAAAATTATAGTGCATAGATATTTTTAGTGATTCCTAGTTTGGATAGCATACATTGTGTTTTGATGCTCAATTTCAAAGTTAATGTTGGCATTTGGAATGTAGTGGGGCAAGTGAGATAAAATTCGAAGTAATTATGGTAGGTCGTCAAGTTGAGCAATGCTCAATTCTTCTTCCTGCAGAACTAATCAGTGTGCCTTTGTCTTTTCTTAAGTTATCTCATTTACATTTATCATCTAAAATTGGTGGTTGTGAGTTTGTTTTGCATTTATCATGTATGAAATATAGAAGCATTGGTCATGTGGGCTGTAAATTGGAATTTTAGCATTCTGGTAAGAGAAAGTTGTTATATATAGGTTGGAACGCCACTCATTTATAGTAGAATATCATGTGAATGCCCTCATTAAATTTATCTATTAAAAGGCCTTTTCACTTAGATCTGGCACAAGAACGTGGCTATTAATTTGTTGAAGGTGCTGGAATATTTCCACCTTTTATTTGGTTAGATAAATGTTGAGTTGTTTCCAATGGTTTGTACATGATATACCTTTTTAGCGTTTTATGTCCTCCTTGTGTGCACTCCTATTTCTATTTTTTATGATAAAAAGGCTTTAAAACTATAGTTTTGGAGGTTGAGATTGACTTAACCTTCCTTTTTCTCACTTAGGCTATTTCCATGTCTTGAACCAGCGCTTATGTGTCATTTCGTATGTAATTGACTTTTTATCCCATGATGAAGTTTCTAAGTGTGAGTTGTGGTTTGAGATTTTATGGATGATTTTAATTTCTTACCTATAGAGAGAGAAGAGACATAACATAAGTAGTGCTCTTGGCTCTCTTCATTGGATGAGTTGGTATTTGTTATATAGTGTGATGGACATCCTAGTTTTTATTCCTTTCTATGCAGGTTCCTATACGTATTTATTGCTGTAGGAGTGGTTCTTTTTGTCATCTCTTGTTTTGGATGTGTTGGGGCTGTAACACGGAATGGATGCTGCCTCTGTTGTGTATCCTAACAAAATTTTCAGTCTTAACTTGTTCAACACGTGAATTAGTAGAGTATTGTTCACAACATAATCTTGTTATATAACTTGTTTCTCCTGAAATAATGTAGCATCACATGCCATATTTACATTTAAAGCTCCCCTTTCTGCTCATGTGATCTTCACATTTTAGTGGATGAATGTGTAGATGCACTGTTGAACAGCCTGAGCATAAAAGTACTTGCTATTGGGCGTTAATTTTACTTAGATTTTAACACTGCTTCATCTTTCTTTTGCACCTCTGAACTAAGGTTAAAAAAAAAAATCCCTAACATGATATAGCATATTTCAGGCAACATTTTCTGAGACAGGAAGTAGTTGATAACTATATGAATTGGTTACCGCTTTGTCTATATAGTGTGATTGATTTCCTTAATCCAACTTAGTATTCAGTATTGATCATCTTGTTAATATTGGTGGAGTTGGGATGTGCAGCTTTTATTTTCTTCGACAAGAGCTGGAAAGAAGTTAGTGCTGTTTATTTTCCTCTTTTCTTCTCTGTGTAATTTATATGTTTTAACCAATACTCAGCAATTTTGGCATGTGCCTTTTGTTCACTCTTGTGCTCTAGGAACTTCCAGTCGACAAAACTGGAGATTTTGACATGATATTTAATTTTCTGAGAGAAAATTGGAAAATTGTGAAATGGGTTGCTCTTGGAATAGTCATTTTGGAGGTAAGCATTATTAGATGATAAGTCTTTCAATTGCTTTGATGAGGGCCAATGTTTCCAATGGCACACACTATCAGTAGTTGCTTACCATATCTGACTGCACAGTTTACAAACTCAGTCATATATTGCTGACACTTGTAGATTTGGTCTTAGATAGACCAAAGGTAGAAGCTTCTGAATAGAGAATAATAAACTGAAGACAGATTGTCTAGTATATATTGATTCTTCGTTTTTACTTCCTAAGTGATGACTATGAAACAACTATTGCATTCGTCATATTAGTCTTTATTTTGTAAAATGATAAAAAAATTTGTACAACTATTGCATTTGTCATATTAGTCTTTATTTTACTACCTTTCATTTTAATAGTTTTAAAATATTACTGATGTTGTTTTAAAAAGATTTCTTTAGACATTGACCAAAGATGCGATTTATACCTCAACATTTTACAAAAGGTTCAAGTAAGTTCCTACCATTATTTCTGGTATTATTTTTACTCCTTATTTAGGATGCAATGAGCACTGTTTTAATAATGTTAAGTGCAAAGTGGTATCAAAGATAACGATAGGAGTTTACTTAAATCTTTTGCAAAAGGTTGAGGTGCAAATCACACCTTTAGTCTTCTTTCTATGATATGATTCTATTTCTTTAGACCTGATCCTTAGGTAAAAGAGTCAGCATGATAATTATTTATCTACTTACAGAGAAGATTGATGAATTGCCTGTCTTGACCATAGCCTCATCTTTAAATACTTACTTTCTGAGAAGAAACATGGTGAAGTCCTTGTAAAGCTTTAGCAGAATCATACGCAGCCCTTTTTTTCATATGAAACCAATATTTCCTTTAAATTATTCAAAACTTAATAATAAACCACTAATGGCAGTGACATGAGTAACAATTGATGCAGTTCTTTGACGTCTGTGGTAATCTGACTTTATCTTCTTAAACTTTTTTCAGTTTAGTTACTTTAAATGTGCTTTAAAGCTTAGGTTTGCTTGCTCTTCTCTATATTGCTTCTTGAGTTGTCCTGATCCCATTAATCATTCAAACTACTGTCAGCACCCAAGTTCCTTTTGAATCCAACCCATACAAATATAAGTACTCTCAACTCACATACCCCTTTGTAAATGCTATATAATAATCCAGACCCCAAACTATACATTTCAGATTAGCCATATGATCACAAGTACTCTTTATGCAATGTTCAAGGGAAGTTTTGACTACTTATTGCTAACATAGGAGAGTCTATCTACTTTGATCTGGATTTCACTCTGTTCCTTCAGCTATTTTATAGACTGTGCTGGCTATCATCTCCTGAATATGATGAGGATAAGTCCAAATGTTGCAGGCTCTGATTTTCTTGCTAGCACTTTTGGTTAGGGCAGCTAATAAGCCAGTAGATTATGATAGTGATGATGAGCTTATTGCTTCAAGGCAACAAATCAGGCAACCTTTGCTTAACAGGCCAGCTGGGCCAGCAACAGGTTTACCTGTTACTGGCACCGTTGATCAGCGGCCTAGCAGAAATGACGCGTGGAGCACACGAATGAGGGAAAAGGTTTGTCTTTGCTTTCAATTAATACAGTGTATGTTGCTTCTTTGGAATATCTGGCATGTTTTAGTAGTTTTTTTGACAATGGGTCAAAATGGGAAAGTATTGAAAGTTTAAAGAAACTTATATACAATGAGCCTTTTTTATGTTTTGAGGTTAAGTCCACAAAATTTTGTTGCCTTCCCAATATGAGGTCATGAAGCTGTCGGTTTGCAGTGAACAAAATTGAAGATACTTTGAACATTCTTATACGATAATTTTATAATATGGCCTATATTCAGTTGTCTACTGTTTCGGTCATCATGTTAGAGTTTTATCTCAGTTTATTACCTATGCAGAAGCACTGTATCCTTGGTGTTTCCTGCTCCATTCTTACATTTCTTTATTCTCTTTTTATTGTTTGATTGGATGGGAACCAGTATGGGCTCGACACTTCTGAGTTTACATACAACCCAACAGAGCCTCACAGGCAAGTGTCTACCCAGCCTGCCGAAGAAAGAAGACGATGTACCATCATGTAATGGTTTTGGTAAGTTTTGCTGAGTTGGTCCCTTAGACAGGGGTTTGAGAGTTCTGTTGTTGTTTTTGTGTGCAGTAGATATTGTTAAGGGGTTCAGATCCCCACCCTTATGTAAGCAACCTTCTTTGTGATTAACAAAAAGAAAATTGACTTATGTATGATTGCAATTAATATTATCGGAAGGCATCTTTTATTCTGGATATTTCTGTTTTTCTGACTGTTCCCTGCCCTATTTTCCTTTGGTGCTTCTAATATTGCATTTCTACGAAGATACTCGACTGCATGACTGTGGGCAACACCAGACATTCTGGTTTGAGTAATATGCATTATGCAATATGACAGTTCAATTTTAGAACCAAGATATCCCAATTCATTAATGATTCCTATATGACATATGGATGAAGTGGAGCTCGTTTAACCCTTTTTTGCGCATACTTCCCATAACAATTTGCTTCAAAGAACGCATATTGCTGTTCGAACATTTTTTCAAATTGTCCATGTTTTTGTGGCTTGTTCGATTTTTAATTTTTGTTTCTAGTTTTGACCTAGTTATGGCTTTATGCTCTCAACCTGCAAAAGTCAAATTGGTTCAGCCCATATTGACTTCTTGATTATTGCGGTGACTTCTACAGCCCGGCCAAATTTTTGTTAAATTTAAAAGTATATAAAATTAAAGAGGTGATGTAGTTTTATCAATTCCATTGAAGCATCCTATACTTTAAAAATTTTGTGATATATTTAGTGAAAATTTCAAATTTCTTCTATTAAATTGTACAATTAACTTCGATTTGTGTAGTATGCTATGCTCCAAGGGGATGATTGACGATTAATAAGTTACAAGAAAAACATGTATCAAATAAATCAATTTATTTATCAATCATATTTATATATTACTATATATATGTAATATAAAAAAGAAATTATTATATTT
>JANZLC010000005.1:13531230-13545177 GCA_026413385.1 Erythroxylum gracilipes | reverse complement strand
CCAGTCCGATTCTGCCAGCCCAACCTCGACCACTCCAGCCAACTAAACAGACCAACATCATCGCGATCGACATCACTTCACACTCAGAAATGTTGTGCGACAGTCCTGTCCTCGCAGCTCGGGGCCTGGAAGTCGCAAGGAAACCCGCCCAAATGGACGGTGTTGAGGATCAAGCAGGGCCCAGCTTCACTACGAAACTCCCGATTTCTCATCCATCGGACCCTCCTGACATCGATGTCAATTTGGCCCTTCCGGATCCGGTGGAGCCCCCGGGGTAACTAGACCAGCAAACACAACAGTCCGTGGAGGAGGCGTCTAATGACGCTCCCCAGCAAGGTACCGTTTCGAGTTAATTGTTTTTATGTCTATTCTAATTTGGAACTGTCAAGGTGCTGGAGGGCAGCGCTTCCGCACCATCCTTCGTAATTATATTAGTCTTTACAAACTGGGGCTCCTGATCCTCTTGGAACCCCAGATTAGTGGTCAGCGGGCCCATACGTTTATTCAATCGTTGGGGTTTGACTTCTCCTTCCAAGTAGAAGCTGTCGATTTTTCAGGCGGGACTTGGCTTTTATGGACAGCCGAGCTCGACGTTGAGATTATCTTGGCTCACCGTCAATTTATCCATATTATGATCCGGTATCGGTCGCTCTCATTTGACTTTACTGCGGTGTATGCCAGCCCCCAACCCTAGATGGCCGGTGTTGGATTGGGTGGGACGTTCCGTCCATCACCCCTGGCTGGTCGGAGGGGATTTCAATGCTAAATTGGCTCTGTCCGATAAGCGCGGCAGGGCCTGTGCCTCCCACGTGGTCCACAAACAGTTTCGGGATTGGGTGCACAGAAATAGCCTCCATGACCTCGGCTACATCGGCTCTAAGTTTACCTAGCGCTGAGGGTCGGTTATGGCCAGGTTGGATCAGTTTTTTGGCTCTACGGAGTGGCTCCACACCTTCCCGTCTATGACCAATTATCATTTGCCGTTCTTAGGTTCAGACCACCGCCCTATGCGCCTTCTCCTCTAGTCACAATCCCCTAGACTTCCTTCTCCGACGGCCTTTAGATTTCAGAATGTTTGGTTGACTCATCCGTGGTTTGCTGACCTGGTAGCCTAGGATTGGACCCCTAGCGAGGGATCTTTGAGCCAGTCTCTTTTCGATCTCTCCCATCAGCTCGACCTCTGGAACTGCCATACGTTCGGGCACATTTTCTATCAAAAAACGCCTTTTAGCTTGTCTTCGGGGTATCCAACAAGCCATGACCGAGGACAATCTGGAGGATCTTCTAGCCCTGGAGGAACATCTGGGTCGAGAACTGCTGTAAGTCCTTCACGAGGAGGAAATTTATTGGAACCAGAAGGCCCGATGTGAGTGGATTTCGCAGGGCGATCGGAACACTTGTTACTACCACACATTCACCCTTGCTAAGCAACGAACTCTTCACGTCGACCGCCTTCCTACTCCCCACAGGGTTCTTGTCACGGATCGTTGTGAACTTCTCCGCTTAGCGTAGGAGTTTTTTGCTCAGCTATATACCCAAAAGGACGGTCGGTTTACCCCCTTTCAGCTCTCCGGGGCCTTCCATCCTCTTTCTGTGGCCAGCCTAAGCGATCTAGCCTTACCAGTCCACCCGCTGGAAATCCGTCATGCTATTTTTGGCATCAATCCTACTAAAGCCCCGGGGCTTGATGGTTTCAATGCCCTTTTCTTTCAGAAAAACTGGGCGCAGGTCAGCCCCAAAATTACGGCGTTCATTCAAGCTGTGTTCCGGCAGGACCAATGGGATGCGGAGCTAAACCATACCCTCCTGGTGCTAGTCCCCAAGCTCCCCTCCCCGACAAATTTCGGTCAGTTTCGACCCATTAGCCTGTGTAACGTGACCTACAAGATTATCTCCAAGGTCATTGTCAATCGTTTGAAACCTCACCTGGACTCCCTCGTGCGGGAGACTCAATGCAGCTTTATCCCTGGACGCTACATTACTGATAACATCATCATCGTCCAAGAAGCCATTCACTCGATGCGAAAAAAGCAAGGGAGGTCAGGTTTCTTCGCCGTCAAAGTGGACCTAGAGAAAGCTTATGATTTCCTTCGATGGGATTTCATTCACGATACCTTAGTGGATATCGGCTTGTCGGCGCATTTCATCTGGGTCATTATGAAGTGCGTGACCACTGTGACTATGCAAGTTGCCTGGCAAGGAACCCGTTCTGCCACTTTTCAACCTTCGCGGGGGTTTCGCCAGGGTGACCCCATATCGCCCTACCTTTGTGTCTTATGCCTGGAACGGTTAGGCCACCTTATTTCCCGACAAGTTGCCCTCGATCACTGGCGGCCGCTTACGCTGAGCCCTACCGGACCGCCGCTCTCCCATCTTTTCTTCGCAGATGACCCGGTCCTGTTTGCTGAAGCTACTGACTGCTAGACCCGAATTATTTTAGAGACGCTGGCAGCGTTTTGTCAGGCTTCGGGTCAGCTAGTCAGTCTGGCCAAAACTCGGGTCTTCTTTACCCCAAATCTGTCGCCTGCGACTATTACCCGTCTCAGTCAAGCCCTAGGCTTCAAGCGCACGTATAACCTGGGTAAGTACCTTGGGGTTCTAGTGCTTCATGCGCAATCCTCGAGAGGTACCTACCAGTATGTCCTAGATCGGGTCCATTAGAAGTTGACCGGTTGGCGGGCCCGACAGTTATCCCTCGCAGGTTGTGTCACCCTCGCCCAATCGATGATCTCGGCCCTTCCTCTTTACGCGATACAAATGGTGCGTTTGCCTCGGTAACTTTGTGATGACTTAGAGACGATCATGCGCAATTTTATTTTGGAATCCACGGCGGACCAACGGAAAGTCCACCTGGTTAACTGGGAGGCTGTCTGTAAGCTCAAAAAGACAGGTGGTCTCAGCCTCAAACAACTGAGGACCTCCAATGATGCCCTTCTGACCAAATTGGGTTGGACTCTTCTCACTCAGCCATCGGCGCTTTGGGTCCGCATCGTTCGAGCCAAGTGCCGTTTGGACCCTTCCCAGCTCCACCTCTCCATTTCTAGGCGAGGAGCGTCGAGTTTTTGAAAAGGAGTTGCTGCGATTTGGCCCTTTGTTCGGCAAGGATCGACCTGGACACTAGGCACTGGCAGGCAAATCCATTCTTGGATGGATTATTGGGTGTCGACTGTGGGACCCCTCTATTTAGTGGCGACCTCGCCTATCCCTCCCACCGCGCTCTCTGCTAAAGTGGCCGATCTGTACTCGCCGGAGGGCCATTGGCTCTGGGCGGAGTTCCAGCAATACCTCCCTGGTTCGGTTTATATGGCTATCGCTGCTGTTTCCCCTCCATTTTTGGCTGTGGCGGAGGATGAACTGAAGTGGGGTCCGACTCCTTCTGGCCGGTTCACAGTGGCGTCCGCCTACGAGCTTATTGAGGGGTCCCCCACTGTAGACCAAGCCCGTCTCTGGGACCTTGTCTGGAAATGGCCAGGACCTCAGCGCATTCGCGCTTTCCTCTGGCTAGCCTGTAAAGACAAGCTCCTTACTAACATTCAACTGGTAACTCGACACCTATCTGCAGATCCCGGCTGCCACCATTGTGGTCATGTGGAGACTACACTTCATGTGCTCCGGGACTGTACGCGGATACAGGCTTTCTGGCGGCACCTTTCCCCTGAAGGGCTCGATACCTCCTTCTTTCAGACAGCTCTGGACAACTGGCTGTTCTCTAATCTTACGCTTCCCACCAGAGTACTCCAGGGGAGCTGGCCTACCACCTTTGGAGTTGCCTGTTGGATGCTTTGGGCGTGGCGTAATAAGTGCATCTTCACCGACGAGTTTGTGTGGCCAGTGGCTGGCCCTCGCACCGTATTAGCTTATGTTGAAGAGATACATCGAGCTCGGTCGCTGGTTAGCTGTGTGGTCCCTCTGCTGGGCCTCTCCTTGGGTAGTCTAGTGGGGTGACAGAAATCGCTAGACGGTCGGGTTAAACTTAACACGGATGGCGCGTTTCAACATCGGTCATCCACGACGATGGCCGGTGGACTTATTCGCGATCAACTGGGACAGTGGTGCGGTGGCTTTCTCCAGCACGTCGGCCGGGGGTCGCCACAATCAGCGGAACGGGGCATCCACTCCGGTCTCACCTTAGCTTGGGAACTCGGCTACCGCCGGGTCCTCCTTGAAGTGGATTCCTTTGAGGTCATTAATCTTCTTTCTTCTCCTCATATGCAGTTTCCTGACAATCCTTCTTTGTTGACAGGTATCCGAGGTCTCCTCCACCGCGGTTGGGAGGTGCACGTGCAACATGTCCCTCGGGAGGGCAACCAGTGCGCAGACTAGTTAGCTGCCCTCGCGGACCAGGTCGACCCAGGACCTCACCATCTCTAGACGCCCCCTTTGTCAATTATGGAGCTACTCCAGCGGGACCAGATAGGTTTTATGTACCGTCGAGCAGAGCGTTAGCTTAGCCTGCTTGGATTTTTCTTCCTTTGTATTCAAAAAAAAAATCTTCAGAGATATATGTATACATATATAATGCACATAATTTAAAATACAATAAAAAGCCCACGTTTAAATAAAAGTAATTTTCACCGTCCATCCAATGGCACCAGCTGACTTAAACACATATATTTTAGTGTCAACCCCTATCCCAAAGGTCTGGTTTTGCTATTGTGGGGTCTGTTGGATATCTCGAGATTTCTTTTTAATCTCTTTTTTAAGTACCCTAATCATGCTTTTGATATATTGTTTGTTTGTCTGTCTTTTTATAAATAAACATATAGTTATTGGTCCCAATCACTTGGTCAGTTGCTTTGTGTTGTCTCGTATTATGTTGATTATAAATATTACGTACTTCATTTTGTTTTTGGTGGGAGATAATCCTGCTCAACTTGAATTGTCAACAGGTCTGGGGTTTGAGTGTTATGTTTTGGGTTTTACCTGTTCTACCAATCAAGTTGCTAAGAAGTAATAATCCTGCTCACCTTGATTCGTCAACAGGTCTGAGGTTTGGGTGTTATTGTTTTGGGTTTTACCTGTTGTACAAATCACCTAGATTTGTCAACAGGTCTGAGGTTTGAGTGCTATGTTTTGGGTTTTACCTGTTCTACCAATCAAGCATCAGTGGATATCTCTAGGGACTAATTGTTAACGTGAAAGTGACGTCCTGATGTTGATTTTGTGTTGAAATTTTCAATAATATCATGGTTTCCTGTTATATATCTATACTTTTTCCTATCCTTTCTTTTCATTCGTACCATGAATCTTCTTTTCTTTGTCTATGACCCACGGGGTGACCCATGACCTATTAAACTCGTTACTTAAACTTGCACGCACCATAAATTCGAGACTGAATCACAGGAACCTTTTTATTTTATTTCTTTTCATTTTGTACAAAACACTAATAGCTTTTAGTGTAACAGAATTATATTAGCTGTATATTCTGTTATAGATTCCACAACACCAATAACATTTCTTTATATCTAGTATAAAATTTCTATCTATACATATTCAGACTACGATAAAATAAGAACTTTCTTCGTGAGCGTAAACCTTCTTTTCACTTTGCATCCGGAAATAAGGTTACCATTGAAAACACTTATTTTAAGTACTAATCTTCTGGCAATCTGCTGCTTCTGCTTGTTCATTTATTAAACGACTTTGCTTTCAGAGTCTGCTATATTTTCCTTCAGTCTAAGAACTTTGATCCTCGGAGACAATGAGTGCCAGAAGAGGTAGACGTTCTGAGGTATGCTTTTAAAGGTTTATGGAGCTGTCTTAAGTTCAACCATTTGTTTCTTTCATATTAGCTAGATGTTTTGATTGCAGCCCTTTTGCCCTTCTCTTGTCATAAAGAAATGGTTGAACATAAAGCCTAAGGTGTATGATTTCAGTGAAGATGAATACACAGAAAACGAGAGTGAAGATGATGGTACACACACTTTAGCTTTCTTTACCGTAATCATTGGGTATTGTATTTTTATCCTTGCTTTTCTGCAACCTTTTATACAGCTTGTTCTCTGAAAGACGAAAGAGCCATTGGGGATGAGAATCATGCTCAACGCACACAGGGAAACCAGTCTGATTTCCGTAGTCAAATTTCAGGCAATATCCTCTTTTACGAAATGCTTCTGTCAAATCTTAGTATTGACTATTCCATTTCTCTGTTCCTCAATCCAATGCTATGATAGTAATATTTGATTTTGTATGCCTCCACTGAAGCTTGAATGAATGACCACAAGTAATCATCCTAGAGGTTAAACGATGCGTTCTTTGTGCAGTGTCTAAGATTGAACCTCAAGCCCATGCTTAATCCTGTTATTAGTCAATCAACTCCAGAAATTAAACAAATCAACTTGCTCATTCATCTCACCACCTAAGCCTGAAATTGTTGAAACAGATTCATCGTCTGCGGGCTACGCGTTGCGACACAGGCGAGGAAAATCAGAAACTTTGCGTGTTCAGGACATAAATAATAAGGATGTCAGGTTTGGACGTGGTTTTCCTACTCCTAAACATTTACCTTGAAGATACATCCGTACGTCTTGATTATTAAGAGAGGATATACGATGATTGGATACATCTGCAGGGTTACAGTAGGCACTTGGAATGTTGCTGGAAGACTTCCACAAGAAGATCTAGAGATTGACGACTGGCTTTGCAGTGACGAACCAGCAGACATGTATATCATTGGGTTAGTTTCTCCTTTATTTCTTATTTCAATTTTGTACTACTTTTTAGTGTAAAAATATATTCAAGGGACTTCAAAAGAGAACCAGGAAAATTTCTGCCTCTGCGGCATGCATGAATGAATGCCTGTACTTTTGTCTGTTTGATCGCGTCCATCTTTTATTCATCTGATGTGAAATGTTCCAAAGAGCTATATAGTTCTCCGTCCAAATTCTGACACAAACCCAACTCAGCCAAGCCATGATGCTCATAGAAAACGATAAAAGCAAGCTTTTCAACAACTACTGTAAGCTAATAATAAAAAGCCCTTTTAGAGAAATTTTCTTGTAATAATTAAGATTTGAATATCTCTACTTCATCTAATGCTCCTCGGATAAGGTTCATCTCATATCTGCTATCTGCTATCTGCTACCAGCTAAACTTTCAAGACAGGAAACAAATTCATATACATCACAAGATTAACCCAGATATCAAAGTAGATACCCGTACGATTTTGGAAAGGTTGAGTTTCAGTTTTGACTTGTTTTCTTTGCATATGTATATTGAACTTGAGAATCTTCATCCATTCCAAGCAGTATCGTGCTCAAGTGCCAGATCCATTTGTGAGGTTTTTCATTCAAAATTGTCTAAAAGATGTCATACTTTGAGCTGAAATCACTGCATATGTGGTCTGCTCTACTTAAGAGTCTGTATTAACATCCCTGTCTCAATATGATGCCGCTTTTTACCTCAAACTGAAATATTTGGTAGGAGATAATTTTAATTATTTCTTGAAGAGGATGTCCCTCTTATATGGCTCATTTTTCCCTTTTTCCAGATTCCAAGAGGTTGTCCCTTTGAATGCTGGGAATGTGTTAGGTGCAGAGAGCAGCCGACCAATTCCAAAATGGGAGGCACTCATTAGAAGAACTCTTAACAAATCTTTGCAGCAGGAAACGAAGCACAAATGCTATAGTGCCCCTCCGTCTCCAGTGTTGAGAACTTCTTCTGTTGCTGATGAACTTGCAGATGAGGTTGATGCTCTGCCATTGGAGGCGTTGACTGGGGAGTACTTGGCAACAAATGATGGTTCTGACATTGAAAGACATAGCTTGAGTCAAGTAGTGAGCATTAGGAAAAACTTACACCTAAAAAGAATATATGGCATTGATTGTGACAACAGATTAGACTGGCCTGAACGTTCTTTAGATGCAAGCCCACAAGTCATCCCTTCCAATAACAAGCTACGTAGAGTATTCAGCAGTTCTGCAAGAATGGGCTTTGGTTGGATAGAAAATCCTTCACTACTCAGTCCTCAAATTTTGCCACTGAACGGCAGTGGCCTTAAACGATCTCATCACAGCTCTGGAAACCTGAGCAATATTTGGGTGGAGCAGCAAAAGAAACTTGACATTGCTGGTGCTATTGATACTCTTGAGGATGTTTATGATGGGCTATCTGATGAAGAGGATGATACTTTCTTAGAATTACCAACTGAACAGAACAGCAATGAATACAGCCAGCATAGTTTAAAGTCACGCCCTAAGTATGTGCGTATTGTCAGCAAGCAAATGATTGGTATATATGTATCGATCTGGGTTCGTAAGAGGTTGAGAAGGCACATAAACAATTTGAAGGTCTCCCCTGTTGGAGTTGGTCTTATGGGCTACATGGGAAACAAGGTAATACCTTTTCCCATTTTTGATTAGTCTATCTTATTCAATATAACTGTTTCATTATAGTATCAAGTGCCGTTTTAACGGTGAGACATTGTTTTGCTATATTAATAGAAGTTAAAACAATCTTTGAAGAAGTAATAAGGGGATCAGAATGAAACCCTGTATAATTTCTTTGTAAATGATTGTGTTCTTCGTCATATTTTGTTTTAGATATACTAGGATGTTTTGAAACTTTTCACTAGTTTCATTTGATTGTATTCAGATGAGACGAAAATGGTACCATACAAATAATGATCTTGCTGTGAGGTTCTAACTTCTCAGCAAACGTTGGAGATCACAAGCAAGATATTACGTATATTCATTAAACATGAGTGACCATGCGCTTGTTCTTTAATTTCTGGATTGCTGATGTAGGGATCTGTTTCTGTTAGCATGACTCTCTTCCAGTCAAGGTTGTGCTTCGTTTGTTCTCATCTGACCTCAGGTCAAAAGGATGGGGCTGAACAACGCCGTAACGCCGACGTATATGAAATTATACGCCGCACTCGTTTCTCTTCTGTCTTTGACACGGATCAACCACAGACCATACCATCTCATGAGTAAGCGTCATTTTACTTCAAAGCACATAAGATTCATTACGATTTGTTCAATCTGTAAAGTTTACTGTCAAATCGCTTTCATTTTAACTGAGGTGGGACTTGCAATAATTATGAATCTGTTTCTAAGATCAAATTCCAAATTAGAGTGCTAGTTCGTTTACTTCTGCAGCAAATTCCAAATGACCATACAAGGAGTTCTATAAACCAGTAAGGAGAGGAAGAGATACGAAGAATTTGACCTTGATTAAACAAAACAATAAAACTAGGTGGCTGATGATTAGATTTAGACCATCAAAGGATGGTGTTTTTTAGCATAATAACCTTTCATTTCATATTATGTATTTCTGGCACATGAATTTGTGATGTGATGCTTCGACATACAGTCAGGTATTCTGGTTTGGGGATTTGAATTACCGTCTCAATATGTTGGACACAGAGATAAGAAAACTTGTTGCACTTAAGCAATGGGACCAACTCATCAACAATGATCAGGTGAGAAACGTGTCTCTTGAGAGTTTCCTTTCTGGTGAGTAGTATGTTTCTCAAGAGTTACTGCACCTGGTCTACACTGATTGAGCCATCCTGATGATAACAAAAATGTAATCTCATTAAACCGGTTGGTAGACTCCTAATAGACAGCGAAAGCCACGTCATAAACAGGAACTTCGTTTGGAAGTTTCTGATCTTATGATGAGAGCTTCCTGCAATATTCTAAAATTTTTGTCCACAGAAACTGATGTTGAAACTGCTTTGAAATTTCTTGGTATTGGTTTTCGTTACTTATTCATCTTGTTTTGATCAAACAATCTATGCGGCAGCTAAACAAAGAACTCTGCAATGGGCATGTGTTTGAGGGATGGAATGAGGGAGTAATAAAGTTTCCTCCCACATACAAGTACGAAATAAATTCTGATAGATACGTTGGGGTGAATCCAAAAGAAGGGGAGAAAAGGAGGTCTCCAGCATGGTAAACACTAGTATGAAAATAATAGATTTAGAATTTCTGACACCCAATAGAAAATATCATTGCACATATATATATATGTATAATCATCTCACTCAATCCATGATTTGTTGGTGGAATTTGGTACATGTTCAATTATGAAGGAAGCAGTAGTAGTTACTCTAGTTTATTTGGCATCATGTTGCAGGTGTGATCGAATACTTTGGTTAGGAAAAGGAATAAAACAACTCTTATACAAGCGAGCTGAAATAAGACTCTCAGATCATCGACCTGTTAGCTCAATGTTCTTACTTGAGGTCGAAGTCTTGGATCAACGGAAGCTCAAAAGGCACTCAATGTTAACACTGCAGCAATACATCCTGAGATTTTTCTAGGTGAAGATGGGAATTGAGACTCACCAGGTGAATGGTAACCATATCTTATGTTAGTGGGGTGATAACTAATCTATATAGTTCGTAGAAGATAAAGATAAAGATGGAATTTATATGATTAGCGAAATCGTGTGTTGATCTCCATTACTATTGATTAAATTTTGTACTTTGTTTAGTGCTATGGTGGCTTGAGTATGCATGCATCTTATGTTGAATTAAATTGTTTTGTGAAACCAGCTGTATTGAAGCTTGCGGAGGATCTTGCAATGACAATCAAGATAAAGAAGAGAGGAAGGGTGAAGACCACTGAAGCTTCCAAGATATCTCAGAAAACTTGAACTAATGATCATGGGGATAATTTAGAAGACCATGCATCCAAGAAGTGAAATTTTGAAGATTGAAGATTAAAGGAGAAAGCCTGAAGAGGAAAATGAAGAAACCTGCAGAAGTGAAAAAAACCGAATAGTTTGTTGATGTCTATGAAAATCTTGAAAGTTTTTCCTGAAGCTGAAATGCGGAATGTGTTAAAGCTGTCAAAGCACAAGATCAAGCTGAGAGTGAAGTTAGAGGATGTTAGTTAAAGCTTGTCCAATTCGTACCACAAAGCATATACAAGTGGTCCTGCATATCAGATTCTGTTTTTCAAAATCAATGGCATTTAATGCATGCCAGTTGCTGTTTTTACATATATTTTGTTTTTTAGCTGATCAAAGGGACAATGAGACGTGTTAAGCTCCTGTCTCTTGGATTATAAGCATGCTTTTAATTCCTAGCCTTTGTTTTTTTCAGATGTTTTTTTTAAAAAACCATGTAAGAGCTGAATATAAAGTTCATCGTCTTCTTCTTGAAATGAATTAGAAAAACTTTATCTTCGTCCAAAAAAACCTTGCCCTTTCTTTTTGTTTTCAAAAGTTCATCAAAAGTTTTACTTTTAGTGTTAGCCAATTGCAAAATCACAATATATAGACATTGGTTCTGAAATTTTATTGTGAAAGCAACCAAACTTTACATTCAAAAACCAAACCTTACAATCAAAACCAAAAGATATACTATTCTACACTTAAGAGGAAGTAACATTATACATTTTGAGAAGATTGTTCGAAAACAACAAAAAATCCAGAACATTAGGATTTCTGAGCTCGACAATTGCAAAGCTTCAACCAGCAAGCTTCACAACCAGCTGCTTGAGTGAAGTCAAGGAGACATTGAATCATCTTCTTAGAGTGGTATCAGAGCTACATGGTTCATACAACCTAGACTGAATCAAAACATGGCAGGCGTGAATATTCCTATAATGAACTTGTAGAGCATTCAGGCAAATATACCAGTTCTAGTTGGTGAAAACTATAAGGCGTGGGCACATAGAGTTGAAGATTGTCTCAAGATTTATGAATGCTGGGATGTAGTGAATGAAGGAATAGCTGAACATGAGGGAATAGCAGACTTAACAAAATAGCAAGCAAAAAGGTTAAATCAGGATAGAGACAAAGATTTTAAGGCCCTCATTTTTCTGAGATCTGTGGTGAGTGAGGCCATATTGTTGAGACATGCTGGGTATAAGAGTTCAAAGGAGTTGTGGGATATATTGAAGTTAGAACATGTAGGATCTGTTCAGTCGTTGAGGTTGAAGAAACAAGCAGTAATGAGAAGTTTTGAAAATTTCTCAATGGGGGATGAAGAGAATGTAGCTGCTGCAAAAACAAGATTAATGAGCTTGGTACAACAATTGAAAGAGTTTGGTGAAAACACGAGTTCAGAGAGGTTAGTTGACAAATTTTTAAGCAGATTACCTCTGAGATTTGAAGCTAGTATAGCTCCTATAGAGTGACAATTTAGCAATGATCCTGATTCTGTTACATTGGAGCAACTCTGTAATGTGTTAGAAATGCATGAGGACAGGCATGGGGTTAGAAGAGAAGGTGAGGAGTATGCACTGAAAGCTGAACGTTTCAAAGTCCCAGAAAATCCACCTTTCCAAAATCAAACCAAAAACTTGAGCCAAAATCATTCTGAACCAAGCATGATGTGATTACAGACTCACTAACTTTCACAAAACCTCCCACAGAACAACCAACATCAGTTCCAGATAACTACATTTCCACAGAACCATCCCTACAAAAACCAAATGCAATACCAACAACCCCAAATGTATCCTCAAATACAATACCCTCCACAAATGCCTTACCTAAACTTCCAAAACACTAACCAATTCCCTGGAAACAATGCCAGTCGAATGCAAAGTGGATCAAGAACAACAAAATGGGGTATGTTTATGGACCCCGTTTCCGGAGCCCAACATCCGGAGTCCTGAACCTTGTGCTTGAAACCCTGAAGGTCATTCCACATTGGTGTTGAGCGCACACTACTTAACCCTCAAAATCTTAAGTTAACCTCTTCATAGAACTTGTAACCCTAAGCCTTAAGTTTGTTTTGAAGCAAGAATCACTTAAATTGGAGCTCTATAGCTCAAAATATGCTTAAAAAGCATAGTATGCTCATACTTCAAACATGCTCTCCTAACCGACCTCTCACTTACTTTTATGCAAACTTCCTCAATTTAACTCCAAATGGTACCAAGTTTTCAATAGTGAAATATAAACATCTTAGGAAACTATTTGTCCAAGAATCATATCAATTGGAGGTCGGATGAAGGAATTATTCCCAAAAGAATAGACTATGTTCACACCCTAAATCGATTTGAACCTCTGTTGGCGCGATCACCTTAACTTTCACCAAAAACGTCGGATTGCTTTCGTTTGTGGACCATTAGAAAGTATACTTCAAGGGCTACAACTTTCATGAAGACTACAAATCTTGATTCGTCATCTAACAGTGTTCAAAAGCACAATCTTTCCCGTGAATGTCCGTTAAACAGACATGCATGTCCATTTAACGGATATGAATCGAGCTTTAGAGGCCAAATGACCCGAGAAGGTTCATGTCTGTTTAACGAACATTGACTGGATAAAGGGTGTTTTTCCACCAGAGAAGGTCCATTAATGTCCGTTTAACGGACATTGGAGTTCCCCAAAGCCTCCAATGCCTCTCCAAAGCCTCCAACCTTCAACCTAACACCACAAACACTTATACACTCCCCAAATTCATTTATTCCAATGCCAAAACACTTCATAACAACTCCACAAACACTTCATAACAACTCCTTATCAAGTTCAACTCACCAAATTTCTCAAATCTCAATCATCAAATTCATCAAAACCTCAATCTTGCAACATTCATCATAGCTGTCACAAGCACAAAACCAAAGCAACATCCTAACTTGCAACATTCATAATTCTCCATTCCGACATCCAAAAATCACAAATTTCATATCGTTGGAAAGATCAAAAGATCTTCTATAACTTTCAAGAAGACAATATCCATCAATTCCACACAGAATTTTCCAGAATTTCACTTGAATTCCAAACACAATCAAACCCTTATGCAGATGTGAAAATAGCAAAGTAAAAACTTGAAATGGCATAAACAACATAATGCATTTGTATTTCTTTTACATCAAAAAGTAGGAGTTTACAATGTTTTAGGGGGCATTTCAAGCCACTTTACAACATAATCCAAAATACAACTTAACAAAAGTAACATTTTCTCAAAATGCATCTAAAGCATTGTTTTACAATTTTCAACTTCCAAAAGAACAAAAGAACAAAAACGCAAAATGGAGTGAT
>JANZLC010000005.1:13465137-13488553 GCA_026413385.1 Erythroxylum gracilipes | reverse complement strand
TTCTTTCTACCAGAACAGCAAGAAATTTAGATTTAAGATTGAGAGAGAGAAACAATGGATCTAGGACGTGGAAAGTGCCGTAAAGTCTATACTAACGCGTGATTTACTTCATAGTCAATGTCTTTTTGATAAGGCCGAAATAGGATATAATGAAAATAGCAATATCAGGCCATACAAAAACTTCTTTGTTAAATCCAATAGTAGCTATAGCCAAAATAGCAGGAACCTGGTAAGGGGAAAAAATCATAACATCTCCTCATTGATCTCTGTTGTGCGATTATTATGGTAGACATGATCATATTAGTCACTCTTGTTACTTTTAGAAAATGAAAAAACTATCTGAAATGTATGTTTAGAGACTGAAAGGTCAAACTACTAACGTGAAAGGACCCAGAAAGTTTTGGGTACCTAAAATGAGATAATATACTCTGCAGATATACTTCAAAATGGAGACAAAGGAAATTCAATGGATAGTTGATAACGACTGTTCGAGACATATGACAGGTGAAATATCACATTTCAACTATATTAAAAGGAATAACAGAGGTAATGTTGTCTTTGTTGATAAAAATAAGGCAAAGGTCACTCGAATTGTAAAATCAGTGATTATAACTCTGCTTCTATTGATAATGTTATTTTTTGTTGATGGATTGAAACATAACTTGCTTAGCGTAAGTCATTTATATGATAAAGGTTATAGAGTTACTTTCTATGTGTCACACTGTGAAATAATTGACAATCTCAATAATAATATTGTGTTCATTGGTCTTAGAAATCAGAACATATGTTGTGCTCAATTGGAAGATATATCTTCTCAAAGTGATAAGTGCTTTTTCTCAATAAAAAGGAACTTATCTGGCACAAAATATTTAGACATGTTAGCATAAGCATTTTATCAAAATTGTCCAAAAATGAGTTAGTAAAAGGACTACCGAATTTGAAATTTGAGAGCAACCAGGTTTGTAAAGCTTATTTAAAAGGAAAACAAATCAGAAGTAACTTCCCTCCTAAAAATATTGTAACTACTAACCAGCCACTTGAACTTGTGCACATGGATATATTTGGTCCTATTAGGACTCAAAGTTTTGGTAGCAAGCATTACGATTTTATTTTAGTTGATGATTTTTCCAGATTTACATAAGTTTATTTTCTATCAAATAAAGATGATACTTTTGAAGTCTTTAAGAAGTTTTGTAGGAAAGTTCATACTGAAAAAGGGTACTGCATTACATCGATTTGAAGCAATCATAGAGGAGAATTTGATAACAAAACATTTGAAGACTTTTGCAACGAAAATGGTATAACTCATAACTTCTTATGCCCAAGGACTCCTCAGGAAAATGGAGTTATTGAGAGAGAGAATAGGACTCTCATAAACATGGCCAGAACAATGCCGTGCGAAAGTGGCCTACCTTATTGTTACTGGGTAGAAACCATGTTAACTGCTTGTTATATACTCAATAGGTGTCTCATAACACCTATTCTGAAAAAAGATCCCTTATGAGTTGTGGAAAGGAAGAAAACCAAATGTTATTTACTTTCGAGCATTTGGATACAAATGTTTCGTTCTAAACAATGGAAAAGAAATCCTTGGAAAGTTTAATGCGAGATCAGACGAAGCTATTTTATGGGCTACAGTACTATTAGCAAAGGATTCAGAGTATATGATAAAAGAACAAAGAAGATAGAAGAATCAATACATATGGTATTTGATGAAGCATTACCTTCGACGACAACAACTGACTCTGATGATGAAGAGCATCCATTGGTACCTAAAAATACATTAGAGAATCAAACTATACCCATAATACCTTCAGAATTATAAAATCAAGAAGGCCCCTCTGAAGCTAGAACAGAGTAGGCTCCTTTATCTCAGTAAGAGCCTATTAAAAAAAACACTGAGAGAATGGAGAGGTCTTGATAAACTTCAATATATTATAGGAAATCCCTCTGAAAGTCTAAGAATAAGATCATCGTTCAAGAATAACTTTTTTTCTCTCATCTCATGAATAGAACCAAAGACCTTTGAAGAGGCCCTTGCTGACGAAAACTAGGTCTCAATCATGAAAGACAAATTGAATCAATTTGAGAAAATCAAAGTCTGGAATCTGGTACCTTATCCTCAAAACAAGTTAATCATGGCTCGGTGGGTATTTCGAAACAATCTTGAAGAAAATGGTAAGGTGGTAAGAAACAAAGCTAGACTTGTAGCTTAAGGTTACAATCAATAAGAAGGTGTTGATTTTTATGAAATTTATGCACCTGTTGCTAGATTGCAATCAATTAGAATTTTACTTGCATTTGCATGTTATAAAAACTTCAAGTTGTTCCAAATGTATGTTAAAAGTGCATTCTTAAATGGTTACATTAACGAAGAAGTATTTATTAAGCAATCCCCAGGTTTTGAAGATTAAAACCATCTGGATTACGTGATGAAGTTAACCAAAGCTCTGTATGGTTTAAAGCAGGCTCCTCGAGTATGATATGAGAGGTTAATTGGTACTACTAATCTATCCTTCTGTGAAGAATTCTCAACGTTAATGCAAAGAGAGTTTGAAATAAGCATGATGGGAGAATTATCATTCTTTCTCAGATTACAAATCAGACAAACAAAACAAAAAGGAATCTTTATTAACCAAGACAAATACACAAAGGAACTCATCAAGAAATATCATTTTGAGAATGCCAAACTGATGGGTACTCCCATGTACATTAGAATTAAACTTGATAAAGATGAAGAAGGCAAAGCTATAGATGAGACAAAGTATAAAGGAATGTTTGAATCACTACTATAAGTTATAAGCTCAAAACCATACATTATGCTTAGTGTGTGTCTTTGTGCATGCTATCAATTAAATCCAAAAGAAAGCCACCTTCAAGTAGTCAAAAGAATCTTTTGATATCTCCACTGAACTATGGATTTTGGACTACGGTATCCAAAAACTGATTCATTTGACATAGTGGGCTACTATAATACAGATTATGCAAGTGATAAAGTTGAAAAAGCATAAGTGTTCACTGTCAATTTCTTAAAGGATGTCTAGTATCTTTGTCCTGCAAGAAGCAAAATTGCACAACGCTTTCTACGATTGAAACGAAATACTTAGTAGCTGCCAGTTGTTATGCCTAAATCTTATGGATGAAGCATCAACTACATGATTTTTCTCTTAGCTTTTCTCATATTCCTATATTATGTGATAATACTAGTCTTATTAATCTATCTAAAAATCCTATGCATCATTATAGGACTAAGCATATAAAAATTAAACATCAATTTCTTAGAGATCATGTTTTAGAAGGAGTCATTGATCTTTTGCATGTTAATAATGAGAATCAAGTAGCCGACATTTTCACCAAGCCACTCTCTTAAGATAGATTTTGCATGTTAAGAAAAGAGCTTAGTATGTGCAAACTCTCTGATATTATTTTTGCATGAATATTTTTTGCTACTTGTCTTTGCATTTCATTTGGTAAGCTCCTTTTATTCTATTTCCTTAGAAACTCTCTCTTAGTTTAGTAGGCTCTTTATATTTTAGAAGGCCCCTTTTAGTTTAGAAGCCTTCTTTTAGGTTAGTAGGTTTCTTCTATATTAGAAACTCTCTCTTAGTTTAGTAGGCTCTTTATAATTTAGAAGGCCCCTTTTAGTTTAGAAGCCTTCTCTTAGGTTAGTAGGTTTGTTCTAAATTAGAAGGCTCCTCTTCTTTTGAGAAGGATTCTCTCGAGTTGACATTCTAAATGACACGTGTCTTAAAAATAGGGAGCCATTCATGGTGTCGTTTTAGTTTTTTAAAGACGTTCACACAGTTTGACAACTCTACGTACCCGTCTGTCAGAAGATATGCAACCAATTACGCTTCCTCTTTTGGCCTGTAAGTCTACTCATCATCTCACGAGATCAATGCTCAGGAATCACTTGGTATACCCTAAGAACTTCTCTCTTCTTCTCATCTCTGTCATTCTCATCTGCGTCGCTTATTCTCTCTACACTCTAAGTCTCTACATTCTTATTGCCTCTTGTTTTCTCTCTTAAACATCACAAAGCTCAATTACAATGGCAAGAACATAATAAAAAGGATAGAAGAAAATTTTGGCTCCAACTTCTAGCTATAGTGAAATACCTCGTCATAAACAAACCTTTGCTTCCGATTCCTTGTCTTTGTCTCCCAAAGTAGGTTCTCTAGACACTACTATCAAACCTGTTTCTGTCTCCTCAAAGCTCCAAACTTCAAAAATACTAGTTAGGAGACCCCAGAAGATAGGAAAAAGAGGATTGTTGCTATGTTATCTTTAGAATATCTTGATTCCTCTTCTGATGACAAAGAAGAAACAATCGAAAAACAATATGCTTTTGACTCAGAAGAAGAAGAAGAACAAGAAGAACAAGAAAGAAAAGAAAAGGGAGAAGAAAAGAAAAAAGAAAGTGAAAAAGAAGACAAGACTTTCAGCAAGGGGGAGTTACTGAAAAAAGTGAGATTCCATATACCTATTCTTTCCCTACCCATTCCTACTCCAAAAACTTACACAAATCCTAAACCTGGTCCTAAAGAGAAGAAAGTGCTTCAAGTGCACTGGGCAATAAATGACAATGGTTTAGATGAAGAACTTTGTTGGTTGGAAAAAGACCACAAACCATAGGAAATGTTACACCACAAAAGAAACTACTGAGGCAAAAGAAAAAGAAAAGGAAGAATTAAAGAAAAGAAAAATGGAAGAAATAAGAAAAGGCAAAGAGCCTTTGGCTGAAGAAAATATTGAGGATGTCATTACAAAGAATGAGTTATTCCTCGAAGAGTCTTTATTCGAAGAAATCCCTAAGGTTAAAAGAAACTAACCATTCTTTAGAAGGGAGAGGCTTTAGCACTAGTGAAGTTATTCTAGTCAATGGAGGCTAAAGCAAGATACAAGATGTGCTACAAGAAGAGAAAGGTGGTAACTGGATGCATCTTGCCTCCCCATCTATTCGATGATATAGGTATTCCCAACACTCCCTATTTTATTATTGTTGGTTGGGAGAATTTCTTAAGCTTGGACGAAACTGCGTGTGATGAACTTATCAAATGTTTTACACATTTATGAGAAAAAAAGAAATTGATGGGAAGTTGTCAGTCATCTCTTGGGTACGTGATTGCGAGATTCTAGTTACATATGAAATCTTAAGTGTAATTCTTAAAGGTAGGACAAATCTTCATTGTCATAAGTATGACATTGCTGACATTGATCTGGGAGAGTAGTGAACTTCATTTGTGTTAATATTGGAAATGCTCATGAAAAGGGAGACTTGTGCAAACACTTGGACTTTCTGCCAAGATGTCTTGCATCCATTTCAGCTACCTCCATTTTTTCAAGGAGTAGTTCAGTAGAGAGGTGTAGTCTCCTAGACACGTATGTGGTTTACAATTTGTTAAAGGGAAATAAGATGAATCTCCCGGTAATGATCTTGAAGTTCATGATAAACAAGGGAAGTCACAAGAACGCAATTGGTGGTCTACCTTATGGAATGCTATCGACTAAGATTTTTGCATATTTTGGAGTGTCAATTGATAACCTAAATTGGTATGAACCAGCAAAGTTTCATTCTTCCATTCCTTACCAATTTGGTTACAAGATGAAAGACAACGTGTGGGTTGAAAAGAAGTCAGAAAGAGCTGTAGGTATCTTAAGTCCAACCCCACAAAAGTCAGCCTCTTTTCCACTCCAAAGCACGAATGACCTGATCTTGCAACAACCAAGGGACATTCGTTTTAATTAGGTTCAAATGCGTAAACAAATTGACAACCTCCAAAACCAATTCCTAGACTTGCAAATTCTCTTTAGGAAAAATCTTTACTAACTATGTCAAATTTTTTTATACTTTTTCATCATATTTCATTCTGTTTTATTTCACTTCCTCCCTATACTCTTTTATTATTTTTGATAATGACAAAGGGGGAGAGTTTATGTTAATATTTTTTTGCATATGTTTGCATATATGATGATATGTTTATCAATGCATGTTTCTCAACGCTACCTCGAATATATATGTGATTGATTTTTCCCTTAAACTTGTGAAAATCTGTGATATATAAACAATAGGTTCCTTTTAAGAGATAGGCTCCTTCTAATTATGTTTGAATATATAAAAGTTACAGGTATCTTTTGAAATCATCTATTATCCCTTTGAATTTTGAAAAATATATCTATTATTACTTGTCATCATCAAAAAAGGGAAGATTGTTAGCTCAAGGTTTATATTTAACGATTTTGATGATAACTATATAACATTTCAAAATTTAAATTGGATTTGTTTCCTTGTATAGATAACGGTATTTTTTAAAGGAAATAAAATCATAGAAAAATTACTTCCTTTTTTGCGGGAACCTTCTTAGTAAACTTTCCTTATTAACATCCGGGAAGATCTTACCTTTTCGAACAATTAGCTCCGAAAATTTTTGTTTCAGCAGAGATGATATTGAAAATCTAAAGTCAACTCAGAATTAAGATGAAGCAACAGCTAGTTGAAGAAATTGATTATTTAAAGAAGAGCAACAACACTTATGAAGTAACGAACATACACAAATTTTTGAAACATTTGAGTACATCTATATTCTTGAGAGTCATATCATTCTTATTGTGCCTTAGAAAGTGAAATCACTCTATCAAGAGAGAAATTGTTATTTGAGAACTTAATTTTGATTTTACATTTTATTCTTCTGCAAGCTTTTAAAAGCTTGTTATACACTTCAAGTGTGGAAGGTTAGAGAACCTTGAAAAATATGTACTTATGGGATTGGAGAGGCTCATCAAATTTAATACTCGAATTCTTATAGTGAAATACTCAATTTGGATACTTGGGGACTGGATGTAGGCATGGTTGTTAGTCAAACCAATATAAATCTACTATGTCATTCTTTCTTGCTTCCTAACTTTTAAATTTCCGCGTTATAATTGTGTATTTTCAAGAGGCTCTTTTAGTTTTTCAATAGGCTCCTTCTATTTCTATAAAGCAAGTGGTTCTTTTCGCTTTAAATGTCAATAAGCTCCTATCAATTAACATGCTTATTTCTATTTGAGCTCTAGCAAACTCTTATCGATTAATAGACCCCTTTCTTTTTGAGCACGAATAGGATTCTTTCGATTATAAACTTCTTTCGTATTTTAAATAACCAAAAGGATCCTTTCTTTTGAAACGTTAGCAGGTTTTTTTTTGAAGTTTAATAGGATCTTTCCATTTATCAACTCATTTTGTTTAAGAAGGATTTTAAAGATTTAAAATATCTTGCAAATTTTTTACCTACAATTCACCTCCTCTTTTTGCGTGTGTTTGCTTTATCACATCTTTCATTAAATTTAGCCCTATTTCATGTCACTTATTGTTTAATAATTTATAAATCACATGATAGAACTCTTGAACTCTAGAAAATGGAGAGACTTGGGGGCATATTCCACCACTAATTCAATCACTTCTCAAGGCAAAAACTTTTTCTTTTTAAATTGCACATATACAATAATTATTTATTACCTAACATTGTATTAATATATATCGTTATCGGAATCATTGTGAATTAGATCTACATAATAGATATTATAATTTTATAAATAGTATAACGTATAATTGAGATAAGAAAATGATAGCAAATTTACAGATACGGATTAAATTGCCATTAATGAATAATTAACAAAGTATTCATCAAAACATTAAGATTAATTGTTCCATGTTATAAAACAATAGCAACAAATAATCTATGATGAATAATATTAATAATTAATGTAATTTTTATCCATTACTAATTTATTGAGTATTTGTACTAGTAATTTATAAAAATTAGTTAAAATGGAAAAGGTAAACACATTGAATAACTACTATATATTTTTATTTAATGATATTAAAACTTTTAATTATTTATAACACTATATATCTACCATTGACTTATATTTATAATTAATTGACAATCAAATATTTATGATAATGAAATTCTTAATAGAATTTACATTTCAAATCTAGATGCGAGCTACCAAACATGTCGTTGATTAGTGACGGATCTAGGGGGGCTGGCAGGGGCTATAGCCCCCCCAAGACTAAAAAAAACTAAAAAAACTCCTTTGTTAATTAAAACCCAACCCCCCTAAAAAAAATTATCCTTACCTAAAAAATTTTGTCCTAACCCCTCAAGACTAAAATCCTGGATCCGTCACTGCCGTTGATGAACTATTTATGGAAGATAAATTATACAAGGGGCCATTGAGAGAGCTAGCTCATAACTGCACATCGTACGTATAATAACAACCTGTTTAACCAACTAGAAGGAATCAAAATCACGTGCCACAGAAGAAGACAATTTTTGATATGCTGTTTTCGCTTTTAAATAATAGACTCTGAATATGCAATGCCGAGGTAACTAATTAATATAATCGACATTCATCTGTCCCTTGCTCTCATTTGTATATTTCATACTTCGCATGCAGATTCTAAGTTTTACTACTCATCATCAATTGAGTGCATTCCCTTCAATTCTTAATTTTCTAAAAGTAAGTGTACAAAGAAGATAGCACATCTCCTATTAACAAATAGTTTTCAAGATTCGGATTGATCATTAATCACGTGGGAGTTTTAATTTTAAGTAGTAGTTTAAGATATGTGAATAGGTTGTATATGTAAGAAGGTAAATATAGTTTTGCATTTTTGTTTGCCGTAAAACTACTATATAAGGAAGTATTTATACATGAATTTACACAGTATTCTGAAACCCGGACCGATCATCGAACCGGTGGCCTTATTGGTCACCGGTTCGACCAGTTCAAAAGAATATGCTTTATAATTATTACACAAACGTATAAGGTATATAAGGTATACGTTATATTAACATTTCCTCAAACTCAAGGTGGTAAGGACTTGGACATTATCTTGAATTAAAAACAAGCTCTTGAAATCGTGGAGATGGGCGAGATTTGGAGAAAATATTTGCAATTTGTGATTGTGATAAGGTAGGAACATGTTGAATAGTTCATTGAATAACATGGTATCACACAAAGTGACAATCAATCTCAATATATTTGGTACGCTCGTGAAAGACATCATTATAAGCAATTTTGTATGGCACTATAATTATCACAAAATAAAGGAGTTGCAAAAAAAGAGGAAAGACCCATATCTTGAAGAAACTAACATAGCTAGAGGGGTTTAGAAGTTATGTTTGCAAAAGCTCAATATTGTACTTCTGTGCAAGATTGAGAGATAATCATGCTAAGAAAGAAATAATAGCTAGTAGTTAAGCATCGATCAGTTGGATCTCTAGGCCAGTTAGTATTAGAATATGTTCGTAACTCTAATGGAGATAAATGACAAAAGTGAAGACTATGAAAGAGAGTAACTTTTGTATACTAGGGGATATGGAGAATAGTATAGACATGAATGATATAAGGTGCTGACATGAATTGACTGATAATGTGAACATAAAAATACTAATTGGCGATAAAGAGTACCATCTTTAAGGAGAGTCTCATATGTATCAAAGAGATACCATTAGGTTTAAAGGTAGTGGCAGTAGTTTTGGCGTTAGTGATGCCTGATTGAGAGGTAAGATCTGTGACATATTTTGCTTGTAAGAGATAATAGTCAAATTCATTAGATGAAACTTTGAGACCCAAAAAATAACTCAAATTATCCAAATATTTATTTTCAAAAAGTTGATGAAAAAACGATTTAAGACTCGAAATACCTTAAGTGTCGTTAGCAGTAATTATCATATCATCAACATAAAGAAAAAAAGAGTATACCTTTGAGTCGTTTTACATAGGAGCTAGATTGAAAACTAAAAAGGCTAACAGAGGAACTAAATTTAGCAAACTAGGCTCAAAGATCTTTTTGCAATCCATATATGATTTTACGAAGTCGACAAACCTCATTAGGTGGATGATCATAACTAGGTGGAGGTTGCATGTACACTTCTTCTGAAGATCACCATTAAAGAAGTCATTCTTAACATCTATTTGGAATACTGGCCAATGCTTGCTAACAACAACTGCTATAAGACTATAGACTGATGTTATACATGCTTAGGAGAAAAAGTTTCCTTATAATCAATACAATACTCTTAGGTAAATCCTCTAGCAACTAGTTATGCTTTGTATTGCTCAAATGATTCATTAGCTTTATAGACCTATTTAAAACCAACAACAGACTTCCTTGAAGGTAAATTGACCATATCATAGGTTTAATGTTGATAAGTATTTGTAATTCTTCTTCCATTGCTTACTGCCATAGAGGTTTAGAACTTGCCTTGCGATATATGTGAGGTTCACATGAGACAATAGGAGAATAAACATGAAAATTTTGAAGATATATAGAAGGCTGACTTACTCAATTGGTATGACAAAGAGTATGTTGAGGTATATAAGGTTTTGATGAATGAATGGATAAAGAGGAATCATCTTGAGGTGGTGATGGATCGATAATTGGTGGAGATATGATGGGATCAAACATAGGTTGAGTCAAATTGTTAGAACTATTAAATGATCTTGCAAGAGAAATGTTAGGAAACAAATATATAGTGGAATTAGAGAAAATTGAAAAGAAGGTTTATTGACACAAAATTTTGAAAGGGAGGAGAACATCTTATGTTAACAAAAGGTCACATACCAAAAAATATGACGTTTTTGTAACAATGAATCCCAACACTTTCACTATTTTTGTTATATCCCATACCCTAGGAAATATCATAATCGTGCTCGTGGTTCTAGTTTGGTATATTTATGAGATTGGAGAAGAACAAAACAAACACTACCAAAGATTTTAAAAGTTAGGTAGTTAGGAGCATAATTATACAAGCATTCATAAGGAGAGATATTACATATAATATGAGTAGGAATACGATTGATAATATACATGAGTAGGAATACGATTGATAATATACATACTTGTAAGAGCAACTTCTCCCTAATAGGCTTCTAGATAAGATGAAGAAATGAGAAGAGCTCGAATAATATCAAGTATGTTTCTATGCCTTTATTTAGCCTTACCATTCTATTGGCATGTACCTAAACAAAATCTTCGAACAACATTTCCTTCTTGATCAAGAAATCATCATCAAAGATCACATAATATGGTAAACCTCCTATAGTGTCATGAAAATTAGGTCCCTAAATATCATAATGAATCAAATTAAAAAGTGTTAAAAAATATAATTACTATTAGTAAAAGGTAAATTATGATTTTTAAAAAGTTGGCACAAGATACAATCAAATTTCCATTTTTTCACTTGACCTAAAAAATCATTAGAAATTAAAGATTCAAATCTAATGTTGGAAAGATGACCAAGATGATAGTGCCAAATATTAAATGTAACAACACCAACAACAAATTTGGATGGACGGCAAAGGAAGGTAAGTTTGAACAGTCATCCAACCTTAGGCATTGTCCTAAAGATCTCACCCGTATGTGAATCATGTACATTATAACCATAACTCAAAAAAGATAGGCAAATATCAATGTCACATAATTAACTATCGAAAATAAGATTTAAGAAAAGTTTAGGAAGAAGAAAAGTATCAGGAAAAGTTAACATTTATTTTGAATAGTGCCTACACCATTGGTTATAGAGTTATCAGCTATATGGACAATATGTGGAATTGGGGGAGTTTTTAAAGAGTCAAATACGAAAGAGTTAGAGGTCATGTAGTTACAATAAGCAAAATCAAGATTTTATGATGAAGAAGAAGTACCTAGTATGATAGACAAAGCAAAAGAGAAAATAGTACCATAATACTTGAAGTTGTTGGAAAAGAGTTTGAAGATCTTTCAAGGAGAATTTAGGATATGTAAATATATTTTCCATTGTACACTATATAGCAACAGTAGCTGTAATAGAATATGAGGAACTCTTTGTTTGGGTCATTTGTTGTATTCAAATATGTGGTGGCCACATTTTTTTACAATACTTACAAAATACCTTCTTCTTAGTTATGTTCTAAAAAGTATAATAAGATTTTATCTTAGTAGCAAGAACGCCTATAGATGGAATAAATTTTTCCATTCGAAGGGTGTTTAACCAATTTTCTTCTATAATTAATTCTTTAATTACTGGATCAAGATTTTATAGAGATCCTTGATGAATAAGAGAGCTACATATGGGTTCAAACTCATCTCTAGGAGTCATCAAGAGATGCTAAATATGCTTTCAATCACGAAGATTGTCATAGGTTGTGGTAGCTTAGGTATAAGGCCAAGTAGGGCCTTTAAGTGCTAATTGATCCCAAAATTCTTGTAATTCAGATGCATTACTATTGATGGTTTGACTATGTTATTGTTGCATGTGATAAAGTTGTATATAAAGTTGAAATTGATTAACATCATCAAATACATAATAATGACTTTCAAGAAAATATCATGTTAAAATATAATGATTCATACCATCCCAAGATACTAGACATTCTATGAACATATCCTCTGCTTCATCTGCTCTTTGAGTAGGTTTAGGTATCTTACTAGTAACTATACGCAAAAGAAGTCTTCCTTTGAGAAACCTACACATTTCCTCAACCTACAAATCATAGTTAGATCTATTAAAGATAATATTAATTAGTTAAGGAATGTATTGATAAAGCTTGGAAATACTCATAGTACATGTAAGATGAAAATTCCTTAATAACAAGGTTTAATAAGACAAATAAAAAGAAAAACATGTCTTTAAAGCTAGAATTTGACAAATTTAACCCTAAAAATCAGTTCAGAACATCCAAAAACCCTGTAAGAAAATAGTTAAATTTATTAGTCAAAGCTTGGTAAATATAAATCGAACGAGGTTAGGGATGTCAATGGCCCAGGCCAAGCTCGGGCTACTCCTAGCCTAGTCCGGCTTGACCCATGGGCTGGGTGGTCCGTAGCTGGATGGGTTACGAATGGGTCAGGCCAGCCCGACCCACCTTATATATATATTTTTTAAAAATTAAAAACAATGTCGTTTTTAACATTATAGTTGGTTTACGGGCAATTGGGTCGAATAATTTTAACCCGTGACCTAGTCAACATAGGCCAAAATCGAGCCGACTAAGCCAAAATTAACATTCTTAAATAAGGTTGAACTGAATCGGCTAAACTAATAATGATGCAGGATATGGATGTCCAGATGATAGGATAGCCTCATGGGACCAAATGCCAACGTGGCAATTATGATGCTGCAATTGATGTGGCAGCAAAGGAGAACCATAGATGAGGAAGCATAATGACGTAGCAGTAAGGTGGGTGGTTGGTGATGATATAACACTATGACATAAAAGCAATGTGGTAATGATCTGGCAGTGGCATCTGAAGACTTGGATCATTTATAGATTGACATATGTCACTTATATTGATTGGGTATTACTATTTTTTTAGAATTTAAAAAAATTCATTAATGAATAGACAAGATTACATTAAGAGAGGGTCTTTCCCAAGTGAGATAAACCCACTTGACTCACTGAATATCTCTAGGTTAAGCATACGGCGATGTTCAGAACAAAACACAAGGCAAATTCATTTTACAAAGTCATTTTACATATCGGGTATAACGACCTACACCTTTCTCGAATCTTCTATCTCTTACTCGATTAGGATGGATGGGAATTGATGCTTTGACGACGATGCTAGCCGTGGTTCCATAGAGTTTGTGCTCCTTGATTCTTTACATAGATAAAAATCAACTCAGGTAGCAATCTCAACTATAGAAAACTTTTGCGATTAGGGCATGACTTTTTATGTATCAACTTTCCAGACCTTTTTTTATTTTCGAAGGAGGAAGGAGACTCTCTGGGGGCTCAGCTCTTCAGAGACAAACCGATGAGGGAGATCTCTACTCAGGTAAGTGTATTCAGTTCAATTGTTGGTTCCATTCTTAATATCATTTCTTGAATCCTTTCTCAAATCTTTGCAAAGATTCTCGATTTGGAAAGAGATGGTTCTGGCTAGCCGATCTATGGTTCTGGCTACTCCCACTCAGTGCTTCATCCAAACACAGGTAACAAACTCAATTCGAACTCTATTATTAATTAGAGCATGGCTGATCTGAGTTTAACTCATCAGGATTTGATTTTCTTAAAGGACTTCGGGGCTAGCCAGAGAGGGCAGAGAGGATACTTCATCCATAAAAAGGTAAATAGTTCAATTCCTTTCTTTTTTCTTGAAACCCTGCTGATTAAACAATAATCCGTTGATACCAAGGATATGGGTGGATAGCATGGATCTTCAAGCAATGCTCAACCCAGAAGGGATAATAGTATTCCAGGTGAGTCCATATCTAAATAACCTCGCTTGTTCCTTCGAGACTGTAAATGAATAATCTGCTTGTTTAAATCATGGAAATTGTTGTGTTGAACTGTGATTGAATTTCACTTCTGCTATGAGAATTGAGTAGCTAGAAGTTACGATAGGACTAGTGTTATATTCTCCATACAAGGGCCATTCTCTTACTATAGTGTAGGTTTAACTGATTAATGATCAGTTGCTCCCTTATGCTGGCAGTAATGAGTTCTATAAAAGGTATTAGTGAATTAGATTTAGCTTTAAACATTCTAATATTCCTCTCATTCGAAATTACTTGAACACATGTAGCCACCAAGAGTAATATAATAGCCCTATCATATTTAGAAATCTGCAAATTTGGTAAAACTTATAGGATATCTGTGAGCCTGCATAGATGAAACCAGGGTCACATAAAGTAGAAATTTTTGTCCAAATTTCTCTTGAGAAGACACATTCAAAAAATAGGTTATCTCTAGTTTCATCCTCTAGATTACATAGGATACATAGCTTAGAGGAGGTTAAGAATTTCAACCTATCCAAGGTACTAAGTTTGCCCCACATTACTAGCTAGAGCAGAAAGCTAACATTAGGTCTAAGGGCCTTATTCCATATCAATGTCTCCCATCCTACTCGATTTGCAGACCCCTCCCTCATCTTTCTGACTTCCTTAGTAGTAATCTTAGAAATAGGAATACCCTTCCATAGGTAGATATCTCTCTCCCCATGGCTTCTAAATTGAGGAAAGTGCAAAAGTCTAGTCTCATCTAAAGAAAGGACTAGTTCCCATTCCTAACTATTTCTTAGAGCTTAGTGTCCTTAGGGAATCGATTTAATAGGGATCTTGCCATCTAATTTTGTATTAAAGGTCCATTCCCTGTCCAATTGTCATACCATAAGGAAATTCTTTCCCTTGCCCCAATCTGGCAAGAAATGTGCTGGTACATATCCTCCCTCAATCTAAGAAGTTGGTTTAAAAAATAGGTGTAGCTGTTTTTGGTTTTTAGAGCCCAAAAACTCCCTCCTTTTAATAGATGAGAGTGAATCCATTTAGTCCACATAGATTGTTTTTCATTTAGAATTCTCCAAATCCTTTTGGACATAAGAAATATGTTTTGGCTATTCCTTTCTCTTCATTTCCTTTCCCACATAGAAATTGCTTCATCAGTTTTTCTACTGTTTTAATCAACCCATTTGAGAAAAATGTATGAACACCAGTAATTATTCATAGACATGATTATCGACTTCAATAGCTGAATTTTCCCTCCATACAATAGTGCTCTATTGGACCAACTCCCTAATCTTTTCTGGATTTTTTTAATTAAAGATAGGAATCCCCAATTAGAGGAGAGGAGGGACTTTAGTTTCTATACTCGTAGCTTGAGATAAGGCATTTGAGAGGTGAGAAGCACTTTTGGAGAGAATGAGATAACTCTTGTGATGATTGACACACATACCCGACAACTCCTTAAATAAATTGAGAGTTCTCATCAAAAGAGTGAGTGAATGAACATTAGCCTTGCTTAGGAGAATAAGGTCATCTACAAAACATAAACTAGTTAGAGAAACTTTCTTACATAAATTTGAATTTAAGGTTTGTTGAAGTGTTGTGCTTCAGTAACTGAGTGAGAACCTCCAAACAAATTAAGAATAGGTAAGGGGATAGGGGATCCCTTTGTCTAAGACCTTTTTTGCCTTTAAACATCTCCGTGGGGCTCCCATTTATCAAAATCCCATAGAAAGCAGTAGAAATGCATTCTTGAATCCACTTTATGAACTTTAGGGGAAAGTTCATTATCTCCATAATTTTTAATAGGAAACCCCAATTCACACTGTCTAAAGCTTTCGATAAATCAATTTTAATGGTGCAATTCTGGGGACTTCTCCTGGATTATATCCTTTTAAAAGCTCCTACACTATAACGATATTGTCCCCTATATCTTTGATAGCCATAAATGCTCCTTAATTCTCACTAATGAGAAATTTTAGTATCTCCTTCAGCCTACCAAAATCTTGGCAATGATTTTGTAGAGGAAAATTTGTACACGAAATAGGTCTGTAGTCACTCCAAGTATCTGGGCTGGAATTTTTAGGGATCAGACAAAGAAAGGTCTTGCTTATTTCTTTTAGTAAAACCCCTTTAGGAAGAACTTATGCACTACCTCCTTAACTATCCCCCCCAAACTATTCCAAGTTTTCTGATAGGAAAAGCCATTTAAGCCATCAGGTCTTGGAGCTTTAAAACCATTCATGTTAAAGACAACCTTCTTGATTTCCTGATCTATAACAGGTCTTATTAACTAAGCAACTTCATGATCAGGAATTTTAGTGGTTACAAATTGTCTAAGATCATAAACTAGCTCAAACGGGGTAGCTTTTGGGCCTAATAGGTTTTTGTAGAAGATCATGGCTTCTTTAGCTAAGTCATCCTGTCCAAAAACTTCCAAACCAACTTCAGTTTTAATGAAGGAGATTTTGTTGGCATTCTTTCGAGCTAACATAGCATTGAAGAAGAACTTAGTACATTTATCTCCATCTTTTATCCAATTAATTCTAGCTCTCTGCTTTAATAAAGAACATTGATTATCCACCACTTCCAAGTAATTCTTTAGAGCTTCCTTCTCTGCTGTAGTTAGAGCACCATCTAAGGGATTTTCTGCTAGTGATTTTTAAATAGAAGAGAGTTTATCTCTAGTTATTTCAATCTCCTTAGAAAGATTCAGACCTTTTTTGCAATTAAGAATCTTCAGTTCTTGTTTTATAGCCTTGAGCTTTTGGATACATATATACTGCTTAGTCCCATAGAATCCATGCTCTAATCCCTTCTCTATTGCTTCTTGAAATCCTTCCATGTTAACCAAAAAATTGTTAAATCTCAAAGGATGATGGACTATGGAGGTATTGAACAAGTTATCAATCTTTATAGGAGTATGGTCTGAGATGCTAGGGTCTAAGAATTTCGCAGTGCTTCTTGAAAAAGTATGTAGCCATTCTACATTTACCAAAACCCTATCAAATTTTTTCCTAATGTGTCAAATAAAGCTTTGCATACAATCAAATATATTAGAGGAGTAGTTGAGTATATTACAATTACCTTCAGCCTCTATTCTGAACAAAGTGGTATTAAAATCCCCACACACACCCAAGGGGAATTTACCGTAGTCTTAATCCTTCTTAGATCATTCCAGAAGTTAGATCTTTAGAACACAGTGTTGAATCCATAGACGAAAGTAGCTAAGACCCAAGAATTTTCCATTTTAAAGTAAAGCTTAGTGTGTTTATGTTGCTGGCTTGATTCTAGAACCCCCACTTTCAAATATTCACCATCATAAACTATAGTAATCCTTCCATATACATGACTTGATGGTTTGTAATAAACTGTCAGTTGCTACCTAGACAAACCTATTTATTCATATTAACTTCTCTAATTTTAGTCTCCAACATACAAAAAAACTCTAGTCTTTTCTTTTAGCACAAAATCCATTAAAGCGTTAAGCATTGAAGGATTATTTATTCCTCGCACATTCCATACAATCAAAGTCATAGGCAATTTGTTTTCCCTTTAGAGCTTTTCCTATTGCTCTTAATACTTTCCCCTTGGGGTATTACTATTACTTTAGCTGCACCGACGTTAATTTTAGACAAGTTGGGTTGTCTTCAACCTTTGAAAGTTGGAATTTCAAAATTTGATGTTGATATTCTTAAGGCACGTGAGGGCGTGTGGAGTGACCCTTTGGGAAGGTGTTTGCACTGTTGTGATCGTTATAAAGAGTGGAAGAGTTTGGCATATATCAAAGTCTACTTAAACAACAGAATTAACTCCAAAAGTTGAGAACTAGAAGGCTGCTATTCTTTGTACAAAAGAAGCTTTGATATCATGTAAAAAGATGAAAAAATCTTTGTATTTTTGTATGTTGTAAAACTATTCATACATAAATTTACACAAAAATAAAAAAATGCTTTATAATTATTAAATAAATGTATAACGTACATAACGTATACCTTATAAACTAAAAGTATAAACGGTGGAGTATAAAGCTCTAAATAGACTTAAACTATGATAAATGAAACAAGAGCAGAAAGCTATGGCCCACGGGCATATCAGGAGCTCTTTCTAAATATTTTTCCCATCATTAAGCAAACTAAACAGCAGCAGAAGCTCCTTGTAAATGGAGGATGTTTTTCATTTTTTTCCCATTAATTTGCAAATTAAACTACGACCATGGGTCCGTTTGATTGGATCATGCATTTATGGATACTGATGGCAATTATGATAAGCACATTAAGCTTACTTCTTATTTTGGAAGTGTCAAGATGGTTATAGGTTTTTTGTTTTTTACTTAATTGTGTTTAAATTACCATTTAATAATCAATTAGAGTTGTCTTGGACCACCTCTCATTTTTTTGTTTTTCCTTCACCCATAAGTTGGTCTTTTGGATCAGCTGGCACGCACATAATTAGTTAATAATTAATTTGTTATGGGTATTATAGTCAATCTATTTATTATCAATGTCACAAAAATAATTTGTTTCATACATATAAATTAAGAATTGTTTCTCTTTTCTTTCAAGCAAGCATGAGAAATAATGTAGAAATGCTACGATGAGGTCTTACTTGTCCACATTCTTCAACTTATTTCTTTGCGTCACGTATTATGCAACAAAAAATCTATCCATGAAGCTTGAAGTTTTTATTCCATTTTGCAACAATTAAATATAGAAAGTGATGAAGAAGAAGAACGTTGAAACGATGAGCTGACACAACTCTAGAACTTGGGGAATTGGACTCTAGATTGACATCTTCCCCTTGGTAGTATTGGACACTCGATGAAGTCTGACCCAGAAGTGTCAACACACAAGTAAACCTGAAACAACTGAGCATTCTTTGATTCGTCTACATTGCACTCTAACCCAGGAGTAAATCCAACAGCTCCTTTAATAGCTTCTTCAATGCTGTCCAAGTCATAGAACTCATCATCCGGTTTTATTCCTGTGTCAAATTTTAGCTGTTAGAACAACAAACATAAATAATGAAAATGTTACTTTAAGATAACGATAAAGAGGGAAAGTTTCTTATTTATTACGTTGATTTGTTGAAAGTACCTGCATTCTTGAGCGCTTGAAGAAGGTTTGCTTTCTGTTTCAGTTTTAATGCTGCTTCAAAGTAGTCACGTTGGCCAAGTTCAGATTCAGCGCAGGTTCCATGCTTCTCCCACTCGTGTGACCAAAACCTGTAGCCGTTGCTGCTAGGACAGGACAGTGATGGCCATTCTTTTTGCAAGGTGGAAGTCAGTTCTGAGATCTAGAACAAAATTTTCAAAGAAAATTTAGTTTGAAGAAAAACAAAAATAATGGTCCAAATTCCACGTTAGCTCCAAATATCTTGGGAAATTGATTTTATCATATAATTCTATAGAAAAAATATGAATAGTCTCTAATTAAGTCAGATATTAGTTAAGTAGTTCATTCATGTAGGTGACCAAGATCATCTAAATATATAGACTTTCTTATAATATTGAAAGTTGTTATAGAAGATAGATTGAACTTTCTTCTACGTCTTGTACTCTAACAAGCACAGGTTAAACAGCTACCAGCTTTGATTATATAGACAAACAAAAACTTAGATAAAAGCACAGCTAGATTGAAAAATAAAAGAATTAACAGTATGACGTAAACTCAATTTCTGAGAGGAAAAAAAATTGATATTAACTGTCCCTTTTCTGCACTTATCTTTCTACCAAGTTTTTCCTTTTTCCAACAATCTTGGTGTAAGAAAGTTTTGATCTTTATATTTATGTTCTGAACAGATCTCCGGGAGTTCTTATCTCATGTCATGTCCTAACAATCTTAAAGTAAATGATGTTTTGTTGTAAGCTGATATGAGCGACGTATTATATTTCTTGTTTTGCAAGTAAAGTACGCTTACCTAATTTTCAAGCAAATCATGAAAAAACCCGAACTTAGAAACCATGTGTCCTTTTTCTTGTGACTTGCAGTGCAAGAGTTTCTATCACTATAAACTATTGAAGTGAACATGCTAGCTAACTAACGGTTGGTAAATAATAGTTACCTGAGATTCGTCTAATTCACTGTCGGGATTACAGTTTTGCGGGTACCTGCCATTCTTGTAGTTTGGCCAAAGTCCATGGATGCCAAAATCTGAAGCAGGTTTCCCAGTTTTTGGATAGCAGCAGCTATGCTTTGTGTCACAATATGATCCTGGCCACTGTAGTACAGTAGAAACAAAGACACTCAACATATTTATTAGAGATGTATCCATGCATGTAGGAACATGAAAACCCAAAAATATTTTGTTTAGAAGATAAATAATCATGTCAGGCATAGAACTTTTAATTAAATTTGAGGAGCAAAATGATTTTAAGGAAAGTCTTTAGAGGAGAAAATGTAACTGAAACTGGGTAAAAAAATTGTACCATATAATTAATACTAACATATATATATCTATATAGAAAGTTATGCAGCTAATCTCAAACCTGTTGGACGAAGTAGAAGAAATCAAAATCCTGAGAAACAGAAAGAACTGTAAGACACTGCAATATCAGAAGCTTGATAAAGATTGGCAAGCTTAGCTTCATTTTTAATGCTTCTTGCAATAAGAAGATGGCTCTTTAGAATATAGGGTTAAGAGAATGAGGAATCAATGAGGTCGATTGTGGATTTATACAGCCAAAATGGAGAGTATGGAAGGAATGTCCACGACAGAATATGCTTATTCACGTTGCTCTTGTCATACATACTGCGTGGATTTATCCACCAATTTATATGTGTTGGCTTCCATTATATATTTTTGTTCGCTGAAGAAAAAGGAAAGTTTGTATTATTTAAGACATTTCTTAATGTCGACTGCAACCAAACCTTGCGTGGCTGTGAATTTAATAATCAAGCTAAGTTTGAATAACATAGTTGAACATTTAGGCCTCTTTTGGTAAACAATCAATCGGCTATTTTTTCAATTAATTGGTTGTTTTTAGCCGTTTGACTCTTTCAATAACTACAAAAGCTATTTAGAAAGTATCAGAAAACGTCGGCTGATTTAAGATAAACAGCCGAAGATGAAAACGCTACTGATAGCCAACGTTTTCATCCATCAACCAAAATTCTAACTATCAAAAGTCAATTGTACCTTTTAAATTCTATTACTAAGTTGTGTAATATTTTGTTGTTTAAATTGTATTCTTAATTAAGTTACAATTAAGTATCACATGCGTCATATTTTTGTTAGTTCTAATATACAACAATTTTTAGTAAGTAGGACATCCTAATTGAAATTTCTAAATACCTACGTTTTAGGAACAATGTTTGTTGTTATAATTGTTTTATGCAATTATAGGGTAGAAATAAAATATTGACCTTAAACGAAAATTAAAATAAAAAGAGTTGCATAAATTTTTTATAGATGATGAAACAGTACAGGTGAACATGACTTCTTTAAAATCTAAATTTTTATAAGAATATTAAACAGAATATTAAGATATATAATATTCATACCCTTCCATTAAAAAAAATATTCATACCCTTATAATTTTTTTAAAGTCATGTCATCATAAGTCATTTTACACATAAACAGCTAATACTAAACAACTAATTTTACCAAACATCCTTTACTCTAGCTGTTTCTTATTTTACAGATGTACATACGTAATCTTAGGCTAAAATAGTGTGAGTATCCTTGTATAAATACATGTATATGCTTTAGGGAAAAGTTAAGAGAACATACGAAATTCTTTCTCTATTTCTGGTATGGAATCAGAGCTGGGCTCTTTTATCATCGTTTTTTTCCCAAATCAACTTTAAACCCTAAAGTTCAAAATCCACTACTATGTCGAACACCCATTTTGTTCTGCCTTCCACTGAGAATGAATCGACATCTGTTGTTCCCACTGAGTCTACATCTTTGATGAATGAACTCGGTTCTGCCTTAACTCCTGAGAAACTAGACGGGTCCAATTACACTGAATGGTCCATCAACGCACGAAACAAATTGCATGGACGCAAGAGGTGGGAATACGTTTCTGGTGTGAAATCCACACCAATTGATAAAAGTTATGAGGCGTATGAGACTTGGGAGGACGAGAATTGCCTCGTAAAGTCGTGGTTGTTAGATTCAATGACCAAGGAAACGAGAGCTTTGTTCCTACGTTTGCCCACAGCGAAAGACATCTGGGAGGTAGCGAAGGAGACTTATTCCGTCAGCGAAGACGCCTCCAGAGTTTATAAGCTCCATTGTGAAATCATCGGTTTGCGCCAAAACGGAGGTTCTGTTATTGCGTATTTTGGAAAGCTGCAGCGCTTATGGCAAGAATCGGATGCCATTCAGATGTGCCAGATGCAGTGTGCTAATGATATTGAGGTTTATAATAAAATGGTAAATGCTCAACGTGTTTATATGTTTCTGGCTGGTCTTGATGCAGGACTGGATGGAGTAAGGGGACGACTCCTTTCCACTACCCCTCTTCCTAGTCTACAGAGTTCATATGCAATTGTTTGCTCTGAGGCAAATAGGCAGGAGGCTATGATGGGTGGTGGATCTGCCGAAGGAATGGCTTTAGCTGCGAAGAAGATGATGCATAAGAAAGATAAAGGACAACGATATTGTACACACTGTCATGCTGATAATCATGTTGTTGAGAAGTGTTTCAGGCTACATGGATTCCCTGATTGGCATCCCAAAGCCAGAATGAAGAACGATGGAAAGAATGACTCTGTGAAAAACGATGATAAAAGGGATATTAAGAAAGTTGCTACTGGCTTTTCCGCAAGATCAGGTATATCTAAGTCCGAAATTTCCTATGCTGTTCTTAGTAATACAGACTGGATTGTAGACACCGGTGCATCTGACCATGTTTCTTGTGATAGAGATAAGTTTGTTAATTTCTCTGTCTCTGTTGAAAAAACAGTTATCATTACTGCTGATGGTGAAACTTCTAAGGTAGAAGGCATTGGTAATATTCCAATTTCTAGTTCCTTTATTCTTGAAAATGTACTTTATGCTCCTACCTTGAATTGTAACCTCCTATCTGTTAGCAAAATTACAAAATCCTTAAACTGTACGGCCTCATTCTCTTCTTCTAAATGTCTATTTCAGAACAACACAAATTTGGAGACGATTGGCAGTGGTAGGCAAAAGGATGGATTATACTACCTTGA
>JANZLC010000005.1:13454686-13465037 GCA_026413385.1 Erythroxylum gracilipes | reverse complement strand
TCTCACCGGCTTTGTCTACCATTAGTCACTACTCTTCTAAAGATAATGCATATCGACCAATCACAAGAGCAAAAGTAATGTTAAATTTGCTATGAAATTCTCTAGTCAAAACACACTGTAATCATGATTATATAATCCTAGAAGCAATAGAAAGTGAGAAAATGTTTGTTTCATTTGTTTTATTCTTTCTCTCATTTTGATTGCAAACTTAGAAACAAGTAAAACAAACAAATTCAAAAACACACATGCATATAAAAAGTAATGTGGAAATATAAAGGAAAAGAAATTTACTTCCCTTGGATTACCTCCCAAGAAGCGCCTTTGTTTAGGGTCACTGACTTGACTCCTTCTTCTCCTCACGTGACAAAATTATGATCTTCATGTATCACATGTGGCTCCTCCACATGAGGTAATTCCAGATAGGGTCGTAGTTGATTATCATCCCTATTCAACATCTTCCCTATCCTCAACTTCTCAATCTTGACTAAGTCCATACAATCTGGAAATATTTCGAACATCTCTGCACCTTTTTTCTTCATCATTTAATTCCTCAAATCTGTAATGTAAAAGTAAAGGGTTAGTCTCAAAAATAATCATAGACTCAGTATTTACCTCCGAGCTAAAAGATGTGTCCTTTTCGACTTCGATCTACTTCTCTACTTCTTTGACACAAATAATTCGTTAAGGATTGACCTCAAAATTCTCAATGTCCTCATCACTTTGTAAATTTTCCACACAGACTTCAATTAGGTACATCTCGAGTTGATACGACTGCTCCATTTCGCTTTGCGCTTCTAAGCGATCGAGGCTTGTTACCATCTGACCCATTAGGTGTTCCATCCTCTGATAGCTTGCTTTTGTCTCTTGTTGGAATTCTTGCATTTTTTGCTGCATATCCTGTAGGAATTATAAATTGTTAGCAGCCATAGTATTAACTAGTTCTTCTAAAGATGCAAGTGAATAATGTTGGCTCTCCAGATCTTGGGCGCTATTACTCAACTCTTACAGAGATGTACCAGAGTCATGATAGGAATCCTCTGGGCTGTACGAGAATTATTGTGCATCCTGCAAACTATCATGGAAGTAATTCTGATAATTATTCCATCCATAACAAAACTTAGGTTGATCAGTCCAAATATTGTTATAGGAATGAGGATATGAATTATAAAAGAAATTACTTCCGTCCATATCGATTTTTTTAACACGAAATAAAAAAATGAAAAGATCGTAAAATAACAGAAAAGAAATTAATCACGAACAAATATATACAAAACACCAATTAAATTAAAAACTAAAACTAGAACACCGCACTCCCCCGTAAAGGCGCCAAAATTTGACCGCGCATCATTTTGCTAGTCAAAACAAAATAACTAGACTACTACTGTAGCAGTGGCAAGTCTAGGTCGATCCTATAGAGAGTGTGTGTAAAGTTTATGAAATAAAATTAACTAGTGTTTAGGAAAAGGGGGGTTTTGGATTTTTAGAGAAGAAAATAAAATAAAACTAACTAATAAAAAAAAATTAAAGAAATCGTGCAAAAAATAATAAAAGCAAGGAATTCAGTAGGGACCCGATTCATTTCGCTACAATCTCGGTCTACACCCTGACTAAGCATATTTTATTAATTTATTGTTCTTTAACCTCTCCTAAAAACTATTAATCGTGGGTTAATAATTAACCCAAGTTTTCCCTTAGGTTTTGTTTAATCAAGATACGACCGTTGATTAAACCTAACCACCGAACAACCTAGGATATGATCTCTAGATTTAATTAGGCAGTCGTATTATGAATTAGAAAAATCGATTAATCAAGGCAACAACTACATACGATGCGTTATTTAACTTAGGTTATGTTATCCCTAATGATTACGAATCATTAGTGGCTACACGTGAATTTCAACATAACAATTACGGATTATATCAAAATTTTAGTAATGGGTTTGAAATTAACAATTCAATGAAGACATACATGAATAACAAAATAATAACGAAAATCTGATTATCCATACACAATACCCAAATCAATTGAAATAGGATAACACAATCAATTTCTACTGAGAGAAAGAAACAACAAAATAATTAAAAAATACTTAACCCGGGTCATCGGCGTTGATATTACCTCCGAACCGATGTCGGGACGTTTCCTTTCATAGGTATTTTCTAAAAAATAGCTTCAGCCCCCATTTTAATGTCCACCCGAAGACCCCTAAAATTTGACTGCTCACTGTTGCTCTCCCTATGTTGTGCCTCTTGCGTGATTTTTCTCTAATGTTGATGATGTTGTATCAACACTGTGCTTCTTTAGCCTGTTATTGTGCAGTCCCTGTAGCATGCTCCGCCTGTTACTGTACAGTCCCTGTAGCATGCTCCACCTGTTGTTGTGATTAGACAATTAAAATTGTCTCTTTAATCCCATTTGCCTGCTGGGATGCACGCCTCTTGGTTGCGCCTCCCACCTGGCTGCCTTGTGCATCTACGCTATTTCCGCCGCACTCTCCTAGCTGTTGTGTGTGTACATTGTTGCCGATCCCGCAGCGCTACTCTTGTATTTGTTCCTTGATTTTTATTCCTCTCTGCTCTCCTCCTTGTGCGATGTCGTTCTTGTAGCTGTTGATGTTGCGTCATTTCCGTAGCTGCTCTCCTTTGAGCGATGTCGTTCTTCTTGATGATTTGACAATTAAAATGCAACTCTTCTTAAATCCCTGCTTGTGTCTTCGGTGCTCATGCTTATGTATTTTCCATTTCTCTTACTTTTTGTTATTTTTTTTTCTTCCTCCATGAAAGCAAGTAGATATTAATCTCTGGAAAAGGATCCATATGTTGTGCTTTTGACTCACTTTAATTTCTTTGCTTCCAAATTGTACCTAAAATCAAATATGAATTAAAGTGAGTATCTTAAACATTTTTGTATCATTAATCGTTAAGCGTAAATAATTAAAAATATCAACAATTAAACACATATCATCTTTCCTGGTAAATTATGATCTCGTTGGATAGGTCCATTTGTTGTTACTAATGTTTTCTCACATGGTGCAATTGAAATTAAGAGTTTAGACACTTTTAAAGTGTTTAAAGTTAATGGACACCGATTGAAACCGTATTATGGGAATTTACAGGTTAACACTGAGGAAGAAATTGAACTGTCTGAACCAGTTTACTATGAGTAAGTCAATAATTTTTTTCATTTAGCTAATATGACGTTAAAGAAGTGCTCTTGAGAGGCACCTCAAGATTTATTTCAATTTAAGTTGTTTCATTTTTTATTTCATTTTATTTATCTTAGTTTTCTAAAAAAAAAAGGTGGAGCTATGTTGGTGGTTGCATGGTTCATTCTCCATTAACTTTACTTGCATTGTTTTGGCCCCATTTTGTGAAGTTCCATTAAAAAATAGTGCATTAACCAATTATTTGTCCATTACACATCTCCCTTGGGCGTTGTTTTCATTTCTAAGTGGTGAGCATGCAAATCATTATAAAATATAATACTTTTGTTCCTAAGTGGCATTACTTTCTTTTTTAGCTCAAGGTGGGGCAAAATTGATTCACCATTATATGGCATTTAATTATAGGGATTTTGACAGAGTCCCTTTCCTTTTCCACCAAAATTCCAATCCCCACCATCGCCATCCAATCCCCCCCTCCCAATCAACAGACCACTCACTAACAACCCAAAGCCCCCTCTATAGCCACCAAAATAAACCGCCCCACCGCAACACATCCTTCTGCAAGTGATCCAACTATTTTAGCACTCCTACAACACATGGAGCGCAGATTGGACAAATTGGAGCATAACTAGCTCGCTTTCTTCGAACGACAAAAATTTCAACCGCCTTTTCCACCAACACCTTGATGCATTAATATAGAAGCTTCTTAAACCTTTATTTTCTTTATTTTCTTGTGTTTTTCTTTTTACAAGTACATTGAGGACAATGTAGATTAAGTGTTGGGGAGGGGGGCATTGAATGTTTGTGTGACTGTGTGTTTTGAATTTACTGTTTCTTTGTTCATTTTGGTTTTGATTTTTTCCCTTTTCTTTCTTTTTTGTCTTTTAATTTGCATGTGATATGTGATAAACCATGAAATTCTATCTTAATAGTTGGAATGAGACTGAATTGCATGCTTGAAGTCAAATTAGGCCAATTGAATAAAAGGTGAATCATGTTGATCGATTAAAGTAGTTGGTTACATAAGCTTACTCAGAAATTGATGCTTGAGTGATTAGATAATGTATAAAAGCATAACGGATTTTCAATTAAGCCTATGTAAAGAATTGAGCCTATATGAATCCAGTCAAAAGACATTTCATTTCTTTGTGTGTTTGATACTCCTTTACGTGATTACCTTCAGAACTTGCTTTGAACCGGTTTGAATCTGTTAGATGCATGCTAGATAAAAATGATTAAGACCCTTTTTTAGCCCTTGACTTAAATAACCCACCTATCTTATTTACCTTTGCAAACCCCTTTGAGCCTTTACCCTTTTTGTTTCTTAAAGAAAACACCCCATTTTAAAACATCAAACCCCATTAGCCTTACTTATTCACAAGTTTAATAAAGTACTAAGTTAGCTAGTTTTGGGATTTTTAGCTATATTTTTTTCAAAGACGAGTTTACTGATACTTCTACTCATAGAGTACATTGTATTTGGCTACTGTTATTGTTTACTGTTTAAAAAAAAGAAAAAGAAAACAATCAAGTATAGTAGCAATAATAAGTGTTACGTAGTTAGTTATTTACATGTAATTCTCATAAATACATTTTGTTGTCCCTTTGTATAATTAGCGCTTTGTGACTACTTGTGAACAACCCCTCAAACCCCTTTTGACTCACCTTAACCTTAGCCCCATTACAACCTCAAATAAATCCCTTTTGATCTATTTTAGCATGTAATCACTGTAGAAGAGAATTGGTGTATTTGTAAGCCTATGGTAGTGTGATTTCCTATACGAAGTTTTGAGCAAAACACCAACCTATAAACACTTGAGTGAAATGAGTGAATCCCGTAAAAAAATCCATTATGAGTTTATGCTTATCTTTGAATGATAGTCCTATAAGTTGAGTTTATTTATGTGCACTGATGAAAACCTATCATGATGTGTGTAATAGCTTGGCATTTGATTGGCCAAAGTTTGAATAATTGCATACGTTTGGTTTCTTTGAAAACGAATTGATAGAATTTGATGGTCGTGTTTAATTTGCTCAAGGGAGAGCAAAATGTTAAGTGTGAGGGAGTTTGTTAGTATCTTTATTTTCAATCTTTTTGTGTTTTAATTTTCTTTGTTCTTGAGGTTTGAAGTTATACTTAATGAAAATTAATCTTGTTTTATGTTGGAACTAAATAGAAAGAACTACAAACAGTTTGGGACAAAAAGAGCGAAACCAGGTGTTGAACCTAAATACACATGGCCTCGTGCAGTGAATTAAGTGGTGAGCAATCTAGACCAAAATGCAGTTCATGCTAGGAACATCTACCAAGGAAACACAAAATGACGTAGTTGAGTATGAAACGCAGCAGCATGATAGAAGCAAGCAGGAAACGTAAAACACAAACACGTCCCACAATAAAATAGCGACACACAGTTGGGTAGGGAGTTTTTCTTAATAGAAAATGACAGCGTAGAGAAGGGCGTGAGGTTTGCAAGGTTCTTGAGTGAATAGTAAGGTAGACACAATCTTTATTTGTTACATCAAGCTACATAAGTGGCAGGCAGCAAAAGTGAGGGGCGGAAGAAGAGAGTTTACGAGAGAGGGGATAAGGCATGAATAATGCCTTGGTCCAAAAAGTTAAATTGTCCCATTGATGAATAGTGAGGAAAAAGAGACATTAGAGTGAATAAGAAGAGAGGGCTAGCAGTAGAAAAGAACAACAACGCCCTTGACAATCCAAATAGTTAGGAAAAATTGTGATGTTAAGTAACTAAACTCTTATTTCTTGGTTTACATAATCCTAGTTATTGAACTCTGAATGTTGTGAGACTTTTGTTCTTTATTTGAATTGATTTATTAGTCAAGTATTAATTATTTTTGGGTTATTACTTGATTATTTGATTTTACAGCTAGATGTGCAATCAGTTTGTGATTTTATTCAATCAATTGCTAGATTAATTTGTGTAACTACTAACGTCTAAATTCCGCATATGAACGATCCTTACTTTCCACTACTACATTAATTTGTGTTGCAAGAAGTTAATTTCTTTTTATATTTGGTTGCATGAGCAGTCACCAAATTTTGGCGCCGTTGTTGGGAAATTTTTGACGGTTTATGTATGCTATGTGTTCAAATCAATCTGAAAATTTGCAGTATAATCTTGAAATTGAGAAAACAGTAAAGGCATTAAGAAAACAGACGAAAGAAAAGCAAGTACTGAGAGAAAAATGTCAGAGAGAAAGGAACATGGATGCAAATCACACTTTTGCAAAGAGGAATCATTTGAAGAAGGTGATGGATCAATAGTTGGTGAAGATACAACAGGATTAAATGTAGGTTATGTTGAACTATTAGAACTATTATATGATCCTGCAAGAGAAATGTTAAGAAACAACGATATAGGAGGATCAAAGAAAAATTGAGGAAATTGTTCATTGATATGAAATTTTAAAAGAGATAAGAACATCTTATGTTCGCAAAAGGTTACAAGCTAAGAAATATGAAGTCTTTCTAATGATGGATCCTAACACCCATACTATTTGTGTTCTATCCTATATCCTAAGAAAAAACATAATCATGCTCGTAGTTTTACTTTAATATATTTATGTGGTTGGAGAAGAACAAAACAAGCACTTATAAAGATTTTAAGATTTTGGTAGTTAGAAGCATGATTATACAAGCGTTCATAAGGAGAGATATGACGTATAACAAAAGTAGGAATATGATTGAAAATACCGACAACTATAAGAGCAACTTCTCCCTAAAATATTTCTGGATAAGAAGAAGAAATGAGAAGAGCTTGGATAATATCAAGTATGCGTCTATGCTTTCTTTTGTCCTAACAATTCCTTGTTGATTATGAAAATAAGTGAAATATTTTTCTTTATATTGCATGGTATTATCAGTTTGCAAAGTTTAATTTTACAAGAAAATTGAGTTTGAACCAAGTTTTCAAAGCTAGAATAGTAGAAAATATCTTAGACATATGACGTAGGAGGTACATCCATGTGTATCTAGAGAAATTATCAACAAAGATCATATAATATCGTAAACCTCTAATAATGTTATAAGGAACAGTTCCCCAAATATTATAATGAATCAAATTAAAAGGTGCAAAAGAAATATAATCACTATTACTAAAAGGTAAAGTATGATTTTTGGAAAGTTGGCATAAGAAACAATCAAAATTTTCATTTTTGACTTGACCTAAAGAACTATAAGAAATTAAAGATTCAAGTCTAAGGTTAGAAAGATGAACAAGACAAGAATGCCAAATATTAGATGCAACAACATTAACAATAAGTTAGGATGGAGGGAAGAGGGAGATAAGTTCAAATGGTTGTCAAACCTTACACCCTGTTCCAAGAATGTTGCTTATCTATGGATCCTACATAGTACAATCATAACTTAAAAAAGATAAGTACAAAGTTCATATAATTGACAAATCAAAATAAGATTTAATGAGAGTTTAGGAATAAGAAAAGTGTTATCAAGCAAACTTAACATAGATGTTTGAACAATGCCTACATTTGAACATTCATAGTAGAGTTATCAACTGTATAAACAATATGTGAAATTGAGAGAGTTTTTAAGGAGTCAAATATGGAAGAGTTGGAGGTCATATAGTTACAACATGCAAAATCAAGGTACCATAAAGAAGAAGTACCTAGTGTGACAAAAAAAAAAAAGCAGAGGAAACAGTATTGAAATCTATTTGAATTTACTACAGATGAGCTTGAAGATCTTTTAAGGAGAATTTAAGATATGTAGATGTGTTTTCTATTATACCCTCTGTGGAAATAACAAGGGCAATAAACTGTGAAGACTTAGAAGAATTACTCTGTTTGGGTCATTTTCTACATTTAGATATATAGTGACCACTCATTTTACAATAATTACAAAATACCTTCTTCGTAGTTGTGTTTTAATAAGCCTAATAAGAGAAGGTATGAGTGGCAATAACATCTATAAATGGAATAGATCTCTCCATTCAAAGGAAGTTTAACTAGGTTTCTTCTATAATCAATTCTTTGATTGCTATATTAAGATTTAGCAGAGATTCTCGATAATGAAGAGAGTTATAGATGAGTTAGAACTCGTCTCTGAGAGTCATTAAGAGATGCCAAATGTGCTTTCGATTATGAAGATTGACATAGATTATGGCAACTTAGGTATTAGGCTAAGTAAGATCTCCAATCGCCAAGTTCTTATAATTCAAATATATAACTATGTATAATTTGACCACGTTATTGTACCATCTCAAGATACTAGCCATTTTACAAATATATCTTCTACTTTATCTAGTCTTTGAGTAAGTTTGGGTATCTTACCAACAATTATATGTTAAAGAAGTCTTCCTTTGAGAAAGCTACACATTTCTCTAGCCTACAAATCATGATTAGATCCATCAAAGATGACAAAAATTGGTTGAGGAATGTATTGATAAAGCTTGGAAGTATCCATGGTACATGCAAGATAAAAAAAATCCTTAGTAATAAAGTTTAAAAACATAAAAATTGAGAAACTTGTCTTTAGAGCTGGAATTTGTAAACTTTGACTCCAAAATTGAGTTTAAAACACCCAAAAGCCTTGGAAACTAGTCTAACTCGTAAAAAATTGGCAAAAAAAGAACTAACTAGTCAAATTTTAGTTAACAGATTTCACTACAAGAAATTGTATTTTTAGTGAAAGTAAAAGTTGTCACTAAAAGCAGTAATATTTGTCACTCTTATTAATAGTGTCTAATTTTTGAAGTCGTCACCTTCCGTCACAAATACCTCCGTCACTAATGAAATAATGACTAATTTAAAAAATGGTCACAATTATGCAACACTTTTGTGACACAAATACTGACACTAGAACTTGTGAAATGTGACAAAACTATATGGTCACAATAACTTTACATATTTATGACAAGTTTATCGTCACAAATAATATAAAGTAGTGACTAATTAATTCGTAACAGTACTTCATTTTGTTGTAACAAAATTACTGATACTAAAACCTATCAAATGTGTGATAATACTATATGGTCACAACAACTGTACTTATTTATGACAAGTTTGTTGACACAAATAATATAAAGTAGTAACAAATAAAGTCGTAACAATACTTCATTATATTGTGACAAAATTCTTGATACCAAAACCTATTGAATGTGTGACAACACTATATGGTCACAACTTTACATATTGATGACAATTTTTTGACTCAAATAATATAAAGTAGTGACGAATGAAGTCGTAACAATACTTTATTTTATTGTTACAACATTATTGCCACTAAAATAATTACAAATAGTGACAAAATATTTGTCACTAGTAATTTTTTTATTAATGTCCATTACTTCTTGGTCACTAATATTTTAATAAAAAAGTGTCAACACCATTTCTTCACAAAAATAAAAATTGGTTCTTACAAAAAGTATTATCACTAATGTGTTTTTTACTATGACAAATAAAAGTATCTAAAAGAAATTTGCATCTCTAAGAAAATTATTTATTAAAAATTATCTCAAACTATTACATACTAATTTAAGCTAAAACTCTCTAAGATAAAATTTCCTGGCTATCCTTCATCATAAAGTTCACTCTTAATTTATTTCCTACAAAATAAATAAAAATAAAATCAGTTAATTAATTAATCAGCTAGAATTTCATTTTTTTTCTCAGGATTTAGATGGTATGTCTTTAACACTTAAACCGCGTGAATAACTTGACTTCTTTCTAGAACAAGACCGAAATGCTCAACGAGTGGTAGAGGTGCAGACGAAATCTTTTCTTTATTTGCTTCTCCCTCTTCTTGAAGCTTATTCTGCATATTTAGATAGAATTTGAAAATTTAGTAAAGAAATTTTATAAATTGTTTTAAAAAATATAATTTGACTATAACTTACGTACCATTATTTTTTCTCCATTTGGAACAAACCAAGTTTCATTTGGCTTTTATCGCGATACCTTCCAAACTTTAAGAGCATCGAACCACTCATCAGCATTTTTATCTTTCTAAAATGAAAAATGACCAAGAAAAGACAAAAAAATTAATGATCAGTTGAAAAAGAAAAAATCCCCCTTTTGATTTCTTTCAAGACAAAGTTCAAAAGCAAAAGCAGACAAAAACCTCACTAATCCTCGTCTCTTCTATTCTGTCCCATTTCTCACTGAGCTACCCATTTTTCTTCCTCAAACTCTGACTCCGACTCCGAT
>JANZLC010000005.1:13442678-13453259 GCA_026413385.1 Erythroxylum gracilipes | reverse complement strand
GCCTAATTTTCAACAACCCCAGATGCAGAAAATTCAGATTATCAAACAACAAGGCCAAAGGATCTTACAACCTAAAACAATCAAAAAACAAAGAAACCAGATGGGAAAACTGAAAAAGGAAATCAAAAGGAGTATGTGATCTAACTGGAACACGTAAATACTGTACTCAACTCGGCATGGATTCAGTTCATATGCTCTGTTACCTTCTCATCTGGTTCATCCCCGCGTTGTTGGTGCGTTAGGTAGAGACATTTTTACCAATCAAAGAGGAGACAAGCCAAACCCACATCTGATCAAAGAGGAGACAAGCAAGCGCTGTGCGAAACTCTGAAGAATAGGCACAAAGAGGAGACAAGCAAGCCAAACCCAACTTTCTGTTCAGCCCAAATAGGCGCAAGATCGAAGACTACAAAACAGAGCTTCCAAAAACACCACAAAACAGAGCTTCCAAAAACTCCAAATGAGTGCAAGAACCAGTTCCAAGAGACGATATAGACAGATTCCAGAAGACTCCACTGGAACACGTAAAGAAGCTAGAGACATTTTTACCAATCAAAATCCAGTAAATAACTTGCTTTAAAATTTTTAAATTAAAACAAATTAATTAACAAAAATACAAAAAGGAAGTAGATCAATAATTGTTTAAAGCCAAACCCACATCTGATCAAAGAGGAGACAAGCGAGCGCTGCGCGAAACTTTGAAGAATAGGCACGAAAGGAGGATTAACCCAACTTTCTGTTCAGCCCAACGCAGCTTTATGCTCAGCACAAATGGTGTCGCCGTAAAGAGTAGAATCAACGCAAAAGGAGGATAGAAAGAGTGAAGAAGATTGGCGCAAGATCAAAGAAGTGAAACGGAAAGGATGAATTAAAAGAATGAGGAGCATCGGCTTGGCTTAGGAAAGCCGAGAGGTTTGTTTTAATTAGAACGTCGACGTTTTAATAAGGGAACAGCACAGGAACAGCAATTTCGGAACAGGTGATCAGATGCCTGATCTCATACATCAAATGGGTGGAAGGAAGCCAAGTAGTGCTTTAACCTTAAATGAATGTTGGGTACTGCTAATGAAGTAATAAGCGAGTTTAGAAAATTGGTTGGGGGAAAAGGATCACAATTTTTCTCCATTATTTTTCCAAAAGAGCATATCCCTGTACAACAACAACTATAAAAACAAAAAGAAAAAAAAAACAGAAAAGATTCAGCAACAATTTGACCTAAAATTTCTACGAGAGAACCAAAAAATAAAATCGCTTAAGCCAAAAGCTATCAACCTCACCAGACACCTAACTCTAAAATAACGGAATCCCCAGGAGAGTTAGTTATTCATCTATCCTTTGTATTTTTACAGGCAGTAGTGTATTGACAGACCATCATTCAGACGTTGGACTTGCTTTGCTCTTTATTGCCTTGCAGCTTTATGGACTTGTACCACCTAGCACATACAATATACAACACCAGGTCTATGGTTGTCAAGGCAGCCAAAAGGAAGTAAAATCTATCCAAGTGACCCTTGTTGAGATTTCCTGGAATCCAACCAGGCGTGTGATGCTCGGTGGAAATCTTCATGACCATGGTCACCAGCAAGTCACTGGCATAGTTTCCTAGAGAGATGGATGTCATGCACAATGCACTTCCAAAGCTTTTCAATCCATCTGGTGCTTGCGAATTGAAGAACTCCAATTGGCCAACATACATGAACACTTCAGATGCTCCAATAAGTCCATATTGTGGAACTTGCCAGAAGATGCTCAAGGAGCTTGAGTTTTTGCAATTTCTGCAGCCTCCTCTCGCATACTTGAGTCGATAGCACTCCACTATCCCAGCTGCAAGCATCGCCATTATTGCTATCACTAGACCAACACCCATCCTTTGAAGCTCAGTCAGTCCCTTAGACTTGCTCTTCTTGATTCTTCCCACGAGTGGATCTAGAACTTGCCGATATAGGAACACAAACACTGCAACGCTCAGAATGTCGAAACTAGACATGCTGGCAGGGGGGACTTTGAAGTTTGAGATGGTAGTTTTCATTGCAGCTCCTTGCTCCACGAACAGGGAAGCCATTTGTGTGAAAACCACTGAGTACAAAATGGTGCAGAGCCAGATTGGAAGTATCCTTAATATGCATTTAACTTCTTCCACTTGGGCGATGGGACAAAGGTGCCATGGGCTGTGAAGACCCTGCTTGTGCTCATCTAAATCTCCTGTTGTAATAACAGCTGCTCTATCCAAGAACCTAAAATAAAAAATAAAAAAAAGAACCTCAGGAACTTACTTGTTCCATTTCCAAATATAATTTAGGACCAAGATCACGCTTCAGTTACTTACTTGAATCCATGAGTATGGAGCATCTTCCTGTTTCCACCATCACAGCACTCTCCTCCATCCGTATCATACAAGTCTTCTCCATCTACTGGCATCTCTACTTTCCATTTCTTGGATGCAGCAACTATGACTTGGCCAAAGCGGAAGAGAGGGTTACCACGTGGCTTGAAGTGCCTGTACCTTGTTGTTCCTCCTAGAAACAGAACCAATGCTGCAATGGCAGAGCCTGCAGATGCCCAGAACCCAAGCGCCCACATTCCTTCATCTTCAAAGTACCCCAGTATGGTGTTGGAGAACAGAGAACCAAGGTTCATAGCTAGGTAGAAGTAGCTAAAAAATGCTACTTTTGAGTACCCTTCCTTAGGGTCCTCTTCGTCGAACTGATCAGCCCCAAATGTGGCTATGTTAGGTTGATAGCCTCCATTCCCAAGAGCTACTAGGTAGATGGAGAGGTAAAATAACCCCACTTCCAAGTTGGAATGCGATCCACATATAGTCAGTTCATCTCCACATCCTTTTGGTCTAATCAAGAAAAGGTACGAGGACAATGATAATGATATCAAACCCTGCAATTGGAAGCATACAAGAAGCAATGAGCTGTATCATACACGAAGCAATTTTCTTTTGTCTTTATGACTAATATGAAGTTTCGCTTTCATGCATTAATAGAAGAAAGCTTGAGACGTCCGGTAACATACAATGACGAAGATGCCCTGGAAAATGGCACAGGTTTTGTATCTGCCCCAGTAGGAATCGCTAAGGAAAGCACCTACAAGTGAGAATATGTAGACAGTTCCAGTCCATTTGCTAACATTGTTTGCAGCTTCAGCATTGTTTTGTTGTAATACTCTTGTCAGGAACAGAACTAAGTTCACTCCAACCCCAAAGAATGCTAGAGTTGCCAGACCTTGGTTCACTGGTTGATTCACAGAAGCACAAAAAACATGGTCAATTAGATGTTATGTTTTCTACGAAAACAATAAACCAAGGGGCATCACGTTCCCATTCTTTTGGATCAGCATTTTTTTTAAGATTTTGATTTAGGGAACTACAGGATCATTATACTTGCATCACTGATAAGAACATATCAAGTTTCTACCAAAGCATTTCATGGAGTAATGATGTAACCTGCAGAGTTTGGTTTGTCGTCAGTAAATTTACAACTATAAAGGAAACAACAAAGGGGACTCGTTACATGACTGTTCTTCGATTGCTTGAAATGCGTATAGAAGCTATGTTCGCTATCCCCATCACTAAGAAAAGCAGAAAGATGGTGGCTTAGTGGCAGTCCAATCAGATTAAGCAATCATATGCCTACAGAATTAAAGAAAAGTAGAACAACATTTGATGACTTCAACCTAATTACTAACAAGAAGCGGTAAAGAAAAGGATGTCCCTTTCCAATCAGATAAACGATATGGATACTGTTTCACGTGCAGGCCTGTTGCTAAATTCAATACAATCGGTCAGTTTCTGCATTAGGCTACGATTAACAATCATCTTTTCTTTTTCATGTTTCAGTAGACCATATATATAGCAACTTGACAAGCGTTATATGAAACTCCTTTTACGAAAGAGAGATGTCAAAGATACCAAGAAAATGAGCGCTTGTGAGCTGCGAGCAAAGTTAAGTAGTTTCATGTGTTTTGTTGAGAATAGAAATGAAAAGGGGCTTGGAAACACACGTTTCATGTTTCCCGTGGCCTTAGTAATAAGGTTTCTTAAAATGAAAAGGAGACAGGCACCACCTAAATGATCATGCCTCAAACATAAAAAATGGGAACATTACTAGCTTTGTGAAAAGTCCTGAAGTTGTCCATAAAGAGTAAAGGACAAATTGCAAGCAACAGCAAACAAACTAGGAAAATTGGAAGCGGCATTGAAGTCCGTGAGAACTTGCATTTTTTTTAACACATAGTAATCCAGGTTTTTGAAGAAAAGACACGTGGGAAAAACCCACAACATGCAAGTAAAGACACATTATATTACGTGTCAGGGACGTCTTACTCCTAATGCACCCAACCAGACCCAGTAACAGGAACTAAGGCCTATGGAGTCCCCACTCCCCACCCCAACAAAACCCTCTTCGACTCTGTCTCTCTCTCTCTTTATGAGCATGTAACAAGGAAGCTTCAACACTTGTTTACAACTTCACTGATCAGTGTTACACGTTATATCAAAGCTCTTCTCCTCTTCCTCAAGAGCATTGACAAAAAGAGAGAAGGTCCTCCTCTTATCATCATAACCCATCTTCCTTTTCCCTACTGTAAAAACTTCCTGAGTTACGATGTTGATATCTGCGTTTTGTAAGTGTGCATATATTCTAAAGTGAGTTGGAAATAAGAAATTAAAAGAAAAAAGAAGAGAGAGAGAGAGAGAATTCTTAGAGAGCCTTTACCAAGGGCTAGTGTATCTCCTGAATTCACAATTCTATGCTTTTTGCAATAACATAATTGTTTACTCAAACACAAGGAACACGACCAAGAACACAAGATAGAGAACATGCAAACAAATACGAATGTTATGTTAGTTCTCATGTATTGGGAATCAGAGCTCACAGAGTATGATAGTTCCAGCTATCCAGTTTCCAGATTTTGATCTGACAGCAGGGCCACCTTGCCAATCAACAGTTCCATCAAGAGTATATTCTTCTTTCTCCTCTTTCAAGTTAACCTGAAAGTTAGGATTTTTCGATTATAGGAATTACTTTTTAACAATCCAGTAAAGAAGCATCACGATCATGTGAAACTGAAAAAACAAAACATTTCTTCACAAGTTAATTTAGTGCTCTTATATCATAATAGTCTTCTTTTCTTTTCTTTTCTTTTTTTCCTCTTTTCAACTTTCGTTCATTCCACAATGTACATAGGAAACAGGAAGAGGAGGAGGCTCCAATCAACCTCCCCTGCTTATGCTAGTCAGTCCATGATCAATCAGTTGTTTCACAGGAAGTGAATAATTTAATCATCCAAAAACAACTGGTCACTGTTTTGTTGATTTTGTTAGTCTGAATGCATCTTTTTATGATGAGCAAAATAACTACATGAGGTGGCACGACTTCACCTGGAGTAGATAGAGAAAAAGAATAAATGAAGATGTATAGTTAGATTGGTAGATAGAAGATTTTACCAACCTCATTGGACACTTCCAAACAAGCCATTGATGAACTTGGTATAGGACAAAGAGCTCTCTCTTGTAATGCACAAGAGGCGGAGTTGTGCTGGATTGTTTACTAGTGGTGGGAAAGGGAAAAAAAAATACAAGAGAAGGAAGTTGGTACATGAACTAGAGAAGGGAGGAGGGCATAAATAGAGGATGGAAGCATGATACGGACGATGGAGATTCGGACTATAAAAAAGGGGGGGACATTTTTATTTGGTGGTGATGTAATATTTTCATTTCATTTTAGCCTTCTCTCCTGCTGTGTCAGTGTGTGGTTTATTTTGTTTCACTCTATCTGTTCTGTCATAGTCAAGTTCTAATGGGATATCCAAAATGTCTTTCCTTTGATTGGTTTGATATTGACATGCTCGAGTCAATGAAGTCAAAAACTTTACCTAGAATTCTGTATTCACAATTCTCTCAAGTACTCACTACTAATTAAAGCAATTGTTAGGTAACCACTCCCATTTCCAATCTCCTCCCTTACTGAGACAGAATTATCCACTAGTATGCTATGTGTTCCTTCACCCTCATCATCCCCTTATATTTTTTTTTTAGTAAATTAGAATAGAAGGACTTCAAAATGCAAACGAGTATATGCTTTGCGGGAAACAAAATAATTGATAGAGTTCTACTCGTCCTCAATATCAAAAGTCTTCTCGCCTCAGGCTTTCGGTTAAGTTAATGCCGCACCAGAGATCAATTCTATAGCTAAGAGTTTTCAAACAGGTTGAATCATTTTCTGAAGCAGATATTTGTGGTAATAATTGAAATAAGTAACTTTATTTTATGTCTTATTTGCATCTAAACTCTCCACTTCTTCATTTATTCGTCGAAGAGAAGTACCTTACTGTTGTATTATTGTCAAGGATATGATGTCAATTCATTTCTCCCATCTTCACTGTGCCACAATATTTCTTTCTTCAGTGGGAATCTGTACCATCACTTCCGTTTCACATTATTTTAACACTACTTTTTAAATCTAAAATGCATGTTCAAGATAATTCACCTCTTTCACATTTAATGCTTCAACTTGCTAGGAAATTCTCACCAGCAGTCCTAACTATTCTGTGTTCTACACTGAAGAGCAAAATATTTCATATAGATTTAAAACTTGTTTTGTTAGAACAATAGAAGAGCTTGCTGAAACCATATTATGATTTAGGAGATAACAAATATAATTCATGAAAGAAAATAATTTACCTAATATTTAGATTAAGTACCTCTTCTTCACGAGTTTCATCAGTGATTATTCAACTTTTATTGACTAGTTCTTAATGAGAACGAGTGTCATGTTATTCATACCCTAGCAATTCCAACATTTTGTAATACTCGAGTATCTATACTAAAGATTTTATTATCCTTGCTATTAACTTAGATATTCATCAAAATTCTACCTGGACATGAAAACAATAAATAGTCCACATAGATCGATGCATGAAATGAAATATTTTGCTTCTGCTTCTGCTTCTAAAATAGCATTTCTATATTGACATTGAAAAGGCAAACAAGGTTTAGGACGAGTATCTTTGGGGTGTACGTGGTAGCACCAGGAAGCATCTTTTCCCTACTCATCCTTTCACGTTTTCTTCAGTATCCTGGAGCATCTGCACTGATATCGTATGACGGAAAGTGTGTTATTATTTTATAAAAAAGCTTTCATTAAAAAAAAACCTTGTTATATCTTTATATATCTAACAATTTATCTAGAATGCTTTGAAGGATAAAATTTTATATTCTATTTATACTTTCAAAACATTTATATTGGAATGTCAGTTCATACTTTAAAAAGTGTTTTCTTTAAACTAAAATTAAAATTGAATATTTATTTTTAATTTTATTCTTGAGATTTTTATTATTAAAATCTTAATATTTTATAAAAGTATTTAAAATACAAAAGTTTAAAAGTAAAGTTTTCGCAAAAAAAATCAATAGATATTAAGATTTTACCTTTTATAAATTGGCCATTAATATTAATATATGTTTATAAAACAATTTTTTATAAGTAAAATTTAGTAAAGAGATTAAAATTAATAGATGATAAAGATATTGGCTTATTCATAAAAATGAAAAATGAAAAAGAGTTTAAATTTTAAAAAAATCATACTTACTTTTAAATAAATATATGAAATAAAAACTTTATTAAATTACTAATAAAACAATTTGTAAACTTTTATGTCTGAAAATAAAAAATTAATATTTTTATTCACTATTATAAGATATATCCTCAATGTGAATGGTGTGATTAATTAAATTTAAAAAATAAACGAAGTACTTTAGTAGCTGTATAATTATGTTATCTTGTTTTTTTTCCATAGTAATGCAAAAACATTATTTCCTTTAAATTTTTTTAAACCTTAAGCATACAATTTAATGTGACTTCTTTTAAATTTTGTCCTACTTTATATAATTTTAGGGTCAGCAAGTATCCTATAATTAATTAATAAAATTATGTCTAACAGATTTTTATGGTCTTTTAAATTATCACCAAGAGACTTTCAGTCTAAACTTTTATGGCAAAAAGACTAATGTCATTTTCTTTAAGTGGGGTTGAGATTAAATCATATTTATTATTTACTTTAATTAAATAATAGCATTTAGATGCTATATTATAACTGGAGATATGTTTAAGTTTCTTAATCTTAACATATTACAATTAAGCTACCTATAACAACCAAGATGTTATTCTATGTAACAAGAAAATATTAGAATATAAATTAAGCACAAATGCTTCAAAGTACGTACACCTAATAAAATACTTAATTTTATAACTTTTTTTACATTACTAACTTTTTATATTGATTAGCCTAGGTTGTAATTATACAATTATTAAAAGATACAAAAATTCAGAAGATTAATTCTAAAAGGCACTTATACAACAACTTAGACATTTGATTTAGTGCATATGAGTAGCTTTTGAATTTTTTCTATTTTTAGTTATTTTTCTTTTGAAAATGTGAAAATTTTTATAAAATCTTAAATATATTTTCTTATAGTTTAGTGACAGAGAGAATAATGGATTATTAGATATTATCTTTATTTTCAATCCAATCCTATTTTATATATCTTAGTTATAACAACAATATATGTATAAAAGTTATATGTCTTTTATTTTTAACAATGACAATTATACTTGACTTATTAAACATATATTTTCTCATGATGTTGTAGCCTATGTTTAAACTATTCTATCTCAAAGTATCTATAAACATCTAGCAAAAAAAATGTCATGTACACTGTCAAAAACAATACAAGTAGTTTAGTCATTAACAACACAAATACTAACAACATAAACATTATAGAATTTACCTCCACATTAATAATTTTAATGGTAGACAATAATTCTCCTACTTTACTATTTAATCAAATTATCAATTTTTTAATTACACTTTTGGTTTAACTAATTACTTTGTATGGAAAAATCTTCACTCACCTTCTATATCTCCCTTATCCATAACCTCTATTAAAGTTTGAGGTCTCATTCACTATTTTCTTTGGCATCAAAGTTATAAACACACTTAATAGGCTTTTACTAACCTAAACCTAATATACTAAAGAACTTTATTACACGTGCCTTAACAACTCCACACCTTTAACACACTCATAAGTTCATTCTCTCTTTAAAATCATAGCCATCATCATGCTGCTTTTCAATGCCTTTTCCTTACTTGCCTTAATACCCAATTCATAATAAATAAAGTCTCTTGATTTTTATATTACCTTATCGATATTTATTAGTCCGTGAATAAACAGATTCTACGATACCTTAGATCCACTCTCTCCTATGGCACTCACTTAACCAGGGGCATCTCACTTATAATATAGGCCTACTATGAAAGTGACTAGATTGATTGTCCTGCTGATCATGTTTACGGTTACTGTATCTTCCTTGATCATAATATTATTTCTTGAAGTATTGAAACACATCTAACTTTTATCAAGTTTAGAGTCAAAGCATGAATACTCTTATTGCTATTGAAATATGTCGGATTACTTTTCTTCTTGGTGCAATAGGTTTGTCTTACATCAAACATATTTCATGGTACGAGAATCTTCGTGCTACTTTTCTTACTACATATGTAGTTTTTCATGCTCACACAAGACATAGTGAAATTGATATTCATTTTATTCTAGACTTGATCAATAAAGAGACTCTCTTCACCAATTATATTTCTTATAATTAAATTGTTGATGTCATGACTAAAACCTTAGTTTCATTTACCTTTTATCGACATGAAAGCAAACTCACTATTTCAAGGAGCTAATAAAAAATGGAGATTTTCACAAAATCCTAACTATATTTTCTTATATACTAGTGATAAAGATAGTAATAGATTATTAAATATTTTTATATATTACATATTATAAAGATAGTTTTCATCTTATCCCATCTTTTGTATTTTAATGGTAACATGTCGTTAGCTACCAAATAATAAATTTCTAACTACCAAACTATGTAATAAATGGCGAGTTAGGGTCAAACCATAGAGAGCTGTGATACAAATGATATTTTAGATGTTGCAAACAAAAGAAAACAAAGCCCTCCTGAAATGATGAGAACGAAACAACTAAGATGTAATGGACGTAAACAACAAGACAAAGATAAAGCAAATTTAGAAAAGGCTAATAACAATGGTAAAGAAGTGGGTTGGAGATATCTTCGAGATTCTGGGACATTCATTGATCCTTGAAACTAAATAAAAGGTACTCTTATGATGGTGTTAGCCTATGGACTCGATTAAGCTCTCGAACTCTTAATTTTTTTAAAATAGGCAAAACTAATAAGCTCTATAAATGTCCCGATCTCTACTATAGCCTAAAATAGGCTCTCTAAGTTCAATAGCGAAGAGACATTAGGTACTAAGAAACAAATAACTTAGGCCACCTACTCAGAAGCTCGAACGGTGTAACCTAAAGGTATGGAATCCTAGATTAGTTGATTAAGTATCCTGAAAAATTCAACTAACCTATTGCTACTTTTGGGAATCGCTATGGACTATTACTGTAACACCCAAATACCCCCTGGGAGGATATGTGGATGTCACCCAAGACAGAACAAACAAAACAAAACATTACACTGATATTTATTTTATTTA
>JANZLC010000005.1:13428721-13442578 GCA_026413385.1 Erythroxylum gracilipes | reverse complement strand
TACCCGGAAACTGCCATGAATGCATGCCAAAATTTCAAAGAGACAGAACATAAATCGGACTCAATTTGCTTAATATGTTAACCCCTAATTTGAGGCGTTATAATTACATATCACACGCTCAACCCTAGCCTTAGGATTAGAAAGTTACCTAAAGGGTGATCAAGTCTATAAGCAACTTATAATTCATGACAATTATCCTAAATCTCAAACCAATCTTGACCTACAAGCACCAATTTAAGACAAGTTCAACTCCATTCTCACAATTTTCATCCCTTCATCCTTATAATATTTCCAAACCCCTAAGTAGTATAGCTACACATGTTCATATTAAGCAAAATAGGCATTAAATAAACAAAACTCATACTTTAATTAAATAAAACCAAGGCTGGAAATTATAAATGAATTATTAAAAACCAAAATTGAACCCTAACTTAATAGAAATCAAAACTCTTTATGCTAACAAATAACTAATCATAACCCAAATTACAAAATCTAAACTATTTGCATCAAAATAAAAATTTTAGCACGCACAACTTGCACAAAACCCAAATCAATTGATTATGAACCTAAGAACATGCATAAATCCTAATTATTAAGCATAAATTAATCAAAAGCATCACAAATAAGCAAAAACTCATAACATAAACTGCTAAACATTCAAATGCCCAATAAATTTAGACCTAAAAAGACACATAAATAAGCTCACACAACTAAGATTAAAGCTGAAAAATTGAAGGAATAAACATCTGTTGATATAACATAAAGATTCCTTACAAAATCCATAAATTTCAACTGTAAAATCCATCAAACATTCATTCTAAATATTCTAGAACATGTAAAACTATAATTAGCACTAAGAAAGCTTTAAGCTAATGAAATGAATATTAATCGATTTGGACATATGAAAATAAATCATTGAAACTGAAAGAAAATAACTAAGCTTATGAAAAGTAACGAATGAACAAAAGACTTTAGCTAAAAAGTAAAGAAAGTGTTGAAGTTGTCACAATAATTTCTCCACTTCCCTTTCTCTCTTCTTGGAGTTTTCCCAAAAGTGACAAAATGGAGAGAGAGCTTTGTAGGTCATTTCCCTTTCTTTATACAACATTTTCCATTTAGGGTAAACCTTAAGGTTTTTCCATGCCTAAAAAGTCCAAAAAATTTCTCGAAAACTCGAATTCGGAAGCAACCCCACATCTATTTGTGTGCAAGCCACGACTGTGTTTGTCTACTCTTTGTCACGATCGTGGCTAACTCCCCACAATTGTGGTCCTGTGCTCGAGCTTCTGTGGCCACGATCATGGGCCTGTGTTTTAGTTCGGACCTCCTTTGAAACTCCTCTGAATGTCCTGAAATATTAACAAACTCATCAAAACATCTCATATTGACAAACTTTGCCAAACTTCTTCCTTTTAGCATATATTTGTGTTCAATCCTTTAATTTGTATGTAAACACAAATTAAGTAGTTAAATAGAAAAATATGATTGAAAAGACATTGAAATGTATAAGATAATTCAATCATATCACTTTACTATATATCCACATGTATATAAAAGCTACTTGCCTTTCATATTTTTTATCAATAGGAATTACATGTTTTTTTACTACATATATACTCATTCATCTTCTTTGTAATTATTTATGTATGTAATTATATTTTCATTTTATTTTGAGTATTATTTTTACCCATACCTTTTGTTTTTTCTTATATTTACTTGATCCTAAATTAATTTAAAAGTTGAGTAGTGATTTACAAACTTTCATTAATGTTATAAAATTGTTAAATACGATTATCATTAATCTCATAATTGATACTATTTTGTGATTGATTATGTATTACATATTAATATTAGATTTATAAAACATGAAATGAAGAAAGCTATTTAGATAATAGATTGTTCTGATGATTATATTTAACCATATGCTTCAGATTAATATTGAATAAAGTGGGGAAGAGAAATGTTAAAAATCTTATCTTTTACCATCGTGTTAATGTTGCTAGAGTATTTTACCATATGAGATTGATGGGTCAACATGACTTGGATTTTGGTCTGCTCTGATAACATAGTCTACGCCATGTCAAATCGGTGGCCCTTGAATGTCGGTTGTCTTGTTTCTGAGTAGTGGCAGGTCGACACTTTATACAATTATTGGTTAAGAGACTGACAAATTTGTATTTTGGGTACGTAGTTTTGAAAAGGTCGTTACTCGTTAATCAATCTGAAAAGAACTTAAACACAAAAATCAGGGAAGGAATATATTGTGATGGACAATTATCAATATGTAAATGGCAATTAGTGACCATGTTTGGTATACATATATTTATATCGAAAATTTTCAAAGTTATCTATCTCAAATTAAAATTTGCAAAGGCCCTATAACACACAGATATATGTTCTTTTCTTTTACTACTGGACAGTTGGCACGTAATAATTTAATCATAAAACAGTTTTAAGACCTAAAATCAAATTCCTTGGAGTTCCAATATGAAATCGAACTCTCTCGTATCTCAAATCAGCCAATAGGATTTCTTTATTGTTAGCGGACAAAAAGCCCTACTCCAAGCATATTAGTACTAACAACGATGATTGTTAATGTAATATATACGCATTTTTTACTTCTTTGATTGTCTTAGCTTTCTCACCTTCCTTAACCTTATTCTTTTAAGTTAGTAAACCTGTTGAGTGTTAGGTACAAATTCGAGATATTGTTAAGTAGAATAGAACCCAAATATTGTTATGTATGATTAAAGTACCACCTCAACATAAGATAATATTTTTATTCTTATACTATAACTTAAAATAGGTCTAATAAGAATTCACCAATCTAATATATAACATTATGTTCTTAATTATTTAATTAATTGTTGATCAAATATATGAAACCTCCACTGAATAGATAACATATTTTCCCCATCAAACACAATTTTGAAATCCGTGAACATTTATGAATAAGGCGAAAAATATACTTTGATAATACGTTGGAGAAAATCTTCGTGATAATTTCTTCTAAATCGGAACCAATATGCATTATGTTCAGTTGATTGACCTAACAATTTTCACACAATTCGAGCATTTCTTTACTGTCATTTTACTAGCTAATAAACTGGGATTGGAATGTAGAAATCTATTACTCATTGATGTCAAAATAATTAATCGATTAGCATAAATTAAGAGAAATAGTTATCAACAACCTAGGTATGTAAATATGCTATGTCTACTATCTTTGTTTTTAATTAATTCAACAAAACCAATTTAAGGACAAGGGCGAGTAAATGAATTTCACCAAACAAATATGTGATATAAAAGTCCAGTTTTTTGCAAGAAAGTTGACGACTTATAATAAGGATTACAACTGTTAGTCATTATCTGACATGAACAGCACCTTTTTTTTCCTGGCCAAATCAAGCACTAAAAGGGAAAAGAAACAAGAAGCTAAAGAAAAGGCAAGCCTATATCCAAATGTTTCTTCGTTTTGGTGGACACCGAGGCATTTACACAACTAAATGACAAGAGCTAAGTTGTGATGTTGGTCACAGAGCAAGTCATCGTAAACAAGATTTGGGCCTGCCTACTCTGTGATATAACCATATTTTCATCTCTCAAATGGAATAATAAGCCAATAAATACATTCTAATGACAGGACAAGGTGAATTGATTGGTGAAACTTTGCGTCAAAACTCGGATCCTTCATTTCACTCTCTTAAATAAGTGGTAAATATGAGATGCGATTGCTCCTATTTCTGTCTGCCTAATGACTTATCCACCATGTGGTTGAATGGGATTTTCACACGCATGCATTCACTATCGGTGCATTTTTCTTCCCAAGTCCTAAAGTGGTGTTTAGTTTAAAAATGAAAATAAGTCGTGTTATCTGCCCCAGTTGCTACTTCTCCTTTCAATTTATTAAGTTCTGTTCAGAGGTCTTCATCAACAATGTCAGACTCCACTTTGCGTCAACATCCATACCAAATTAAATTGGAAAATCCTACCTGGTGCAATAGGGTTTTTGGTGATTCTCAACCAATTTTTGGAGGCAGACAGCGCCTGCTTTTGATCAATGATCAATGTTAAGAAGCACACTTCTACAATTTGGGTTGCTAGTGCCCCAACTAAGGAAGCAGTTCCTTTTATTTTTCTTCATATGTTACCTTACATGATGGATTTTGGTATTTGTTTGCTTTTACCATAAGCATATCTCGATTTTAAACCAACAGCTTTCTTCTTTCAGAATTATTTAACTATCATTCGATCCATCGGAACTAATTCCTCGCCAACTATTTATCACTTCCTGTCATGGAGGGCATAGTTGAACTCTACTGATCATATCCATGGTGATAAATTACGACACCATTGTAAACGTATCATATCACTCGTATACTAAAGGACTTGATAGTGGTTATAATAGCAGACAGCGACCTCCATTGTTGGTAACTCTCTAGCAAGTGCATGAATTCTAGCCACTAAAATTAAATGGGGCCTAACCCCATGAATTAATTCTTACGTGTATTCCTTACGAATCTAGCACCACATTTTGAGTCTTCAAATGATGAAGTTCATGTACAAGAATATTAACTATTATTTAATTGCTAAAATTAACGTAAGTCCAAAAGAAAATATGAGGTCGACCATGTTCTCCCACATGTAAAGAAATTTTGATCTTGTGCACTAATCGGCGCATGCTCTTAATAGGTTAGCAAAGTACACTTTGGCATTCACCGTGGACAATGAAACCAACATCATGCTTCATGAGCGTACACTATTTAATATATAATGCAATACTATTGTGATTAATAATTAAAAAATATTCTCGTACCTTCTAATGGAAGACAAGGACCTGAATCACTTTAGCCACTTAAATTGAGAGAACCACGTTATAGTTGTACATTAATTGCCAGTGAGCCAGCTTTTCGTTGGGTCATCCCACAAAGTAACAAACAATTATCAGCTTCCTCTGATATACAAATATATATAGATAGCCGACTTGGCTTTTCTAGGATTCTAAAAGCCGAACTTCATTCATGGCTGAATATATTGGAAAACAGGTAAATGCAAAACTTGTTATTTAGATGAAAAAAAAAGAAAAAAGAAAAAAGAAAAAAGAAGACTTAAATAGTTGCTTTCCTTCCAACATAATGAGCTTGCTTGGCACCTGGACCAGATGAAACAAATATCTCGTGCTGCAAATCAGCTTTCGTTATTGTCTGTAGAAAAGCAAAGCAGACGTCATTTGACAATAACAAGAATTTAGGTCATGACTGTACCATTTTCGATTATTATATGATCGTGTGGTTGTTGACACAGATTTTATTTTTAGTCAACAAGAACTCATATCTGGCCAGGAATCGGACACTAGTTAAATGTTATAAACCGTATAACGATCCCCAGTTATCTAATGATACGCGTATTGTATTGTATGGTTACCTCGAATGAATCATTCATGGCCAGAAATTTTACTCGTCAACAGCTATGCCAGGCCTCCTTATTCCAGAGGTAGATCAGAAGGCTAGCTTCAACAATCATTTCTCGTTTAATGAATTGCTCTGGTGTACGTCTGTGTCATGAAGTAAGGGCAAAATTATGAATTAAGTTTGAAGTTTGATGATTGTATAGGAAGGAAAGAACTAAAGAGATTAAATTGATCCTCCATATCTTAAATGTGTTTGAATAAGGTAATGAATAAATTTATGTCAGCTAAACTTCTTTTTTTGTCCTTGTTTTTTGACAAAACGAAAGTAGTTTCCTATGAATACTTCTTTATGGTATAATATAAATCTTCCTAGTGCCAAATTGTGGAATTAGTGGAGTTTGAGAATAACCCTATGTAATGGTACTATCGCTCATAACAATGCCAAAACTATAACAAAAAGAAAGCAATGTAGGCAAAACTTTCACATTTTTAAAAACTCTATGTGGTACAAGCAAGCAGTGTGATGGGATTTTAAAATGAACAGGGATGTTGCTTTTTTTTTTTTCATAAATGTTGCGACTGTTATTAATCTTGGTGTATCCAAAAGAGAGTCCTTTTGCTCCTCTTGTTTTTCCTTACTTAATATAGAAATTAGGTACATGCTCTATATATACAATAATTAGACTTTATTTTCCTATTGGACTGTCGATGATAACATATTGAACATTACTTATTTTGCATTTGCCTGCTTCCTTTATTGAGGAAGTAAAGAAAGACAGAAAATAAGAAGTTTAATCTGGCAGCTAAAGATGAATGTAATTAGCACAAAAGGGTAATAGCAAGAAAAAAGTAAAGTTTTGTTTTCAATTTCCCCAATTGCGTGTGTACTTGTCACACTAATACGGCTTAAAACATTATCATTCGTCTGTTCTTTAGGCATATGGAAAATCAAGTTTTGGGGGAAAAACTTTCTCCTATAGAATAACATTATAATGTATATATTAGAAATAATCAATTTTAAATCAATATCTAAGCTTTTAAAATTTTCAATTGAGTGACCAATTTTTAATTTTCAATTGAGTGACCAATTTTTTAAAACCTTAATGATTCAGTTCAAAATATTAATTTTTGCTACATCTACATAATATTTAGTAGACATTTCACTTTATTAAAAATAGCATTTTGATCTGATTTATATAAGTTTTAAAAGATTAATCACTAAATTGAAAGCCTTAAAATTAGACACTAAATTAAAAAAAATCTTAAAAGGCTACACTTTTAAATATGTTGTCCCTGTATATTAAATTTTAATTTTAAGAAGCTGAGGAATTAGCCTTCTAATTATTGACAATCAAATTTTTTTCTATAATTTATATCCACTACTTTTCAAGTAAATGGTTAGGTACATTTTTTTTCTTCAAATAAGTCAGTTTACAATTAAACTAATTTTATTTTATAAACATTGAATTGTGTAATGAAAAATTCAGCACTGATCAAGTAAAATTCTTTCACCTTTAATTCATGTACTAAAACTCTTTTTCTATAAATTAGAGTGTCGTTTAAGAATAGGCCGACCAACTCTCATTATGTAGTTAAAAAAAATTTACAATATTTTTCTATATTATGCTAAAAATATTCTTTCATTCTGTATTTTTACTAAGATTTGATTATAATATTTTCTTTAAACATCCAATGGCCTTATGATTTATGACCATCACAAAGATTAAAAAAAACTACTGATCACCATAACTAATATAAAGACTATTCACCATTGAATTAATTAGATGTGCTCTTCCAATAATTAAATTTTTTTTATTACATTAACAAAAAATTCTTCTTTGGATCTTAAATAGGGATGCCTAAGTAAGTAATGGGAGGTTTAGGAGCTTTCAAACTAAAAATGACAGTGAGACAATTGGAAATGTTGTGAGCACTAAAAGATATGATAATTTGGCTCTTGATCTTATTAATGGAGAGACTTGAAAGTTCTTTAAAAGAGTTTAATATTGATATAAAGATAATAACAAAGCAAAGGCTTTGGAGGAAAGAATGAGACCGTCAACAAATGACAAGCCATAATCCTCAACTTCTTACATTTATAATGAAATTTGAATTTTTTTTCTCTTAGGTAATGACATGTTTGATAAGTTAGGTTAGGACTTCAATGATTAAGGTAAAAAAATTAAAGAGAAAGAAAGTCTCATTGTCTTAATCCTCTAGTATCCTTAATAAGATTAGTAGGCTTCCTATTAACTAAAATGCTAAAGGAAACAATAGATATAAATTATTCAATCTAATTCACAAACAAAATTAGGAAGTTAAATGTTTTAAGTTGTTTTGAATGAACCTCCATTCTATTGAATAAAATGCCTTACGAAAGTCAATTTTAATATCAAAATCCTCGATGGCATGCTTTCTCTTATAATTCTTAAAAAGATCTAGAGAAAGTATAATATTGTCCTCAATATACCTTCCTTAAACGAATGCTCATTGAGATGAATCTATGTATTGAATGAGAACTTACTCAACTTGTTCAACAATGAACTTAGATATAATCTTCTAAATTGTATTACAACAAGAGATAAGCTTATTTTCCTTAAGAGTCTTAGGCAGTGTAACTTAGGAATTAGACAAGCAGACATCTTATTGATCTCCTTCAACATTTTTTCTATATTAGAAGAAATCTAGGACTGCTTGTGTTACAATATTCTTGTTGTTAGGCTATGTTCTTTAAAATAAAAATGCCTTTAGTCCATCCAATCCTGACATTTTACTTGGATTGAGATAAAATATGGCTCGCTCAACATCATTTACATTAAATGGACTAATTAACATGCTAGCTTCGTAAGAGGAAATGTTATCTTTAATGAATGACTGAAGTGTTTAGATAGAGGAAAACTATTATTGGTGGAACCATAAGCACTGGAGAAGTAAGTAAAAGATTTTTAATATATCTTAGCTTAGGGTTCAATTATGGAGCCATTATCTAATATTGAGAGATGCAATCCAATTAGTATTCCTTCTAGACAACACATAACTATGAAAGGAACTTATATTTTTGTCACCATATTTAAGCCACTAAATATTGGATCTTTGTTCTAATAGAGAGTAATGTAAATCAAAAGCTTGGTTATAGTTGTTTAGAGGAACTTTCTCCTTATCTTGTAGCACCATATTATTAGGGTTTATGTATAGGAGGGATTGTAACTTATTTAACACCTCTCTAATTGTAGATATAACTTTAAGTGTGTTAATAAAATTTCTCTTATTAAGTCCTTTATGCTCTTGATTCACATGCTGAAGTTTTCTTATACAAACATATATCTTGTTCCGCTAGAATTCATAGTTATCCCTTTGATAACAGTCTTATCAAATCCCTCTATACTTGTCTAAGTAGTTGTTGAATTTAAAAGAATACTGTACTCTTTGAGTGTTGCTTATATTTTATGCCAAAATTAGCTAGTGATCAAAGAATAAAGGATTTTGTACAAAAGCCTTGCTTTCACAAAATTTTGAAATCCATTAAGAATTGATTAAGTCTTTATCTAAAATTTTCCTCATGAACCATTTTTTCTTTTACTTAGTACTCAAAGTTAAAATTTTCCCTCTCTTTTAACGTATAGTACTCAATCTGACTGACATCATTATTTAAATCCTTTGTGCAATTCCTAGGACTTGTATTTCCTTCAGCTTCTGAATGATAAATTACACTATTAAAGTCTCTAAGGATTATGAAAAAGGAACTTATAGTAGAGCCAATATCTTTTAAGCAGTTCCATAAGGAATCTCTTTGAAAGACAAGATTATAAGCATAAATGTAAGTGATCTAGAAGAAGCAATTCTTTTGCTTCATCTTAACAACAAAGTAAATTAGTTGATCATAAATAATAGTATGAAAGACCTCCAATTGATATAGATCATATGATATTTTCAATCTACCATAGTGGTAACATTGATGATTTGTAATAACCTATCAATGATTCCCTAAAAAGAGGAGATGCTTACATTTGTTCTCCACTAGTTTTTAACAAATCAGCTAAAAAAGGTTCAGTAAAATGAAGATAATATAGTAAGACTTGCTATTTGGTTGAAGGGACATTAAGAAGGAGATGATAAGCTCTTCTTCTTCCTATTAGATCTTCTTCTAGTGTCCCTTTTGAATTATAGAGACATAAATTTCATATTGTTATTATTGATAAGTTCTTTCTTTGGTGATGTAGATGTCATCATAAGAGCTATATCATGTTCTTCTACCCTACCCACTCACCATTTGAGGTTGTTTAGCGATGTCTTCTAAGCCATCCTTAGGTCTAAAGTCCAAGTTCTATTAAAACACATCCATAACTTCATAAAAAATGTTGAAATTTATAGTTCCTTGTATTGAGGGAATGAGATCCCTTACACCAACTTTTATAACTAATTCATCTCCTTGATCATTATTGAATTTGTTATTTTCTTGATTAATTCTCTCTTGACATAGACCACCTTCTTTGAATTATTCTTCATCAACTTTTGACAATTTCCAGTTAGGAAAAATTTCCTTATTGACTTCCAAGCACCGTTTTGGTTGTTATGTTCTTGATTAATTCTCTTTTTAATATAGACCACCTCTTTTAAATCATTCTTCATCAACTTTTGACAATTTCTAGTTAAGAAAATTTCTTATCTGACTTCAAAGCGCCTTTTTGGTTATTATTTTCTTTATTAATTCTCTCTTTACTATAAACCACCTCCTTTAAAACATTCTTCATCTACTTTTGACAATTTTTAGTTAGGAAAAGTTTCCTTATTGGCTTCTAAGAACCTTTTTGGTGGTTTAATTTAAGTTTCGATGAGTAAGAAATAAAAACAACATCTTAAACAGATTATCATTTCATCTAGTCTCATAAGGTATTTCATCATAAATTATTTATTAAATATCAGCTAATACAGAGAGCTTGGTATAATTTACTCTCTTTAACCTTATTGTAGCTAATCAAGACATATGATTTGCCCATAAAGCCTGCTAAGTAGCTTAACCCCTTCGTAATCTAATATTCTAGAGGAGTATTATAAATTTTGATCCACAAAGGGACCTATTTTCACTTAACTTTATAGAGCTAGATCTTTGGCTTCCATTTTTGTAAGAAAAGTGTCTTGTGATTGATGTGCAAGGGTCTACTTCAATTAATTTTTTTTAGTTGTAGTATAACGTCAAATTTGAAGAGGAAAAGATTTTTTTTCATTAACAAGCACCTCATTAAGTCTAAGTTGTTTTTTTTTTTACTACTGAGATCATCTATTTATCTTTAAATATGGAGGTCTCTTTAAGATGTGGCTTGGTTGAGAAATTGTAAACTTGCCTTTAGAAAGCTTTAGGGATCAATATTCTAGTGTAGGAGAAGGAAAGATATCTCCTAAAACTTAGTTCTAGGTTCTCTTTTCAGCATTAGCATTAGAAGGACCTGTAAGTGAGACTGGTACAGGGACAAGAGTGGGTAGGTTAGACAAAAAGTTCAAGGAGAAGTTATAGTAAGAGAAGGATGGGGAAAAGCATAAGTAAAACAATAAAAAGGAAATCCTCATAAAAATCATACATAATGTTCAACATATTACTAGATGAGGTTACTAGAGCAAAGATAAGAGGTAGAAAGTTTTAGGACAGTTCACCACAAAAAGAAATAACTTTATAAAAAAAAGGAGTATCTAGGTAATGGATTCTACACACTTTCCCTCAGCCACACTAAAATTCATGCTTTGAGGGACACATTTAAGACATAATTTATAACATTAGTTGGGAATGGAGAATATATTAGCTTCTGGCATGATAATTGGCTCTCAATGGAGCACCTGATCAATGTTAATGAAGCGATGACCCTCGAAAAATCAATTTCACTAAATGCTTCAGTTGTAACAACATTAGCTGATAAGGAAGTATTCTAAGACTCAACATTACCTAGATCTCTCATAAATGAAATATGTCAGACTCACTTAAATATAGATGATGACAAATACATTTGGAAGAATACTAGTTATGGTAAATTCTCCAGCTTAATCTGCAAAAAGCTGATTTTCAAAGATCTTTCAAAAATACTTTGGACCAAAGCAGTTTGGGCCAATTATCTCAACCCTTAGGCTGCCACCAACCTTGGATTGCAATGAAGGGCAAGCTAAAAATAATCGATAAAATTGCTAGATACTTACAACTTACAAACTGGTATGCAAAATGTTGAAAAACTGAGGAAAGGACTAAACATATATTCTTTAAATGCGACTATATCAAGGGAATATGGATGGAACTTCTTAGGAGGTGTCTGATTAATGAGAGATTAAAAAGTCTAGATACATGAAATATTGGTACTTTAATACCAATACTAACTACTTGAACAACACTACCTACAAATGTTTCTAAGTGGTTTTATCTGTAACAATGACAACAATGTGGGATGAAAGAAACTATAGAATTTTCTACGATAAATGTCCCCTTGTGGAATAATTTTGCAACAAATCAGACTCCAAAACAGCATACAAAAACACAAATTTTAGCATAAGCAATGTTTATCTTTCTTTTCGAATGTCTAGCTTTCTACTTTCTTAATCCTTTTGTGTAATCACTGTATGTCACTGAGATGTAGCGATCACTAGCATTGTATTTTGAATATACAATTTTGCTACCTTTTATGGCTTAATATATTTCTTATTCTTTAAAGAAAGAAAGAACTTAAAATGAGAAGAATTTAAAGTGAAAGAACAAAGTGGGAAAGAGAAGCAAAGAGGAGGAAAAAGTTGATGAAGAAGGACTAGAAGCAAGGGTAAATGACCACAAAGTGGTAAGAGTAAAAAGAAGAAGTTCTAGACGAAAGAACTAGACAATTGAGAACAACAAACAAAGAAGAAAGTAAACCACTAATAGTGTGAGAAAGAGTGAGCAACAATGCAAAACTAAGACTAAATAATAGAGCAACAAAAACAACTAACTAACAATACAAAAGAAGAGAAAAGAGAGTACAAAGGAAGTAATAAGCTCAGAGAAGTACTATACGAAGCATGCAGAGTATAGGCTCTAAAAAAATCCACTCAAATATAGAAAATTTTTATAAAGATAAATGCAAAAATTTTAAATGGACAAGTTTTAAATAAAAAATATTTACTTGCATTATTGACATGATTTAATATTTATTATTAAACTATACAACATCATATATGAAAAATTCAATTTTCATTTATATTTACAGTCTTGTATAATAACTCATATGAGATGGGCTATTAAAATAATGAGTTCTCTTCAAAATACAATTAAGTAGATGACATCTTTCTTAAATAATATTTTGTGCTAAAATTTTGTTTTATGTTCAAAAAGCATTTTCGTTAATCTTGTTTGCATTCTATATCAACGTTTTCTATTTGGATTTTACGTAGTTTGTACATTTTATTTTCGTACTTATTAGTTTCAAATTTTATTATTAAAGATATAAAAAATTTCTATAAATATAAATTTGAATTATTAATAAAATTCAAAATTATAGTAGATTGTATCATAATGTTTTTCTTAATCTTATTCCTTAGTTGTTTAATGGCAATTCCAACATTTAAGCTACAATTTAACATAGAATATTATTTTTATTAATTGATATAAGGTGTAATGCATGAAATATTTTTGAAGATAAAACCTTGTACGTTTGTACATTGCCAATGTTCATTTCAGAAATTGGTTTCTATATTTTAGGAAACTTTTCATCTTATTCTAGGTGATTTTGTAATTTAATTTTTCTAGATTCTAAAATGAGTATGCGCATATTTGATTGCTGTAATTATTTGTATTAAACTTATTCAAAGAAACGTACAAATTAAAATTGATATGAAAGCTATATGGTATTTATCGGGATTTCAAGTATGAGTGGGAATTTCACTTTAATTAGTAAGGGACATATAATATAAGTATAAAGGATCCATGAGCCTAATGTCTTAAAGTTTTGGGTTAGAATGTGGTGTCAATGCCCACTAGTATGTTCCCTCACTAGGCTCATAACGAAGATTTCCCATAAAAGTGGGCTCCTAGATCTAACATTATTACATTTATATTAAACAGTTTCTAAAATGTGTTCATATTCTATGATTTTTGGATTTAGCAGTTGCCTATTTTTGTCTCTACATTTGTTGGTTTAAGGGGGCAATTAGTTCACATAGGAGAACGGTAATAGGAATGGAAATGAATATAGTAAGGAATAAGAATGAATATTTTATTATAATTATGATGGTTGGTTAAGAGGAACGAATGATTACCATTACCATTGATAAAGGTTGGTTTGTAAAACATATTGAGAAATAAAAAATTATTATATTTTAATTAATTAATTATATTTTAATTAATTAATTAATTAAGTAATTATATTTTAATTAATTAATTAATTATATTTTAATTAATTAATTAATTATATTTTAATTAATTAATTAATTATATTTTAATT
>JANZLC010000005.1:13405798-13418418 GCA_026413385.1 Erythroxylum gracilipes | reverse complement strand
AAATCAAGCTAAAACCAAATTCAACCATAATCATTCATTATCCTAACACACCATACATTTATACCCAACAATTCCACATATAATTTTCATCAAATTAAAGCATCAATAATCATAATAAATGCACCCTAACCACCATTGAATGCATCTAACAACCAAGTCATCAAACTCATAATTAAAACATCATTAAAGCTTAACTAAATCACTTACCTACTTAGCTTCCAATCTTCAATTCTTGAATAAAAACCTTGACTCACTACCTTCTCCACTCTCTTTTACCACCATGCATATGTAATTCCATCAAGGAAAGAAAGGAATTGGTTGCATGAAGAAACTTAAGGTTTGGAGGAAGGTTACTTTTATGAGAGAAAGAAGAAAATCGATGGTGAGGCAAGATGGAATGGGTGGTTTTCGGATGAGGATGAAAATGACCCATCAATTTACTCTTTTCATTCATTTATTAAGGCAAAACCGTGGGAGGAAGCAAGTGGGCATTAATAGAAGGGCTAGGTGGCATTATATGGTTAGTCCAATTAGAGAGAAGAAAAGTCTAACTCATTTAATAAATCTTAATCAATTAATCCTAATGAAAAATTAACCCAATCAACTCCAATGGCCTGAATTTCAATCCCAAAATAATATACCCACTATGACAGTGCCATTGGGTAGCAATTTTCACTACTGAAAAGCAACCGGTTCGCCACTTGACGATTTTTTCAGTCCGGGAATTTTCTCCAAAAAATTCCAGAAAAATTCCTAAAAATCTCTTAAAATGTAAAACACACAATGGTTCACTCAGAATAATTTTTTTAAACACAAAAACCACGTGAATCACAATAAAATCGCATTAGGCACGAAAACCGAGAATGTCATGTATGCATGTACAGTTATTTCATGTGCACAAACTCTCTGTTTACCAATACTAGTATGCATGAGCAGTCCTAAGAATCCCAATCCATCTCATCCTATGCTAAATTGCTATTCTACCCTTCTAGTAGGAGGTGGGATGTTACAGTTGGTATGTCTCAGGTGTCACTCGTCTCACGCCTATGCAAAAATCATGACCTCCCTCTTTTTGATCCAACTAAATATTGCAATACTATTGGAGCAATTCAATACCTTTGTTTAACCAAACCAAATATCCAATTTTCTATTAACAAAGTTTCCCAATTCTTACATTGTCTTACTGATTTTCACTAGATAGCGGTTAAACGCATTCTTCGATATCTTCACTCTACCTCGTCCCATGGTCTTCACTTAACCAAGCCTTCTATCTTAACTATAATTGCTTACTCTGATGCTGATTGGGCTAGGTGTTCTAAAAATCATTGATCTACATCTTGTTATTGCATTTTCTTTAGCTCCTCTTTAATTTCTTGGAGTTTTATGAAATAGCGTATTATGGCCAGATCTAGGATTGAAGAAAAATACAAAAGCATTGCTTGAGTTACCGCTGAACTATGTTACTTAATTCTCTGCTCAGTGAACTTAGATTCTCTGATATTAAACCATTTTTGTACTGTGACAACATTGACTCTACTTTTCTAATTACAAATCCCATCTCTCATACTCGTACCAAACATATTGAAATTGATATACAATTTTTTCGTGATTTGGTTGCAAAGAAATTTCTGTTCATCTGTCATATATCAACTTCTCACCAACTTGTTGACATCCTCACAAAACCATTAAGTTCTACTCTCTTTTTGCTTTTACATCACAAGCTAAATGTTCTTCCAAGCATTAACTTATGGGAGGTTGATAACAGAACATCTTCCTAATCCTTTCTGTTGTAATTAAATTAGATAAACTTCTCATTGTGCTAAATCATTTTAGTTTAGATATAATCAAATATAATCTGATCATTTAGTTTAGACATAATCAAATACAAATAGAAACATCTTATCTCAAAACTGTGTATAAATATAGTGTACATTGTAATGCAAAAGACACATCAGAAATCAATACATTACAGTTCATTTTTAATTACTTAGCTTTATTCTTCCTTTTAAATATTTATGATTGTTTATGTTTTAAAGTTGGTTTGTGACTTAAAGTTGGTTAAAATCCTCAAACAATATACAAGAACAAACAAGTTATGATGCTTACTTACTGGAATTTTATTAATATAATTTTGTTCTCTAAATCTTTTCTTTCTTCCTTCAAATCCTTGGCTACATGGGCGTGTGTCTTAAGTTCATCAGGTTATACTTCCTGAATATGCAAGAAAGATTATTGTTTCCATTGACACCATACATGTGTGTTTGAAGGGACTATATTAATAATATTGTTAACACTTTCCATGTGCCTATAAAAGGGCCTTCAGTAAGATTCTGTATAATAATTTGTCATGATTCATCTTATTGTTTACATAATTTTTTATTATTATTATTTGCACAATAATTTTTAAAAATTTATGGACTTACTCAACTCAATCAAACTTTAAACTTGAGTTTAGACAATAAATGTCAAGTCTAATTAAATTTTGAAGCACCAAAATTCAATCAAACTTCGAACTAAATTTAAACTAAAATTAAAATTTTCAAATCAAGTTTGAGTATAAGCAGTTCGAACTCAACTTAACTCAATATATTATTAAACCTACATATTATTAACAAGGAAATGTTTGCTAATTATAAGGATGAAATGTTAAAACGGTAACAATGGAAGTAAGAAAAGTGAACAATAAAACTATAAGAGAGTGGAGAAATTTAGAATTTGACGTGTAATCATTAACGAAGGACTGAGATATGTTCTTGCATCATTCTGAATAAAAAATTCTTTTAACAATATTGGAAATCTAGTGAGCCACGTCTTCTTCCTGGAAAAATTTGGTGTACTCCTTTTGACCCATCAAGGATTCTAATTTTGATGGATTGCTTGGCTTGACCTTGATAATCCAACCTTCTTCATAAGGACTTGAAATTATCTTCATCATTCAAATATAATAAGCATGAGTAGTGAAAAAAAGTTCTGAATTAAACTAAAGAGTTTGCCATGAAGACTTTACTTTCAGGGTTCATGACTAATACAAATACTGGTATAGCAAAACTTTTAACTTTGATTCACTGAGAGAAGGCCAGCAACACTACACCATGAAGAGCTCAAACTGAGTTCTCACCTTCATTCTTCTCTCCCGTCTTTGCTCCTTCTGTTGAAGCTCTCTCTTCTTTTTCTTCAACCTTGTTCATTTGCAAATCAGCCTTTCTCTCTCCTCCAGCCTCCTTACAGCACCTGCTTCAAACCAGGGGTAGTGTTATCCTTCCTTCTCAAATCCTTTTCCTGCCCTCTTTATATTACTGTTTTCAGACCAGCATTTCCTACTCCATTCTTTGCACTGTTGTTTCCTTAGTAAAATTAGGCTTATTCCTCACAATGTATGACCTCACACCTCCCAACCTCGCCAATTTTCCCCCTTTACCCTCGTGCAATTTACCATCCTCCTCTGTTGAATCACCCTCAAATCTACCACTTGCTAACACAAAACCTAATATCCATTCCCCTTCATCCTCATCCTCTATCAAGCCCCCTACTTTTTAGAACCTCGCAACCCTTTCTGCTAATATCTGGAAGCAAGCATCCAGCTCAGTTACTCATCCAAACCCACCCAAACTAGCCACAACAGCTTACCAAAACATTGAGGCAACCAGGAGAACCTGGAAATAGGTTATAGGGAAAAGCTCTGAATCCTCTCCTTTCTATAGGCCCCTAGTGAAAGTTGATGGTGGCCCTAAGTCTTGACATCTTGCAGGAGGATATAAAAACTTGGGAAGCAGCAATCATTAACTTCTTTATAGATAAACACCTGCCTTTTCTTGTAATACAAGTATGGGTTCAAAGAAATTGGAAAGGAAGAGGCATTCAAGGGGTAATGTAACAGAAAATGACAACATTTTTACATTTAGCTCAAAATCAGAGGCTCAAAAAGTGATAGAAGAAGGACCATGGCACATCTCATAACTTCCATTATTGGCAGCCTAGTGTGGAACTAAAGAAAATTAGAGTTAAGAACACACCCCTATGGGTGAACATCCACAATATTCCACTGCAATATTGGACCACTAATGACCTAAGCTTATTAGCTAGCTATTTGGGAAAACCAATTTGTATGGATGAGAATACAACTTTTAGGACACAGGTTAGTTATTCTAGATTATGTGTGAGCATGGATATTTCAAAGGAAATGAAAGATTATATTCCCATTAAGGTTGGCACATGGAAATTCTCTAAAGGAGGATAAAGTCATGGTTACTTATCATTGGAAACCTTCCCTACAAGTTCAGGGCAAAACATAGAAACCAATAGGGAAAGTTTTTGTTAAGGGAGATTATGGAGAATTGATATGGCTACATGAGAATAATACAGAGGGGAAAACAAAAACAAAAGAACTTGAAGTGCAAAAAAGGATATCGACAGATCAGGAATTGGATATTCAAGCAGATAAAAATTAGCCCTATGCGGCTAAGGGGGATCAAACTAAACATAATGTCGAGGATCAACAGCGTATATGGTTGGTAACAAAAAATATGATAACACGATAAACAGAGGGAGGGGCAGAAATGGATAACTGTATTAGATATAAAGGAGAGTTGCAGAATGGAAATCCCCTAGATGTTCAGCAACAGGCTGCCACCAAAGGGCCACAACAATTAGATGTTTTGCATCAGGTTGAAAATCATGGGGAAAAGGTGGAACAAGTACAAACTAGAAAGAGAAATCGAAGCATTAGGAAAAGCTTAAAAGGTAAAATTATTATTACATAACCTTTCTAGTTTGGAATTTTAGAGGAATAAACAACTCTTCGAAGCTTAATGCCTTGAAGGAGTTTGTCCGGCATGAGAATCCTATATTATTTTGTCCTTTAGAAACAAAAATTAAACTTGTAAACCTTAATAAATTAGATTGTTTTGGGAGATAAAATCCAAGCACCAGTACCATAGGTATGGAAGAATCATCATAGTTTATGATGAGGAGTTTATAGAGGTGGAGGTTTTGGAAGCAAGTGAGCAATTTATGCATACAAAAATGACTTTCACAATGGAGCATACTTCAATGTTGGCCACCTTTTTCTACGGTTATAATACTGCATTTCAAATAATGGACCTATAGAATTCTATGAGAAAAGTTAAAGGAATAAATAGTGGTCCATGGATCATAAGTGGTGAATTCAACTCTATTATTTATCAATCTGAAGCTAAAGGGAACTATAATTTGCACAACTACAATACCAACTTGCTGGATTGCACCAAATACGTGGAAATTTATAACTTAAAATACGAGGGTCATAGATTTACTTCGAGCAAAAGGTAGAGCTCTAATTGGCTCATCAAAAAGAAATTGGATAGGGCTTTGGTGAATGTGGAGTGGCTAACAACCTTTCCAAATAGTAAAGCCATGTTTTTAGACCCAAGATTCTCGAACCATACCCCGATTAAGGTGGACAATATATTCAAAAAGGTTTATTTGAAACACCCTTTCAGGTTTAACAATTTCTTGATCAATGTAGAAGGTTTCCAAGAAGTATTCAGTAAGGAAATGGAGGTAGAAGTAACTGTTACTAAACAATTTATCTATTTGCCAAAACTAAAGGCCATAAAGTAGGAATTGAAGAGAGTAAATGGAATAAGGGGTTTTAGCATAATGCACGGGCTAGAGACTGCTAGGCATCGACTCTCACTCTTACAAAAATCACTGGTAGATAATCCTATTGATGAGATTATTGTGAAGGAGGAGAAGGAGGCCCTGAAGTCCTACATGAAAGCAGTTGATAACCATAACTCTTTATTAAGACAACAGTCCAGAACCAACTGGAATAGGGAAGGAGACAGATGCACTAGGTTTTTCTTCAATACCATTAAGGCTAGGAGAAATGTCAACAGGATCACTTCGATAAAAACATAATCAGGGGAGATTTTGTATGAGCAAGCTGAAATTGCTCAAGATCTTTTGAAACACTTCCAAAAGGTCCTTAGATCTGAAGGTAATACTAGCTCTTGTAGTGTAGATCTCAGGAAGTTTATTTCTGCTAAAATTCCTGAAGATCAAGTAGATCTTTTAATCAGGCAAGTCACGGATCAAGAGATAGAAGTAGTGGTATTTAAAATGAATGGCTCGAAGGCTCCTGGACCAGATGGCCTGAATGGTTTCTTCTATTAGGAAACTTTGCATACAATGGGGAAAATTATGAAAGAAGCAATGCTTGAATTCTTCAAAAAATGAGTAATCCTCAAAGAGATCAACAAGACTTCCTTATGATTGATCCAAAAAACTTATAACACTACTACATGAAGTGATTTCAGGCCTATCTCATGCACTAACTTCAACTACAAGATTATTGCTAAAATACTGGCCAACAGACTGAAAGTTGTGCTACAATAAATCATTAGTGAAAATCAAGGAGCATTCTTAAGAAAGTGGAATATTGGGGACAACATCCTAATTTTTCATAAACTTCTGAAAGGCTACACAAGAGGAAAATCCCCTCAGAATTGCATGTTAAAAATAGATCTCCAGAAAGCTTTTGATAATGTCAGTTGGGATTTTTTACTGCAGATTATGGAAGTTATAGGCTTCCCTCAGATTTTTATCAATTGGATAAAAGAGTGTATTTCTATAGTTTCTTTTGGGATCAGGATCAATGGGAGTCCTACTGAGTTATTTAAAGGCAAAAGGAGACTTAGGCAAGGGGATCCTTTTTCCCTTTACCTATTTCTAATCTGCATGGAGGCTCTTACCCTCATGCTGAAATATAAGATCTCCTCGACTCCAGATTTCAAGTTATATACCAAGTGTAAGTTGCTTTCACTAACCAGCCTATGTTTTGCAGATGGCCTAATCCTTTTTAGTAAGGCTGATATCCCGTCAATTACAGTATTAATGAATACCTTACAAAATTTTAAGGAGATGTCGAGATTGAACATCAATTTTTAAAAAAGTTACTTCATTTTATCGAAGAGTGCTGCAAGCCTAGCTAATGGTATATCTCTTATCACTGGAATGGGTAATCAAGAGCCTCCTATCACTTATTTAGGAATCCCTATCTATTCGAGAAGACTCAGATTTAGAGAATGCCTACCCCTTATTGAAAGGATACAAAGGAGATTGGATTCATGGACAAACAAAACGTTATCCTATGGTGGCAAACTTCAGCTCCTGAAATCGGTTATTATGTCTATGAATACTTATTGGTGTTCCCACATTTTCCTTTCTAAGGGGCTGATCAAAACTATGGAAAAAATTATGAAACAATTCTTATGGAGTAAGGGGAAAGGGGAAAGAGAGATGACTAAGGTCAGTTGGACTCAAATTTGTCAACCTAAATCAAATAAAGGACTAGGGTTCGAGTCAGTTGGCAGAAGTAACAAATGCTTATTGTTGAAAAGATTGTGGAGAATTTTAAGTGAGAAGGAATCATTATGGGTTAAATGGGTGCATACTTATATATTAAGGAGTGGAAGTCTAAGGGCAATCAGACCTAAAGACAGTTTTCATAGTTCTTTGACCAAATTCTTAGACTGGGGGAGGAAGTACATCATCAAATTACTTGCAGGATAGGGACAGGGGATATAATTTTCTTATGGTATGACAGTTGGATAGGTCAGGGAGCTCTAATTCACCATATGATCACTAGGGATACCCTGGATAGATTTTCAAAAAAAGCTAAAGTCCAAGAATTAATTGCCAACTGGGATCTTTCCGAAGAGGAGATCAGATCTCTATCGATACCACAATATCGATACAATGAAGGAGAGGATACATACTTTTGGAATGGACTAGCAATGATGGGCATAACAAATAGGCAAGCAAAACAACTAAAGTATGGGACAAACCCTACAGTTGGATGGAGTAAACTAATCTAGAGAAACACTATCAAGCCAAATGCCAACTTCTTAAGTTGGTTAGCCATGAAGGATAGTGATGGAGGACCATCCAAGCAAACAATGGAAGACATGGAAGCCATGGGCTTAGGAGGGCCTCCACAACCCACGGCTATAACATTTGGAGAAGAGGAATTTGGACTCAACAATTTTCTACAATTCCAAGCCTTATTAAAGCCTTTTGGTGAAGTCAAAACTTGTGTTTATGAAGAGTGACCATAACCCAAAAAAAAACAAACCTATAACATCAAGAAGGAGCCTGGCTAACAACTCTTGAAAAACATGATATTGTTAATCTATTTCAGTTATGTTTTCATAAATAGAGTTAATGTTCAGTTGTGATTGTATTAAATTTTCTGATGGCTTATAACGTACTGGGACATGAGGAGTTTGCCCTTGTGCCTTCCTTGTCTATAAATAGCTAGCTGGAAATATAACAAAAATATATTAGATATTTGAATTCAAATGCGAGTTTATCTTCTTTAGCTTAATTTTCTATTGGGTTTGTTGTTTTCCAAAAACAATCACTTAGGTTTGATAATTTTCTGAAAATTATCAATTGATATTTTGTTCTGCTCCATCTCCACAACCAACATCACTTTCTGTCCGAACCACTCATCAATTTAACTTCTGGTCAAAACAAAGTATGTCGTCGTCATCTCCTCTACACTTTTCATTTTTCATCTATTTTCCAAAATCCAACGCAATCCATCCAAATTCCCCATTTCCACGACAGCTTCCATTTCAGTTCCTAGCCAGACCATCTGCCACTAAAAATGGCATAACTCTCAAACCATTAATCCATTTCCAGCACACCATACCTTTCCAGAAACTAAACACACAGACCTATAGACTATAACCTCAAATTCAAGACTCATCTTCCTAGAAATGCATCTCAAATTTTCGAACCTATTTGATCACCAAACTGATCCAAACTTTCCTAAACTTTTTTTTTCCAGAACCCATTTGGCATTGTTTCACACCACATACGCCATCAGACAGACTAAGCACTATAACAAGATTAAAATTCCTCTCCTCCCCTAAAAGATGTATCCTTTGCAATCTAGATGAAGAGGATAGGGACCATCTATTTTTTAGCTATGAGTTTTCTAATAGAGTATAGAGGCAAGTCGCATCTTTACCACATGTATTCAGGAGATCCAGAGGGAGAGGAATAATAGAAAATTTGAGGAAAGGGAAAGAGGCATACTTGCCCTCACGAAAATCACTTCTAATAATATTAGAGAACAACTGGTCATAAACCAGATGGAGAAGAAATGCAGCGAGAGACTAGCTATTTCTTGGAGACTCTAACGAGAATCCAATGATACTCAGTACGTAAAGTAGTAAATTTCTACAACCTAATCTAGCCAGATGCCACACACACAACAGCTCTGCAGGAATATAAAGTTGGATTCTTACCTTACAGAGTCCCTCCTCCATAAGATCTTTACGTCAAGCGCTTCGTAGGTGCCGAAGACATGTAGTCGGGAGACGTGAGAGAGTAGCTAGAGCCTAAACATGCAGGAAGGCCCTTTGAGTGTTCCTAAAATGAAAAAAAATAAGTGAAGAAGAAAAGGGAAGATGAAATAATAAAGGTCAAACCAGAAAGTTCTTACCTACGTAACCATCTGAAGTCGCTGATGATGGAGATATGGAACCCTAATTCGGAAACTTCTAGTGAAACTTTAAAAGGGAGATTTTTGTTAACTCATTTTAGGAAGACCCGAGAATACATAAGATGGCTTTGTTCACGGTGACATTTCTTTAGATTACGATGTCATTTGGTCTTTGTTTTGATATCCTGTTAGTAGGATAATGGATATACTGAACTCCCTCCTTATTTAATTCATTTTAATTTTTCAAAAAAAAAGCATAAGTAGTGAAGCAGAAGTTAAAATATTTTCTTCATATCAATATATGCTCTAAATAATACTATTAGAATATTGCCTATACTACCATTATATGGTCATTGGTGTTACAAACAAAAAGCTCAATTGGGATGGTTAATGCTTTAAATAAAAAGGCAAGGTCTTTCCTACCCTTCATGGTTGTGGATATACCTCTGATGCATAGGTTATGGAGTAGATGAAACTATATTTAGAAGATTAAACTAATTTCTATTTTTTTTAACGAGTACTTTTTATGTTTTCAAAGTGATTTTTATTTTTATAATTTTTTGTATTTTTTAAATTTTGTATCTCTTACAAAATCTCTTTATATTTCCAATGCCTAGATTTTAATTTATCTTTCCCAAAAATTTTCATTTAACTATTACAAATAAATTTCATTTATTAATGAAGTTGTAAAAGATTAAACAAAAGTTTTAAAAATATAAAAATTATGCAAAAACTGTAGTATTATTTTTTCAATAAAAATTTTTCTCAATTTATTTTTCTAATAATTACTCACTTTCCTTAGTGCTTAGAAATTTCAGTATCAGAACTTTTCTTAAGCATTTAGTAATATGTTATTTTTTTGTCTGCAAATTAAATCTTTATGTTTGAAGGACAATACTATGATTACTGGAGTTTACAAATGGAGATAATATTCATCTCACAAGACTTGCATAATATTTTTGGAGAGTGATTATCTAGAATCACCTCAAGAAAGAAGTTCAGTATCATGGTCAGAGGTAGAAAGAAAAATTCAAGGAGAATGTAATTAAAAAGAAAATCATTAATCTTAAGAATCATTTAGAAAGATATGAGAAAGCTAATTTATCCTAGATTTTTTGTGATTAAAAAGGAAAAAGAGATTAAGGATGTTTTGAAAAAAAAAAGTTACAAAGATATTAAGAAAAAACCATTATGGTCAAACTTCAAACACTCTGACAAGATTAGATTTAGTAATCTGGAAATGGAGGAGTTTAAAGAAGTTCGAGATTTATTCTCAAGAGCCTCAGAGATTGTCAATCAAATAAGTTGTAAAGACACCAATGAAGAAAGGAATAAAAGTCTAGAAGATTCTAAGGAGTATATAATAAAAATATGATCGTATAGTTGCAACTATTAAAGAGTCGAAAAGCTTGATCCAATTTTCTATTCATAAGTGAGATCATTAGAAACATATGAGCATAAGATGCTTAAGTTCGACAACTAGCTTTTGGAGAAAGCATTTCAATCTAAAATTAACTTGTCAAAAAAGAATTCTAATAAAGGAGACCATAAAAAGAAATAGGGATCATTATCCAAAAATATCAACATGATAAATATTATAAAATTCATAAGGATGGAAATTCAAATGATTAAAGTCACAATAGTAACATAATTTGCAAAAAAAATCAATCACCATGTAAAACAATTGTTCCTTCAGATGCAAAAAGTGTAAAATCCCAAATCATTCTCAGACAAATTATTGGTATCAATATAAAAGTTAAAATACTAGAGAAGCAACTAATTTCTCAAAGGATAAGGAAGTCATTTTTTCATGTATTAATACTACACAATAAAACTATGTTTAGTATGTTGACAGTGATTGTAGCAAACATATAACAGGAGATTAATAGGTATTTGAAGAACTTAATGAAGGTTTTGCTTCTCAAGTTGAAATTGGTGATAGAAAAATTATAAAGTTGAAGGAAAAAGGTGTGGTTACAGTTTAATCCAAAGACGGTAGTAAGAAGCTCATGCATGATATTTACATGCTCCCAATATTGTTAATAATCTGTTAAATGTTGGACAAATACAAAAGAAGGGTTATAAACTAACTTTTGATGATGATTTTGTGCATTATCATTGACAAGAAAAAAAAATTATTGCAGAGGTTAAAATGTGCTCCAACAATGTTTTCCAATTTTCTTGAAGACAAATCATAATTTAATTTTGAAAAATAAGGAAGCTAATGAAATCTTCCTCAAACATTTATGGCACAGACATCTTAACTATCAAGACTAAAACTTTTAAAGAGTAAGAACATAGTGATTGGTCTACCTAAAATTGGTATAATTAACAAAGTTTATGATGGTTGCATTATTGAAAAATATATCATCTTCTATTTCCTAAATCTTTATAGAAGGCACACTTCTTTGAAACTTATGCATACTGATATATAGGGATCGTAAGGGACCTTGTCTCTTGTTAGCAAGATATATTTTATCTTTTTTTATGATGATTATACAAGAATGATGTGGTTATACATCTTGAATGAAAAGTCATATGCTTTCCCTACCTTTTGACAGTTTGTTGCTCTTATAGAAAGACAAAGTGGACATCAATTGAAGATACTTAAATCAAATCATGTTATGGATATATTTATAGGCCTTTCATAGAGTATTGCAAGAAAAATAAAATTCAAAGACAACTAATTATTAGTTACACACCTCAATATAATAGAGTGGTTGAACACAAAAACATAATAATTATTAAAATGTCAAGGAGCATATTGCAAGGTAATAAAACCTTCCTAATTTTTTACAGGCTGCATTTGGTGATATTTTTAATCATTCACCCACAAAAATGGTTTGTAACAAAACCCCTCTTGAAGCTTAACATGATCGCAAATCAATGGTGGATTCAAGCCTTAAATACTTCTTAAAATACCGAGAGGTTCGACAACAAAGGAGAAAATTTTATTTTCATTAGCTATAGTAATAAATCCAAGAGCTATTGCTTTCTTAATTTAAATAAAAATTAATTGCAGATATCTAGATATGTATTTAAGGAGTTTGTTGTTGGAATTATGCCCATGACCCAATCGTTATGTAATAGATTGAACACTTTAGTTTTGTAATTATTAATTTTGATT
>JANZLC010000005.1:13384119-13405698 GCA_026413385.1 Erythroxylum gracilipes | reverse complement strand
AATACTCAATCCAATCCATTTCTAAAACAACCAATGATCCACGTTTTTATACATCAAAAACAGAACATGAAAATATCTATTCATTCATCAATTTACTACCTTCATTAACAACTCAAAAATAGGACATAATCACATCTCTACAATAACTTATGAATTATTAATCATCACATATACAAAAGCAAGATATTTATATGCACATTTCATCACTCACGATTCACACATATAATTTTATGACCAAGTCATCAATCTCAAGTTACTCATCATATTAGTGTCATTTAACACTACCCATGATGATTAAAGCATAACTTACTTAATTTAGCTTCAAAATTCTTCAAACTCTTCAAGATCTCTCTTAACCCTAACTTCCTTCTCTCACACGTGCATCATCATTCAAGGGTGGTAGAGTTGGGTCTTTAGTAAGAAATGAAGAAGACAACAAAACAATAGTAGCAAATGAAAGGTGAAAGCTATTGGATCCCGTTTCCGGAGCCCAACTATCTGGATATATCGTAAGACGTGAGCGTATTATCCTATAAGGTTATTTCCATGGGATCTCCCTGGCCAACATCAGTTCATCCTATACAAAATCACCACTTATAATGATCATATCTCTTAACTCCGATGTCCAAAAATTTCATACTTCATACCATTGGAAAGCTAAGAGGACAATCTACAACTTCTAAGAAGACAACTTTGCCTCATTCAGCCCAGATTAATACAGTTTTTCCCTTGAAGTCAAAACACAATTTCTACACCTATGAAAGACTTGAAAATGTAATGCACAAACTTGGAAGGTCATAAGCCCAAAACACAATCATATTTCATTAATGAATACAAACGAGTTCAACAAGCTTTCATTACAATTCAACATTCACTTCACTAACTTAAAACAAAATACAAAAGGATGCTCAATGTCGATATGCTTATAAAGCTATCCAAAATGTTCACTAACTTAGTAAAAAAGATCTCTAACTACCTTAGAGTTTTTGTCCAATTGCCTTGCAAGGATTGCTAACCTTCTTGTTCTGCACCTGAGGAGGGAATAGTGCAGTGAGCTACACAGCTCAGTGGCTAATATATTTATAGCTATTGGCAATTGACCACAAATTCAAGCATATGTACATGTATATATCCAGCAATTCAAGCATTCTCTATCTACTCTAGCAATTCAAACATTAATCAATTTAGCTCAAAACTCATAACACATAACACTCAAATGCTTCATACTTGACAATTCAAATATGCAATGCACAAACAAATAGCTCGAGGGTTTCCATGTTCCATAGAAACAGAATGGAAAAATCAAAGTTTACACCATGAATAGAATGAGTCCATTTTCGGAGCTCATATGCCACAAGTGGGCAGCCGGGAGAAGGCTCTTGTCAACGTGCACGTGACAAACAGAATAGTCCCACTCTCGCCTAAATAAAAGCACATAATCAAGCTCAAAATCATTTTATCATATGCTCATGCTTTCATGCTTTTTCTTCTTTTCGTTTATACAAAATGTTATAACCTTTTTCAAGGTATAACATAATCATCCATCATCAAGCAATTTCCATCATTCACAAACAAGTCAAATTCAAGAAATCCACATATACACATAGGCAAGAATTTGCTCAATTTCACAACAACCATAAATACATTACCCACCTAATTTTGCTTGCAAAATCCAACTCAAAGTTGTCTTTCCCTTTGTTCTTGGTTAGGATTCTCTTGGTTTCCTAAAACAAACCAAGTCTCATTCAAACCAATGTTCCAACGAAAATCCATTAACTTCAATAATCACATAAACAAAATAAATAACAAAATGGGCTTAGATTTAACCTACCCATAGTCCATCTAGGTTAGAAAAGCCAAAACCTAATTTAGAAACCCTATAATCAAATGGGTTCTCTTAAATCATCTTCTTCTAACACAAACCCTTCATTCTCTACACAAAACCCCTTTCTCTCTCTAACTCCTTCATTCTCAACACAACCCATTCTCTCTAATAAAGCAAAAAGAAAAAATGATTAACTTACCTTAACAAGCTTGATTTCTATTCTTTTTCTTCTTCTTTCTTTCTCTCTCACGATTTTCTCTTCTTTTTCCTTAGCTTCCACGATTCTTCTTCTTCTCCTCTCTTCTTTCACACTTTCTCTCTCTTCGCTCTTTCTTTCCACGATTTCTCTTCTTACTTTCTTACTTCAAGACCATTTATTTGGTCTTTTCCAATTTTACCCTTCATTTACCTTGTCCTTCCCATTTTACCCCTTATGTCTATTAAAACTAACATCTTATACTTCTAACTACTTAACTTATGATCATGGAAAAATTGAAGGAATTTGATAATATTTCCTTCTAGAAAAATGTTCCTCATTGTCTTAATTTTCTAATGACACAAAAATCATTCAATTTGGTTCGGCAATCTGAAAGTTATACCCCAAACATTTCCGAACTGTTCTTATACAGAAACAATATTATGTGCTCAACTTCTATCTAAAATTGAAATTCTTAGAGACTGAATTTCAACTCAATTTCATTAGAAAATTTCTATCCATATGTCTCTATTTTAATCCAAATCAAGAATCATCTCATTTGGATAACTAGAGAAAAAGTTGTGGCTAAAACATCGAAGCATGCTCAGTGAACAAGTTTCAACTACATCTTCCAGCTTTTAACTTCCAACATTTCACATATAACCCATCTTGTACCTAAACCATTTCCTACTTCATTTCTAATTTAAGAATTCTCTTTTTTCTTTACTCATAACTAATCTCCAAAAATTTCTCATTTAATAGTTCTAACTTCCAAGAAGACTTCAGGGTCCAATAATATGAACCTGTCAACCTTGACTAATACATCCTCAATAATCCCCCTAAGATATTTAATGGATCAATTAGCTAATTGGATGCTCATCCTAGTATGCTTAGGTTCTCCTAATCCTAGTTTCTTAAACAATTAGTAAGGCATCAAATGTATACTAGCCCCTAAATCGGTTAAAGCTTTCTCAACCGACAGATTACCAATATACAAAGGATAGTAAAACTCCCTGGATCTTTAAGCTTTTCTAGTAACTTGTTTTGTAAGATCATTGAGCATTCCTCGTTTAACTATACTGTAGCTAATTCCTCTAACTTCTTCTTGTTAGATAATAGCTCCTTTAGAAATTTTATATACTTGGGCATTTGTGCTAAAGCTTTGACAAGAGGTATATTAATATGAAGTTGTTTTAATAACTTGAGGAACTTTTTGAATTGCTCATTCATTCGATCCTTCTTTAGCCTTATTATGTATGGTACGGTGGACTTAAATGTCTGTATTTTAGGAGGAGTCTCCACCTTTTTAATTTTTTCTTAACTCTTCTCTTTATCCTCCTCTTCACTATGCAATTTGGTATTTACTTGTAGCTCCTTTCTACTTCTCAGTGTGACATCCCTCATATGTTCATTAGAGGTCGGCTCTGCAAAATTGAGGATATTCATATTTTTCCTTTCCGCTATTATTGTTGCTAATTGGTCAAATTGCACCTTTAGACATTTGTTGTCTTTGATGTTTCTCTCTTGAGTCTTGAATGAACTCCAATATTAACTCATCCATCCTCGGTTTCCTTAGTTATGATGTTTATGTTTGAAATCTAAGTGGAGGGTTGTTCCTTTGTTGTCCCTGATTTCCCCATGAGAAGTTAGGGTGGTTTGTCCATCCCAAATTGTATGTGTTACTATAAGGGTTACTTGAGATCTTGGAGAGTTCCCAAAATAGTTTACATGTTCAGGTTGATCTGATTGGCAATCGTGTCCTAGGTGATATATCCCACATGATTCACACCGCATCACTCTTCCTTATAAATCCATAGTAATGTTATCTATCTTCTTGCTCAGGCCTTCCACTTGACTCGTTAGTCTCGTTACTGCATCTGCTTTGTATACTCTAGATGGCCATTAGTGGTTCATGTTTTAGCTGAGCACCATTGATAATTATTTATGGCCATTTCCTCTTTCAACTCTTGGGATGCTTTAGATGTCTTGTTGTTTAGGGTCCCTGTAGCTACTACATCAATTGACTGCCTCGTATTCTGACTTATCCCGGTATAAAATGTTTGGATTTGCATCCACAAAGGTAATCCACAATATGGGAATCATCGAAGCATCTCTTTAAATCTCTCCCAAGTGTCGTACAATGATTCTCCTTTAGTTTGAGAGTAAGATGAGATATCATTCCTCAGCTTCACAGTCTTCGCGGGAGGAAAGTATTTTAGTAAAAAAATTTCTGCCGCCACTTGATCCCAGGTGGTCAATGACAAATGTGGCACAGAATTAAGCCACTACTTTGCTTTTCCTTTCAAATAGAAAAGAAATAGACGCAATCTGATGGTGTCATCATTTGCTCCATTTATTTTAAACATATAGCAAATCTCGAAGAAGTTAGAGATGTGTCATTAAGGTTCGCGTCTCGAAATCCATCAAATTGGACTGATTGTTGCACCTTTTGGTTGATACTCGATTTGATCTCAAAATTGTTTGCTTGTACAATCGGTCTCATGGTGCTAGATTCTATGCCATTTAAGTCTATCCTGGTATAGTCGAACATTGTTTATGGTTGGTTTGCCATATTGTGTGATTCTTCGGTGTCGACATGACATTCCAAATCGTCTATTCAACGATTTAGTTCAAACTCCCTAAGGTTTGTTCTACAACAATTCCTACACACTGTTCTTTCTATCATAGGATCAACGCAAGTGCACGGTGTAGTTGTAGCTAGTACCAGTAATTACGGATCGATCCCACAAGGATGGTAAGTACTAGTAATTACTATTATTCTATTATCTAGCCTACAGATTAATTGTGGTTGAATTAATGAAACTAAAATTAAACAATTAAAGTAAAAAAGTAGCACAATTTAAAGCAAAGAATTGACAACACTAAATTAATTACTGATATCAGATAATTATTACCTAGGCTTTGAATCCCCCTAAACATTTAACCAATTAATTATTTGTTATATAATTATGATGTTGATTAATTAGACAGTAGAGATTCCTAAGGTATGCTAGTAGCTAACCTTAAGCCTATTAGCAACTAATCCTAAGGTCTCTAACTGAATTACTCAAGTTAAAACTTATAGAATTGAGTTACTGTATTATGAATCCCTCTATTAGATTTGACCCTAATTTATGTCATCCTATCTCTAGGATTTCAATCAACTCTTTCCAATTATCATAGATCTATTCAAACCTAGAATTTCTCAATTGCTAAGTATGAAATCAAATTAAAGTCTAAAAATCATATTAACAGATAAATAAATAAATAAAACGAATAATTGGATCTTAATAATCAACAACCATAATTTAATAAAATAATTACAACTTGTCAAAGTATTCAACTAGGGTTCATCTGACCTAGATACTAATAAAGAATTTAACTATACAACAGCGAACACGAAATCATATCCATATAAACAGAAAATAGAATAGAAAACATTGGAATCATATTTTTAATCTCTCTGATTGTTCTCTATCATATATTCTAACAATGTAGACGTCTGATCCTGTGTTCTGATGGATTTGTTGATAAAAATCCTGTCTTTCACTCCTTAAGCTCCAAATCACCTTTAGAATCGTCTCTGAACTTCTTAGAACAACACTAGCTACTCTCTCCCTTATTTGCTTCTAAAATATCGCTTTTATATAAAAATCTAGGTTTTTGGGTTATGCATGGGCATTCAAAAGTGCACGGTCATACATTCCTTCCAGATTGTTGATTTTCTATTTTATGTCGTGTTTTTGTCCGAATTCATCTCCTTTAAACATATTAAGTACCAAATATACAACAAAAGTATAACATATCAAACAAGAATACATTAAATATGGGGTAAAAATATAATCAATTAACCATCTATCACATAGCTATTTATCAACCCAAAATAAGAGGATCCTTTAAAAGCACTAGAGTATGAACTAGTGATTTCTTCAATTATGCAAATAAAATCATCTCCAATTACATATATCTTAGTTAAAAAGAAAACGTCTTCCAATGAAATTAAAGCGTGACCAAAAGGAAATATAAAGGAGCTGACGAAGGAATCTAGAATTTCAGCATTGCATAAACAAGGTTAGGTTGATATTCTATGGAATTCTCGGAAGGCCATATCTCTTCCAGGTTGAATGTTATGACAGCTATAACCTATCCACCCACTTAATTCATTGATCTACATTTTTAGGCCATAGTTTTAAGGATTAAGAAGCCTAAAACTAAGTGAATTCTAGAGAGAAGTTGAACTTACTTACTTGCCCCAATTAAAGGAGTGATAGGTGAGAAGAATTAATAGGTGAAGGAGTTCTGATAATAAGAGGCAAACCATTTTTGTGATCAAAATGGGAAATTGCTTCTATAGTGCTGAAAATAGGAATTCAAACGTCATAAATTAGTGGTTAAAACCATAATTAGAGCTTGAGAATTCTTTCACCTAATTCTTATAAAGGAAGGAAAAGGATTAGACATAATAGAAACCACTTCAAGCCTTATATCCTCTTAAAAGAAGTAAAATTAAAAGAAATCAAGCAGATTTTTTAGCAAAGTATCAAAATTAGAAACATACATCAATGGCATTCAGTTCAGCAGAGTCCGTTAAAGAAGAGGAAGAAGCATAACAAGAAGTAGTCATAGTTGTAAAAGTCGTAAATAGAAAATATTGAAGCCAAAAAATAGGACAGAGACCATTTGAGAGATGATATGAAAAGTAAAGAAGTAATGGGAAGATTTTATAATAAAAGACAGCTGAATCTTAAGGGAATAGCAAGACTTTGAAATTTAAAAGAGATTTATATCTTCTGTAACAGATAGAGAAGTAGGGATCCAAATGTGAAAAATGTTAATGCAATCTTTGGACCTGATTTTTCTTATTTATAGAAGATTATTTAGGATTTAAGAAGATCTTCATAGGTGATATCACTAAGCCTAACTCAAGAATTCAATCTAAAATTTGTAAAACTATTGGGATGGAATTCAAAGTCCAATTTATAGAAAACCAAGGGAATTTCCATACCATATGTTTGTTTTGCTCAACCAAACATATGTTGAGGCAATTGTTGATTACCTAAAAGGATAATTCAGTTTAGTTTGCCTATAATTAAAAAAAAACTATTTAAGGATAAGAGAACTATAAATTCACCAACACCTAAACAACAATAGAAATAGACAATGCCCATATAAACTACACACATTCAATCATAAGACAACCTTAAAACCAATCTCTACAAAGAGCAACCAGCTTATTTCACTTTGTTATAATTTTTCAGCTTTCTTTATGTTGTGTATTCATTTTTATTACATTAAATTCTCTTTGTAGCTTTAACTTCCCTTTTGCGTGAATCAAATCATTTTCTTTTGTATACATTTTAGTATTTTGGTAACTTAAAATTTTATTTTTTAAGTTTTCTAAAACTTACTCATATCGTAAATAAGAAGTAAGGTACATATTTTGAGAGAATTCTTTTTTTATCATGCGTGAATTTCAGATTAATACCAAATAGTATATGAAGGTGGTCCAAGTAAATTTAAATCTGAATTTGGAATATATTACAATAGAGTAAGGTGCAGGAAAAGCAAGATGCAATGACGATGCATGATGCTACAGGGTTTCACAAAAAGTAAAGGCCTTTCCTTGAAACCACGGTCTTACATATTTTCATATCAGCTCATCTCGTAGACTAAGTAAGCTTGTAGTTGCTGGACCAACAGAGCAATTTAGGAATATTTGTTATTTTTGTCGGTTGTAAGCAACAAAGCACTGACTTCTATCTTGACCCCTTCATGATGAGTGGTTATCTCTGGTGTAGCACTTAAATATTCCTATCACCTTGGTTAACCACGTACGTTTCGTAAGATTCATACTGTCACAGTGGAAGAAATCTCCTCATATTTGTGGTTTTGAAAATTGCCCTCGTCATTCATCTTGATTTCTAGTGCTCAACAGAATTAAGCTGAGTTTCTTGCCTTTGATCTTGCATTGTCGATAAAATAAACAGGTACCATAAGGATAAAAAAGTTTAATTGGTTTTTGGAGATTTACTTATTCGACGTAGGAAAAACCTTTTTGCCGAATTAGACATGTAAGCTGACCTAATTAAGTTGTTCACCAAGTTTTGAAGATGCATATATTTATCTTTTGAGGTAATATCATGTTCATAAAAATCTTTGTTGGGAGCAGGCTGGTGGCCTCATTTATAATTGTTAAAAGAAAATAGATGATATTCAATGATCAGTTTATCAAGACTGTAACGGAAAATTCGTAGTTTGTATTATATTAGAAAGGTGTAACCTTGTAGATGTGGATCGAGGTTTTTATAGCCTAGCCCGTGAGAAATGTTCGATGTTATTGATTCTTCCGGGCTTGAGAAATGTGTTCTTTTCTTAATTTTGAGTTGACCTACACCTGAATGTTTTCTTGTGGAGTTGTACTTTCTTTTTGTAGACTAGCGTTTACGGGCTTTGGGATCTATTCTATAACAATAAACCTCCTCATACTGCTACTAGTCTTGAGTTACAAACTAACTTGTACGAAGTGAGCTTGTAATAACTTCTTGTCCCTATCATTAGTTTAGGCAGAGGACAAGTTAATAAATGAAATCACCAAAACATTATATAAGGAAATTAGCTTCTAATTAACTGCCAAATATAATTTTGGTGAAGCAATTAAATTAGAGTATGACATGATTCATCCGTTGGTAATCACAAGTTGCAAAAGTCCAACGAAAGCATTGATTTACGTCTCTCTCTCTCTCTCTCTCTCGGGTAAGTAGCCAAAAGAGAAAACTGAAAATACAGTAAGTTTCAAAATCTCCGATTGGTCACTCGAAACCCAAAAATTCCAATGTCATAAGAAGGTTTGGTAAGGTAGCAAACCTAGTCCTGTTGACAAATTTGTGAGCACAAGGTTTGAATTAAAGTACCTTTTTTCTATAAAAAAAAATAATATACGAATATAATATATGTTAGAATTGGAAAAGGACGAAAAAAAAACGTGTCCTTTTCAAATATCAACTCTCTTTTCTCGCAAGTTCTCTCAAAATTCAAACCTCCAAAAGCTAATGCCAATCTCTCAAAATCTCTTACTTTCATTAAGCATTACGTAGTAAATACATTTATATGACCCATTACTCTTTCGTTTTTTTAACAGAAACCAAACAATTTTATCTGCAAAGGCCGTGATATATATATATATATGGAATGAAATATTCTTTTCCATTTACTCTATGGCATTCACACATTTTTCTGAGTCTTTTGAAACAAAATAAATACAACGGATTATCTGTACCAACATATATATATATATATATGTTCTTATGTACTCTAATACATCTAAAAGTAAAGCTGCAGTCAATAATCAATATTATGTTTCTTTCCTTTTCATTTTTCTTTCAAATTCCCACAACCAAAAGAATAGTCTATTCACTTACGAAGTAATTCAATGGTGAATATTTAAAAAGATGAAAAATGTTTATAGCGGTTAAGTTTAATAGAGGAACATATTATTAATTAAATAAAAAGAGGAACAGATAAACTTGTAGCGGTAGTTGCGTTGCCAATCCCCGACGGCACGTAAAGTAAACAATATTACAATAAATAAGTCAACAATGCGTTTATGAAACGACGCCACTTTTACTCACTTTTTTCTTTCTCTCTCACAGGTCACAACACTGCACCATATCCGATGTGCTGACCATCCCGCGGAAGTTCAAACCTCATGTATGGCTGCTCTTAAATATGTAAGATCTTAATTCATGTTTACTTCCTTCCAAAAGAAAAAGCTTTACAATTATGAGCAATCGATTCACATAGTTATATATTACACTACTAGGGTGATGAAACTACACCTTATATGCAAAAACAAATCAAAACAGAAAGTAAAAGATATACATTTCCTATTTTTATTATATTTTAAAATTCTTTAGAGAAAACTTCGTGTTTAGCTAAAACTCAACATATTTGACAAATTATCTCCCACCGAATAAATCAAGATGAACATTATTTGAGATTTATCAAAATCGTATAAGAGACTTGCTTGATTATCTGTAAAATAAATTAATTTATCATATATAATTTATTAATTTTATATAATATTACATTCATTTTTATTTGTTATGCATTCATACTAATAAATAAGATGGTTGATTTATTACTATAATTCATATTTTATAAATAATTAATGATTAATTTAACTGATTTTTGTTATTAATAAAAAATTATAGTTAAATTCTTATTATTTTATTTGATTATCACATTTACATATGATTCATTAATTTGGTTAATATAATAATGAATTGAGTCTTTTACTCAATTTTATTGTCAGTTTACCTGCATCGATCATTATAATGTATTACTGTACTCAACAAATCTCCAGCTGGTTGGTTTATCTGACTAAAATATGACTATTATCTTTTGTAAGGTGTATAGCAATTGAAGTTCCCGAAGTCATATGATATCAATCAATCATGACGACGCCATAAGACCCGATGAATAAACTAATATATATACATATATAGGAGTTGATGCCAGCCTTCACCAAGTTAGGGATATATTCAAGTCAATTAATTTTGATTTCCCACATAAACAAGTTTGTTATTAGTTCAAAATAACTACATCTATGGTAAGTTGAAAAGAAAAACAAACCTTATTAATGCTTAACAAAAAGTCGTAGAATATAAATTAGGACAAGTCCACAAGCATGTAAAGTAATAAGTTCTTAAAGTTAATGCCAATGTCAATTGCCGCCACCTCATTCTCACCTCAAGTATATACTTTTTCATTGAACACTGTCGTAGCTGAGTCCAATAAGTATGTAATGTATGACCCACTTCCCTTCCTCCTCTAAATTCAGTCTTCCCCTTCATTTCCTAGAAGTAGAAACCAAACAATTTTGTAAACATCCACTCTGGTATGAAATTCACTCTTAAATTCGAAACAAATTCGACGTTGAGTTGGCTACTACTTGACCACTTGTTAGTAATTCACAAACAAAAAACAGTGTTTTAAATGGAGAAATTAATAAAAATTAGAAGAACAAATTAACTATGTATCGGCCGATCCTTGACGGCAAGTAAGCAATAGAAAAGTCAAATCATGTGTTTTGAAAAACAACGCTGCTTCTAATCCCTCACTTCTATTCTTCTTTTTTTCTCTGCACAACGTCCGCCAAATTTACCTACCCTTTGAGAATCCAAACTTCAAGTATGACTCTTAAACTGTGTATTAAGATTTTAATCCTTCCAAATTCCAGCAGCAACCAACCATTTTCCTATCATAAGTTGCATAATATGGTTTTCAAGCTATACCCTTATATACATTAAAACAAAATCACTTTGATTGGTGAGGCTTATCGATCATATGTAAACGCATATGTTAAAATTCTTGTCATAGGATTTGCATATATACTAATTAGCAATTCATTGTGCTCGATTAATCACGGTCAGGTTTTCCCAACCAACCAATATCTATTTATCTTCTGTTCCTTTGGTATACAATGACTTGTTATTGAAGATTCTATGAATACATAATCATGCTTTGACGGCGATCTTTGAAAGTTGGTGAAGCAGTAGAAACTAATAATAGACTTATAAACTATGGGAGTTGGTGCCCTCAAGTGTATAAATATAAGTAGAGATTGTTTTTTCACTTGAGTAGCCAAACATTCGTTCAACTTGGCAGAGACGCACTTGGCATAGCTAGGATAATCCCATAACTGATCAAACTTTCCTTTACTTATACAGAAAAAGGAGAATTAAAGTGTTTGTTTAATAATTCACTTTTACAGATATCGATTCCAATCCAGGAGGACATTTACTTGATTAAGCCGTCTCGCGCTTTCTTGAAAAGACTGAATAAGCTCCTCCGAAATGATAAGGCAATCACACCACACGCCCCAATGTCTACGTCGCCAAATTATTACAACTACTCCACGCTTTCCCTCTTAAAACCCAGAAAAGCAAACCATCATCTTACTGATCATTAAATTTTGGAAGATTACAGAGCGTCAACATGCAAACCAACACGAATCTTATAATGAACCTTTTTCACATCAAAAGTGCAAAGTCTCCCAACATTCCCACCGTGTAAGCTTCCACTTGAACAAAAGCTAAGCCATACCACGTTTAGTGATTAGACGTTACTAATAAAAAAAAACAATTTTTATTTATTAGTTAAAAACAAATTTAAATGCTGCATAATAGTTCAAGTTTTAACAAATAACAATGAACTTTAACTCATCTTTGCTGCCTATACAACAGCACTTGCCCAAATTGAAAGTTAGAACATAGCATATTAACTTTTGTCAATAGAGTTTATCACCTTTATTAAAATCCACAGCGTCATGGGATGCAGAATTATCCATGTATAGCTTGTGGAAAATTCAAGAATGTGACCTAGTACATACTATATATAGCATCTGATATTTTCCTCTTCTTGCTTGGTTGTTGCACTTGCAGTGGACCTGCAGCATCGCATTGTTGACGTGGAAAGGACACAATTGGCGGTGGTGCGGGAATACTGACGACACCGGCGGCTAGCTCGTGAACAAGAAATAATAATACATTGAAAAACTTAAAAGCCATTGCACTAATTTGAAAAAATTCCAAAAAGCTGTACAATTTATAATCTATTATCCCAATGTGTTGTTACATTTTGCAAAATTTCCGAGTAAAACTCTTTTTTCAATAAACTATAATACTCGTAGTATCTCAGATCCAAAACATGTTTTTTTTTATAAAAAAAAAGTGAACCTTAACTTCTTGGGAACGTGAACCCTTGATTTTGTCCGTCTCTCCTAAAAATGCAACTTTTTAGTACCTAACAGTTAGTAATTATCCTGCAAAGGGAACAGAGTTGTGTTGCCAATCATCCACGGCACGTGACCGGTAACAATGTGTTTTGAAAAACATCGCCACATTTTTCTTTATAATTTCTCTCATCAGATTTCAATATATCCAAGATAGGATAATTTTAGGTCCTAGGTTCGACTCTCAGTAATGGGAGAAAGGACCGCTCTGTGTGGGGACTACTCAAAATTAAACCGTGGTTCAATCCCCCAGCGGTGATCGGGTCTGCGACTGGGGGCCCTTAGGGTTGGGGATTCAACCTTTTGGTCCAAGATAGGATAATTTTGAGGGTTAAATAATTTTTTTATTGCTACATGTGTGCTAATATATAAAGAAATTAATTGACGTGGCAGTCCATGTTAACACAGCCAATAGTATAATTAATAATACATTTTTTTGCAATAAATTGGAAATGTGAGTGTCTAATTGATATGATCGATATTTTAAATAATTCTTAAAATTAAAAATATAATTTACCTTATAAAAAATAGCATGTTTTAGGCAGTCAATTATCTATTCTTCTTTTACAAATAAGGTGATCACTATATATTTGGTATCTTTATTTTAAAAGTATTTTTTATTATAATCACGATCATATCAAATTTACGTATATATATATTTTTTTTGTATGTGTCTAATTTCTGGTTTAGCTCAAAACAAGTCTATACATAGAGTGGACTTTTAAAGTAAATTCTTTGACTTCCTCTTTTGTTCCCTCTTATCTTCCTTTTCCACTACCTTAATTATTTTTATCGTTCTCTTCGTCTATGTTTCAACAAAACCTAATAGATTAATAATATTATACAACAATTGATGCCTTCACCGAGTAGAAGCATTTACACACGACAGTGTATATTAATATATATATTTAAGAGGATTGATTCTTTATAGTCAATGTTGTCCGAGATTAACTGCAATAGCAAAATATTCATTCAAGTTGGCAGATGTAACCGTTTTTACTTTTTCTGTCTAAAACTTATTTTACTTTATAAGGTCATCTATGATTAATCCTTTAAATATTCTCCTAAAATTGTAAGTAGTATACAACACATAAAGGAAGGTAGGATTTTCTTTTCTTTTTTCTTAAAACATATTGGCTTATGCCCTATAATCAATCGGTTGGTTGTAGTTTGAAATTATAACATAATTATTTAAATGTATTCTTTATCTTATACATGTTTGTTTAATTAACTGACATATAAAATAAAGTCCGTAGGATAAATGTATCTTATAAAAAAATTTATGATGAGATCACAATAATGAAACATATATTGTATTTAAGTATTATGTATAGATTTGTTTAAGAATAAATTCTCTGAATTGGTCTGATATGAGAATTTCATTTAGATATTACTTATATGTCTATGAAAATTTTTATTGTACTTATTTATGAGTTATAATTTAACTTAAGATCTCCAAAGTACTTGTTATAGGAATTGCTATATTTTTACACTACTTATGACCTATTATATCCAATGGTAGCTTACTTTGTTGTCATTAGATATAATATGAACTGTATGAAAATAGTTGAGTAATCAATAAAGAATTCATCATCCTAAAATAATTAGAGAGAATGTTTTATTATTCTTTACCCTCTTTTACTCTATTTGTTCAACACATGCACATGTATCTACACTCAAACTTATAAACATTTCAGATAGTGTCCCATTTGATAAATGGAATTTACTTATTATGTAGGATATACCGATGTTTCTCCATACTACTTATCATTATTGGAAGACACAAAAGATCTCAATCAGCTGGTATGCATTTGCTTCTTTATTCATTTTTTTTCAAGCAGACAATATTATTACTTTCTATATTTGAACTAATTACTTAAACACTCCTTAGTGATTATACAAGTTGAATATTGGCCCTCAAATATTTTTTCTTTACTCCAGTCTATTTCAGTCGCTTCCCTCTATGACTATTCATTTGATATTTTTCCAATGGCCAATTCTGCAGAATGCGCTCATCTAAGAGGGAAAGGAGATGGCTTCCGTGCTTTATACTTATCGCAGTTGTGTTAAAGCTCTTCCTTAGGTGTATTTTTGTGTTATTTGATATTTACAGCACTATTGATAACATGATTTCAAAGTTGGAAATTAATCCAGGAACTTTCTTCTTCTCTTAGAAGTCTTTGATTATAACAGCTACAACTGAAACTCTTTCTGTTATCTGCAGTGTATAAGAAACATTAACCACCAACTCTACACAATGAAGTTTAGAGATTGTATAGAATAGAAAAGGATGGAGCATTGCTCAAGAAGCTGCTAAAGGCTGAAATTGTAATAGTGGAAGATTTTCTTAGAGTTCTTGTAAGAGATCCACATAAATTAAGAAGTGTAAGATGTCCCTTTCTCTAGCTTTCATGTCTTCCATCAAGAATGGTTTTACAGACTTCATATTCCTCTTTCAAAGATTTAATCTATTCTTCATATTTTGACATAGACTTTATGTTCTTGCTATAAATCCTTGGAAGTGGAATGTATAATAGGATATGGGACAACACAGTAGAGCATACCAAGACTTGTGTCTTAGGAGGGAAACTTTATGTGTACTATCCTGATGGAACTCATAGCACTGGAGTTGCTTCAATCATATCTATGTTATTTTGATGGAACTCATAAGCTTAGAGGTCATATTGTTGATGGGCAATTCCTTCCATTGGAATCACTTACCAATCATCAAAAGGTTGTACAAACTCCTGTCATTTTGATAAATCAATCATGTTTTACATAAATTTGGTAGAAATTTGTTCATTTTTTGCTCAGATGAGCTAGATTGAGTTCAACTGCAACTTAAAGTTTAGGTTTTAGTGACAATTCCAGGTCACTAAATTGTAACAAAGCCTTTTGATTGTTGACAAGGGATTGATGAAAGTTGGATACTTTTTATTTTTCATTGAATTCAATCATGTCTTTTCCTACATTCTCGTAGGCTAAAACCTGTAAACAAAAGGAAAGATTCAGATTTCTCGTGGAAAGAAATGAAACGTGTGTTTTCTACAGCCCCTCTTTTATACAATCACCAACAACATTAGCTCACATACATGATCCAAAAGGGTGAGCATCAATTCGAAATTCTCCATCTAGTAACATTGTTTCATTTGGCTCCTGCTTGAACAACGTTAAAGCTATCAATATCCGATGCATAAATAACGCAATGAGTAATGCTAAAGTATACACTTCTCCCCAACCCACTAAAAAAGGGAAAAAGAATTGTAAAAGCTCAGATCTTTTTACGTTTTCTTGTACATGCACAAACTCTGAATAGATGAAATTTAAAGAACTTATACTGAGCTAGATAAAACTGTTCATTGTCCTAGAGTAAATGATAGATGGAGGCACACCAATTAATTGACCAAGCAATAGTGCATTGAACCTTTTCCTTTAGTCTAAACTCTGGCTCAAAGGGTTCATTCCATTGTCAGAAACCAGGGAATTATTGGTGTTGAATGAGTTATTTAGATTGGATTTATAACGCTAACTTCCTTCTCATCTTTGCTTTGACATGTAATTCATGCTCTGCAAAACATTGCCAATTAAAATGTAAACTTAATATATTGTGATTTGTGTACTGTTTAATATACTTTAAATATTATTTATATGCATAAATAATTTTTATTATAAAATAAAATATAGTTAAAATTAACAAAAGTACTTTTTGTTTTTATGTTGCCAAACAATCTACTGTATAAAGCTCTTTTTTAAAAGTTGTTTTTATATTGATAACCAAACAGTTAACTGACTTCTTAGAAAAGCTCTTCTGATAAAAGCTCTATTGATATAAGCTCATCCAAATTGGCACTAAGTCTAATTAATACTTAGTATTAATTATAATTCTTATCAAAGTTCAGTTGAAATTAGAATTAAAATTAAATTAAATTATTAAAATATTCAAGCCTTATTATAAATATACATATGCTTTAAAGAACCTAACACTTCTTACTTACTCATATACTAGTTGTAGATTTCTCCTAATATGTTCATGTTGATATCTTTATAAGTTGGACAGTTGTGTAGTTAAATTATTAGTGATAAACTTCTTTTAGAAATCAATTCGAGGGAAGTTATAGGAAAAGTTTCAAATTTTACAATAAATTAAAAATTTATGATTTATACTTTATTATATTTTATACATTTGTGAAGTTATAAATTAAAGTAATCATGAAATTTAGGAAATTAAAAAAAATAATTTTCTTTCACCACTTGGATTAGATTCCACCCCAATTTATCAATAAGGATGGTATACTAAATTGTCTTAGATTGCCCATTAGAGTTCCGTTCTTTTGTCCTATCTCAAAATATTCAAATTTATTTGCCCTCTATCCTTACCCTCCAAACTTTGATTATAACGAAATTAGTTCTATAAAATTCAAATTTAGTTCTCAAAGGACAAGGAATTAAGGTTAAAGCATGTGCATATCAAATGATGTTATGAGAATTTACGTGCATTCACACAAATTTAGAGGAGGAAATTTGATCTTATATTTCTAATTTTTTAAGGTATACCCTCGTGTCTTTTACCTATATAGGCTTATAATTCATAATAAGTCCATTCAAAATATCAAGAAGTTAACAAAAAAATGATTCTAATTTGCAAAAGAATAATTAAGTCCTCGATGAGGGTTTGGAGACTTGAATCTATAAGAGTTTCATTAGGCCCGACTTAATATACAAATAAGTAAAAGTGGATTTTATTTTTAAACTCATTTTAGTAAAAAAAAAGTTAGGTATGAATAAAGGTATGTCAATTTATTAGAAGTCATAACTTAATTATGCACTTACTAAGACTTGTTAAGAAATATATAAAAAATTTTACAGACATATTATTTTCATAATTTATGTATGATATAAATATCTATTTTTAAATTTTAATATGTAAAATTATGGCTAAATTTGTGATTTAATATCTACACTATTATTTTTAAATAAAATTTGAGTGGTAAAAACTAAAAAGTTGAGGTTATTAAAGGTCAAGTTTGATAGTATCAAATATTTATAGATGAAGTTATATACTATCAAATATTTAGGATTCAATAATTTGATAACTTAATTTCTAAATTATATTAATGACAAATAAATGTATATAAGGTTATGAAATGTAATATGAATGAAAAGAAACTAATGAAAATTGAGTCATTTATCAAAATAGAAGATAATTTCTTCTTACAAAATTAAGATAGATAATTACGAATTTTAAAGTCCTCCTGCAATCAATGAATTTCGTAAAAAGATTATTGAATTCATGTTCTTGGTATTATATAAATTAGTGTCAAAGTAAATGTTGCATGAATATTAAAAATTATTTATGTGCAGTAATTGCTAAGAACGAATTTCCATCGTACAATGAATACCGAAACAGTTCATATGGTGAAGTCCATGCAAGTCAATTATTTGCCATAATTTTACCGAAACAGTTCATATGGTGAAGTCCATGCAAGTCAATTATTTGCCATAATTTTCTTCAATTAATTTCAAACAACTTTCATACTACAAACTAAAAGAAAGGGTTGGTAAGCCTAATCTCATTATACATCCATGAATGTATATATACCATTGCCACCCCCTGGCCTTACCCATACTTTTGGTGAAGGAAAGAAAAATAGAAAAATGCAAAGGCAAAGGCAAAGTCTGATCTGACGTCATATGGCCTTGAGCACGACAAGGATTCAAAGGGGCAGCTGGCCCCCACATATCAGCATTCTGTCCTACTCGTTGACCAACTGATGATGGACCCCGCACTTAGACTCAGACAGACTGACGCCAACACATTTCTCTATATTCAAGTTATTCTTTCCTCATCCTCTCTATCTAAGCTTAAGAAAATGACTATTTATAGATTCTTACCTTCTTTTTCCCCACTAGTTGACAAAATAACTAGGCATAGACTCATCTTTCTCAATCGCGAATAACTAATTTCCAAAAGCTTTTTTTGTTTTTTTGGTAACAATTTCCAAAAGCTTTGATTACGGAGAACCATCCCGCTTATTGTATTTGCACATAAATGAATTTTTTTTCCGGTTTTTATTTTTATTTTCGAATTTATAAAATAACGTAATTTAACCTATACGTCGTAGGTTTTTTTGGATGCATCCCATGAGTACTCTTTGGTTCAAGAGCAACTGCAGTGAAGAATTGAAGTTTTATAGAATGACACATGTCTACCGCTGTCAACCAAAATTGATATATGCATGTGCTTGCCTATCTATAGGGCCGGAATTGGAAGTCCGAAAGAAATTCATTAAGACAGACAATGATGAATCTGTTTGTTTGCTATATTAATCATATGAAATATGTAAACAAGATGCAACAGTAGTCAAACTAACTCATACAAATTACATCAAACCAAGTTTTGCTTTCTTGTTGACAACTACACAAAAATATCAACGCGTTTTAGTTTTAATATAAGTAGACTAGCTAGCAAGTGGAAGTCAATCAATACTTCTATAAATAAATAAGTGTGACCTTAGGGAAAAAAAAGTTATATCCATATTGCATTAAAAATAAAAACATTGAATAATACTGTATAAGTTGTCCTTTTCCCTAAACAAGTACTGTTAAGAGAGAGAGAGAGAGAGAGAGAGAGAGGGTTTCGTTTCAAACGTATCGCGTGACATTACATGCGATTTGTCGTTTAGTTCCTCAAATTCACAGCAACCAACAAACCCTTTGACTTGCAGCCAAAGTTAAAAGCAGGGACCCAGACATAATAAGAGAGAGAGAGAGAGTAAAGAGTGATCTTCAATTTTCCCACTTCTAGATGCCACGTCAGAAATAGTTTTCCCTCTATTACGTGAGAAAGCATTTTGCATTGTATAACATTAAATAAATTAAGAGCAGGTCTTTTTTGACTTTTCACATACTTTACTAATAAAAAATATAAAATGACTTTCTAAATAAGATATTAAAAGATGTACCGCTTGCTTTGGAGTAAGTAATTTGGTTTAATAATGAAGAGCGAGAAGGGAATTGGTGTCCTTTTTGACTAAAACCCAGGCATAAAGACAGACAGTCCTTTTCTCCTTCTTACCCACACTTTCGATCCTGACCGTCCGTTTTTTTTAACCCCTGTGACTCATGTGTCCTGTTGACGTGGCAACGAAAGATACCTGGACGAGAGGGTAAAATCTATTTTTTTTTTTGAAAAAAAATTTGAGTTGTGGCAATGTAAATACTATTAGAAACATTTTTCCTATCATAGGTTTAGTGAAATTATGACGTTGGATTTATTTTCCCAAATATAATTAATTAAAACTTTTTACTATGTTTTTCGGAACCTAATTTTGGACGCTTCAAAAGCAATATCAGAGCAATCCCAAAGACAAAGAGGCACTTAAAGTGGGACGGTGTCGGTTTTCGTGAAGTTTACCATACCGCCACAACTTTAGCTTTATGCAATTATTCCCTTTTATTTTGTATTAATTGGAACTTCTCTTTTTATTTTTCGAGTTTTAATATACACAAATTAGAATTTTCCTATTACGGAAAGATGATGGCATCCATATTGGATTAAGAATAGGCGTCAACAAATAGTGTATTGATCTAGATTTAAGTTACTGCATGCATGCATGCTCTTCGGAACTTCCGTAACCATTTTAATGATTAATACAAAATAGAATATTTGGTACTAAATACTAGTCTGTGCTGTTCTATTTCACTTATTATCAATCAGTATCGCAGGTATTTGGAATACCAACCCGATGCTACTACCTTCTTCTTTCTTTCTTTTATCTCTTACGCTCTCCCTCTCTTTTCTTCATCATCATCTCTTTTATTATTAATAATATAATATTTAAATTCATATATTAAATAATAGTTTATATTTTTTCTACAGAGAATACTTAAAAATATGTTAAAATGAAAATTAAGAGGCCTCAAATTTTTGTATTTCTTTTTTAAATTGTTAATATAATTATAACAATATTTTTTATTAATAACAATTACATATTAAGATAAATTATATTTTTATTATTGGAAATTAAATATAAATACAGGAATTATATTTTATTATTGATAATAATTATATTTTATTTGATATTTTGATGTAATTATTATTTATTATATGATAAAATTATAATATTTTAAATACTTTGTATTATTCTTAATTTTACATTTCTATAATGATAAAATAATTTTTTTCATATTAATTGTGGTTATGATTTGTACGTGGAATATGTGAAAATATTATTAAGAAAAATAAATAAATTGTTATTATTTTAAATTTCTATTATTATGATTTTTTGAGACATGTCGGTTTAAATTATATAGTACAATATTGAATGATTATTTTACAAAATTTATGGACTATTTTATAAATTTAAAAAATTACCCCAAATGGTGCCCGATATTGACCGGTACCGGTACAATATCGTATCAGAATTTAATCCGATACTAGGTCTACTACGATATTTATAACATTGCTCATAACCATAACAAACAAAAAAAAAACTTTTTATTTTACACTTGAAGCTCAAATAATGGGAGGTAGGACCACATACACAAACAAAACAAACAATAACAATCCAGTAAAAATTTTGATAAATGTCAAGTCTTGAGAGATCCAGTATACGCAATCTTACTGCTAACTAGTAGAGAGGTTATTTCTGAATGACTCACAGTAAACAAAAAATAAAAAAAGTAATGGTAATAACAACAACAACAACAACAACAACAACAACAACAACAACAACAACAATAATAATAATAATAATAATAATAATA
>JANZLC010000005.1:13369599-13381161 GCA_026413385.1 Erythroxylum gracilipes | reverse complement strand
TCCCTCTCTCTCTACTTCTTTTTTTAAATTTTTTTTTTGTTTCTCTCCTTTTTTCGGCGTCCAAACAGAAGGTGGCGGAGTCAAATGTGACACATGGGAAGTGGACTCTCCTCCCTCTTCCCTTGCATCAAACCGGCGAGAAGGACTCAGCAACCACCGGAGCAACCGGACCTCATCTTCGCGGCCTCTGAGCCGTTAGACGAAACCCTAGGTCACTCCTTCTGCTACGTCCGATCCTCTAACCGCTTCCTCTCCCCAACTCCTTCCGATCGCTTCTTGTCCCCTTCTCATTCCCTCCGATTCTCCCCCTCCCGACCCATCGGCTCGGAGACCGGATTCAAGGCCATATCCGGCGCGTCGGTTAGTGCCAACTCTTTTACGCCCAGGACTGTCCTTCAGTTCGACGGTATTTACGACGATGCCACTGAGACCTCTGGCTTTGTTGCTACCAGCACTAGCAGTGCTCATAACAATAATAACAACATCGTGAATGTGAATGGGTTCGAGAGTACGGCCTCGTTCTCTGCCTTGCCGCTGCAACCGGTGCCGCGTGGCAGCGAGGGTTTCTTCCTCTCCGGTCCCATCGAGCGCGGCGCATTGTCCGGCCCCCTGGAGGCGAACTCCGGCACTGCCTCTACCGCCGCCGACAACGTGCACTTTTCGGCGCCGCTAGGCGGACTCTACAAGAAGAGGAGAAAAGGCAGCATGTCGGAGATTAAGAAGGCGATATACAGGAACCTGTCGGAAAAGAAGAAGCAGCCTTGGGTGGTGCCGGTTTTGAATTTCGTAAACCGGAGAGAGAATCAGGGGCCCGGAGAGGAGAGAGAGAGCAGAGACGAGAGTAATGTGCAGTGGGCGTTGGGGAAGGCAGGAGAGGACCGAGTGCATGTGGTTGTTTCAGAGGAGCATGGATGGTTGTTTGTTGGGATTTATGATGGGTTCAACGGTCCTGATGCGCCCGAGTTCCTGATGCGCAATCTTTATAGGGCTGTGTATAATGAGCTTAAGGGTTTGTTTTGGGAGGTTGAAGAGGAGAGCAATTTTCAAAGTCAAGCCAATCCATGCGTGGAAAAGAGTGGTCAAAATATTGGTGGAAATGAATCCAATTTAGTGTGTAGGGGAAATGAAAACGGAGTGTCAACTGAGGAGAATGATGATAAAGCTGTCGCTAGAGCTAACCAATCCGTGGAAATGTGTTCTGCGAGTGATGAGAATGGTTCAGTCGTTGGAACTGAGTCTAGCTCGGTGCCTCAGGAGCGAGCTAAAAGAGTAACGTTTCAGTCAGAGGGGACAGAAAACAGGCAGAGAAGGATGTTGTGGGAGTTTCTTGCTGAGGATGATCCTGAAGATGGGCTTGATCTTTCTGGTTCTGAAAGATTTGCCTTTTCTGTTGATGATGCGATTAGTGTAGGCAATGCTGGATCTGCTGTCAGCAGAAGGTGGTTGCTGTTGTCGAAATTGAAGCAAGGATTAACCAGGCAAAAGGAGAGGAAGCTGTTCCCATGGAAATTTGGATTAGAGGGAAAAGTGGAGAAGGTGGAGGTGGATAGCAATAGAGTGGAGGAGAGAGTTTTGAAGAAGAGGAGGAAGGTGGGACCTGTGGATCATCAGTTAGTTTTGGGGGCATTGTCAAGGGCTTTAGAAGTGACTGAACTAGGATACTTGGATATGACAGATAAGGTACTTGATACAAATCCAGAGTTGGCATTGATGGGTTCATGCTTGTTGGTTGTACTAATGAGAGACGAGGATGTCTATGTGATGAATGTTGGTGATAGCAGGGCCATTGTGGCTCAATATGAGCCTCAAGGTGTTGGCTCTAGTGTGGATGATAACAGGTCGAGCATGGAGGGGATAGTTGAGTGTCCTGGTCAGGCAATGAAATTAACTGCTTTACAACTATCAACTGATCATAGCACAAGCATGGAAGAAGTAAGTCTTAAATCCTTGGGAATGCTTGATAAAAAACTGCTCTTGAGGAGTTAGTGTTGATTGGTATTTTTCATCTTTTTACGACAAGTTAAAATCTAACTTCTAATGGTTAATTATCTTATTGATTCTTGTTGCATGCACAGTGGCCTGCCAAATTTATCTAGAAGTAGTATTTGGCCTTGCTAGCTTGGGCTGCTACTGACTAGAACCTTGTTTTGTCAAACACAGTGGTTCATATCCTGCTTCTATGCTAGAATACCTTCTTTGACAATTAATATTGAACTTCCTAAAGATACTTCTTTTATTTAAAGTTCTAGATAAGATCTAAATGTTACAGAATAGAGGTTTGAATGGAAATGACAGAGGAAAGAGTCTAGGGGCTTAATGCTGGTTGTGAATTTGGAACTTACATGTAATGATTGTCTGACAGCGTCCAAAAATTATGCGTTTCATTTTTTTTTTTTGTGATATTCATGCAGTTTCTTTTCTTTCCCATTTTTTGAAAGCATTCGAGATGCTCTCTTATCTACTTTGCACAGTGATTATCGCTGTATTAGATTATATCTTTTTACTTGGGATGAATATTTTGTCCTAGATTTGATACAACTTTTGCTCTACATTGGCTTATGTTGTTAAATATGTTCAAAGAAAAGAACTGAAGGATTAGGCTTAATGAATGCTTAGTCCTTAGAGAAGGGGTCATCAGTGAATAAGAATAATTTCCTCTACTGGCATGCGTGATAGTTGGATTTGGCTGAGAATGGATAATAGAGAGGTTGTCTTTTCTCATAGTTGAATACCTCAGCCTGCAAGAAACAATTGCCTCCAGATCCTATAACACATAGACCGTCATAATTACCATCTTTATATGTCACATATGAACATTACTGATACTCTCTTGACTTGTTAAGGACAAATGCATATGCCTATGAGAGAATGATATGAAATCAATGATTATCTTGCCCAGAAAAATTAAATAGTCTAAGACTCTTACATAATCTAAGGCCTCAGACTGGAAGCATGAAGGTTTATGACATTCATTTACATCTCAATTACATAAATGATACATTGCTCTTTCGTTATGTTGGCATCGTTCTTGAAGTGTTCCCTTCTTGTCTTTGAGTCCCATGGCATCTTTTTATCTGTGGATCTGTTTCCTGCATCAGATTTGCTTATGGTATTGATGATAAGTTGAAAATTTGCAGGAAATCATAAGAATAAAGAATGAACACCCTGATGATAGCCAATGTATTGTAAATGATAGGGTGAAAGGCCGTTTGAAGGTTACTCGAGCATTTGGTGCAGGATTCCTTAAACAGGTTTTGTGTTTGAAACCTATTGCAAATGTGTTTTAAAAGAATTTGCTATCAAAATTTATTTATTGGATGTTAAAATGATCAAGGAAAAAGGAGGCATATGTTTTACGTTCTAATTTAAGACATTCTTGCTGAAGAAGCATTATTTCTTTTGTTTGTGGAATCCAATTTAAAATGTACACACTGATGTTCAAGTAATCTTCTCATCATTGTTTCTCTTTCTGATTCAGTTTGGTCGTATTATGAAATATGCTTTGGGTATTTTCAAAACAAATCCTGTTGCATTAAATATGCTTTCTCCCTACTCTTCAGATATACACAATAATGTTCAACAGATAATTAACTAAGTATAAATGAAATGTGAAACTTTTGTTGGCTAGATTATGAGAATGGATATCTAGGTTGGTTAGATGCTATAACTGCAAATATATGGAATTGCTTTATTTCTAGGCTTGTAAATTTTGTACTGATTGTCACATGCTAGAGACAGATGTGCAGTGGTCTTAAGGTTCTTACAAACAGTGGTGCAAAGGGGTAGTTTTTAGCTGAACATCCACCTGCTTTTCCACAGAGAATAACTTGTGTGATGGTATATTTGTGGTTTTGCAGCCTAAGTGGAATGATGTGCTGCTGGAGATGTTCAGGAATGAATATATTGGAACTGCTCCATACATAAGCTGCTCGCCTTCTCGTTGTCACCATCAATTATGTCCAAGGGATCAGTTTTTGGTCCTTTCATCTGATGGTTTGTATCAGTATTTGACTAATCAAGAGGTGGTCTCTCATGTTGAGAGTTTCATGGAGAAATTTCCTGATGGAGACCCTGCACAGCACCTGATAAAGGAGCTTCTTTCTCGTGCAGCCAAGAAAGCTGGTAATCTTTGCTCTCTTCTTGATTTACATACACTCAGATTTTGATTGAATTTCTTGATTTACATACACTCTCAATTTCAGTAGTAGCCTAGTAGGAAGTTGTATGATGCCTACCAAATGCAGAAAATCAAATTTTAGTTACCGCTCTGGAGGCTTTTAATGCATGTTCTGATCTGTGAAAGGGAGCTATAATTTCTGAAAAAGCTAACATCAATCTTTTCTTTGCTGAACTACCATCTGATGTGTTTAACTTGTCATAATATGGTTTATTTAGTTATTGTCTGTCAGAAGTTATTTTTACACATCTCAGAATGAAGCTCAAGGGGCTTCAAACTCGTGCCCAAATTTTCTTCTGTTCTCTTGATTTCCTATTGGGTTTGAGCTATATACATAGCGTTTGATTGTAAATATGGTTGCAACTTACCACTCGCTTCAGCTAAGAGTTACAAATTCTGTTTTTGAATTATTTAGTTGATTCTTATACTGTTGCTGTGGTCTATAATTTCTGTTGCTTGTCTGAAGGGATGGATTTCCATGAATTACTGGACATCCCACAAGGTGACAGGAGAAAGTATCATGACGATGTTACTGTTATGGTGATATCGCTTGAAGGAAGAATCTGGAAGTCATCAGGAAAATACCTTTAACCACAGCAGACAATATCTGAATTAGTGGAGCTTCCTGTTACAAGTGGAAAGCTGTTCCATTTCTGAATCACAATTTCCTGCAAGGAGCTGTTGTATTCTCACTGTTCCACACTTCAGGACTTATCTTTTCTCAGGTTGAGGTATCATTTAACAGGGTTAAATCAGATGATACTGGCAGAGACTAATGCTAGTAGTTAGTCATGAATAGTTGAGTAGAAGCGAGGATAGCGAAAATGAGAGAGGTTGCGATTGGAGGGCGGGGGATTGCAGAAATCCAGAGATTGGGATATTTTTAGAAATGTTCTTTAGCAATTGAAGAAGCCAAAGAAGAAAAATGAAGTATTTGTTTCCTTTCCTTTAAACTTGTGTTTTTCCCTATTTATATATAGGTGGAGTCTCTCTCCCTAGATAGGTGCCTTCTTTTCTTACCTTTTCAACTTAAAAGCCAAAAGGGTGGGATAGTGTCTGTAATTTTTAGTGGGGGTATACTGAACTTTAGCATTTCCTGGTCAAAGATGAGCTCTTGTAATTTTGAAGGTGGATTTCCACCAATGCGATCTAAAGGAATTTTCATTTTGCAATTCTTGTAACTTTGTTTTCGCCTATTTAAGCCAGTAGTTTGATTGTACAAGTTAGTTATTGCAGAATTTGACAATAAACCGTTACTGACACCAAAACTTCATTTGCCTTTTATTATCACGTTGAAAAACAAGAACCACATAGCCCCTTTTACTTGCTACCAAAACTATCAAGAGACTTTCCTAAGCAAAATGGACATATAAGAGAACTTATTGTCTGCATATTAAAATAAGACTACAAGTTACAAAGTGCTTCAATGAGACTGGGTAAATTATTCTGTTTCAGTGCGAAAAAGAAAATCTCAATACTGGAGAAGCAAAACACAAGTTAATTCTTATAAGTTGAACAAAGAAAATGCTCTTTATAGATCAACAGCACAAGGTTGTGTAATTATTTTCTCTTCATTTTCATGGTGATACAGCAGATGGAATCCTCGATTGTACCCAATTTACTAAATCTTCACGGTTTGCCACAAAAGAACCAGCTCTATTCTCACTGGGTCTGAAAGGTGCTGCAAGGCCTTTCACATGGGAAGCAAAAGCATTGGCTAGTCCTTGAGAGAACTTGTGTGTTCCTGCACCAGTGTGAGCGGAAAATAATTCTGGCAATGCCTCGTTACGCCGAACAAATTTAGCCAAGGTTCCCAACCACTCTTCTAGTGCAGTGTGCGCTGCACCAACGGACAGTGAGCGAACATCCAGGCTCCACTCATCTGCAGTTCTGTGGTGCAAATCTGGGTATAACCCATAAAGGGTCCCCAGATACAGCAATTCATGTGCTCTTCCATGAAGATTCCTACTTCTACATATATCAATTAAGCAATTACAGAAAGGTCTTCGTGCCTCAACTACAGTGTTACTGATTACATCTCTAAACTCTGATTTAAGAGTCTCAAAGTTGGTTTGCTCTTCTTCAACCATCTTCACAAGGGCAACTAGTTTAGAATTTGCTTTCTGCAGACAAGAAAGAACCTTGGAGGCATCTGAAATTTGTTCACATAGTGATACCACAGAAAGCAAGGAACCACAGAGCCTGTCGTCTGGCTTAACCCCTTTATTTACTGAATTATCAAAGACTCTAACCAAATCATCAATTCTCTTAGCCTTGCCTAAGCACTGTATCAAACAGGTGCAGCCCATCACATTGAGATCAATTGCCCTCTCAGACATCTCATCAAATAACAGCATTGCCTTATCAGCTTTCCCTCCGCTACCGTAAATGTTTAGCATTGCTGTATAACTCCAACTATCTGGTCTACAATGTTCTGATCCTTTCATATCTTCGAACAATCTCTCAGCCTCCTCCTCCAAGCCAAGATCTGCGCACATATTCAGCAATGTATTATACAAGATAAAATCCATTGGCCACTTGTTTGACCTCATCTTTTCCCATAATTCCATTGCATCCTTAGACCATCTAGCCTTCCCATAGACCTTGACAACAGCAGTTAATGTCTTCTCATCAGGAGTTAAGCCAGAATCCAACATCTCCTCAAATAAGCTTCTTGCCATGCCAGGCTTCCCTGCTTTGCCTGTTGCTTCTATCAAGGTATTATAGACAATGACATTTGGCTGCACTCCTAAAGTCTTCATTTCTTGCAGAACATATCTGACACCATCGTAGTCCCCAGATTCACCAAACATCTTTGCCAATATAGAGTATGTAACAGGGTCGGGTTTCCATCCACTAGCTATCCCTCTTTCATACAAACTCAAAGCCTCTTCAACCTTGCCCAGTTTACCATAAACATCTAAGATTGAGGAATATGTAACTTCATCTGGCATCAAACCAGTTTTATACATTCTCTCAAACCACTCTACAGCTTTATTAAACTTATTGCATCTTTTCGCACAAGTGATAATTGTAGAATAAGTAATGTTATCAAGCTCAATTTCATTGCTTACCATCTCATTTGCAAGTTCTTCAATGAGCTCAAATTGCCTACCAAACCTCAAAGACTTCATTGTGATATTGTAGAATATAGTTTCCAGAGGAAACAACTTGTGGGTTTTGATCCACTTGAAGAAAAGATGAGTCTTTTGCCAGGGCTTCAAGCTATTGAGTATCAAGAGAGCATTTTCTCGGGTTACTGGATATGGGATTTGTTCCAGAACTGACATAAAAGAACTTTCACTATAATCACTATCATTAAGCTTCCGCGCAAAGCGTTTGAAATCTCTAACATCAGGATTATGAGAAAAATGAGATCTTTTTTGTCTTTGTAATGAAAGCACATACCTCCTGGGTTTAGTGGGGTTTATCCATATAGACTTAGGTTTGGACAAGAGTTGAGCGTGGTAGTCATTGGTCGTGGATAAGGTGGTCGAAGAGAGAGGCTTGAGTTGGTCGGACAAAGAGGGACTATTGGGATTTGGTGATTCAAACAGAGTCTGGGATTGGTTTGAAGAAGATTTGGACGAGTTGCAAGTAATGTTTAGTCTCCTATTATTTGGTTTTTGCCTAGTAGTGGTAAAAGGGTTTCTCTTTGTATCAGCTTGTGGGACTAAATAGTGGACGTCTAGAAGGGTGGATAGACTAGCAGCCATGACTGAGTAGAAGGGTGTGAGAGTGAGAGAGGCGAGGAAGGAGAGGGAGGAATTAGGCAAAGAGGTATGTCATATATGTGTTCTGCTTTAGATACTTTCACTAACGTTATCTGCATCCAAAGTCCAAAGTCCAAACAGCAAAATTAAATGATAGTTAGAATTTACCGTTTCGTTATATTCAAAGTAAACAGATGTTTAATTAAATATTATATGATGAAAATTCTAACAAATATTTGACTCCATTGTTAACGTGACCCAAAAAAAAAAAAAAAAAGACAGCAGAGACTTAACGTGATAAAAAATAGTAATATTTACTTTTAAAATGGGCTCAAGCTCAAGTTTTATTGTGGGACCTATTCATAGTTTAAAAAAAATTATAATTAATAAAATTATTTTCTTAAAATTATTTTTATCCTTAATTTTGATTACTTAAACTAACTAAATCTCCAATCTTAATTTTTCAATCCCCTAAATTGACCCCAATCTTAAATTATGTAATAGTTTATGAATATGAGAACGAGAATAGGAGCTTGCTTTGTCAAACTCAAAAGCTTTGTTACGGTTGTTTGGTTTTTGACCCATAAGTTGGTTTAAGGATGTTCTTAGAGAGATACAGATTTAAGGGAATATAGTACTGTGGTTGAGATGAAGAACGCCGATTCGGGAACCAAGGTCCAATTGAGAGATCTTTTTGAAGGATCGAGCGAGCACAGAAGGAAAAGTGAGATTGAAGATGGGCTTTAGAGAACTCAACGTATCTCATGACGCAGATGTGACATTTCGAGCTTATTTTAAAGATAAAATATTAATATTTTTTTGTTACGTTAGTAATAATATGACGACAAAGTCAAGTTTTTGTTAGAACTTCTGTCTACGTATAATTTGATTTAAACACTTGCAAAACATTATAGTTTAGAGAATTTACGTTTGTTACTGACATGTATTAATAACTTATGGGGATTCTCACCTTAGTAAATTGGCTATGACAATATCTTGTAACTCCATTCAATTTCTAATCTTATCAAGCAACATATCCATATGTTCAAACTATTGTTGCATACCTTAAAGCATGAACATATCATCCATTCTTTTTCCTTTAACTTCTTCCTGATTAGATATGATTCAACCTACCGAAGAGTGTTAGTAACAACCTTATAATAGTCATCTGTTTCTCTTAATTAATGTCACTCAACTTGCTCATATTTCAATGTTGCTTACACACTTTTTTTTTTACCTCTTTTTTTTTCTTCCTTCACAAGTCTTTAACGAAGAGGTTGAGAAAGGAGAAAAAAAGCATGAATTAAGCAAGAAGTACGGGAATTAAGTAAAATTAAGAAAGATCAGTAATAAATTCAAATTGTATTTATGGAAGCCAATTCAAATAAACACACCTAATTTAATGCCAAGCTTTGATACCAATTGATGCGAACCTACTAAGAATAACCCATGAACAAGTCTGGATCAAACCTAAGAAATTTATAATAAATGTATAATAATAATTGTCTTGTTGATTTTAAAGTATCAAGAACCAAATTCATTAAGTATTTGAAACCTCAAAGAAAGAATTATTTGACAAGTTTTAAGTTCTATGAAGAATAAGAAAAAGGCACTAACATTTTTCTATAAAAACAAAATGTCTCAAAAACTACCTCAAACTAAACAATGAAAAAAATGCTTTAAATACAAAACCAAAAAACTAAGGTTTCAAGTAGGTATTATTAGGATATGGTCATGGGTCAAACTATATTAGTTATAGATATTAATTTTAATAGACAAAACTAGACACCTTTTGGCACACATTCATAGCTGAAACTGTGAATATTTCTATAACTTTATGAATTAGGGTTCAATTTAGGATATGTTTGTACCTAAGGTCATGGATTCTTATGAAACTTTATAAAATTAGAAATTGTTTGGGATATGCTTGTACCTATGGCTATGTCTTATAATTAAAATTTTTAAAAGTTATAAGAGTGGTATATGATAGTGTTAGAGGCTGCATTCATATCTAAGTCTTCAACCTTAGTTTGAATTAAGTTAACCGATGCTCTTCCTTCAATTTGACTTGATTTACATATGTACCTACCTCTCTCACAGTACCATTAAAATCTTTTATTTCTTGTTTGCATAAATCGGTCTAGTTGAAAGAATTAAAGGTAACATAAATCTTACCACCTAAATAGATAAAAAAAGATAAATAATTAAAGTTGATTGAGGGACAAGAGAGTTAATTGAAAGTATTTAAAGAGCCTCATAATATTTTAGTGGATTGAGTGTTAACTCCACTTAGGAGTAGGAAATCATCCATAAAATATAGGTTGAATATCTTCAGCTTGTTGTACTTATGTTGATATATAAAGCTGTCTTGTTGTCTTATTTTGTAACCTTTGAGCTTAGTGAGAACCTCAATGAATAAGGTAAAGTTATAGGGGGATTAGGGATCTCCTTATTTCAATCCTTGTCTCCCTTAATTTTTTTAAAGTTAGCTCACCATTAACAATGATAATATAAGAGATAATAGTCATATATTGCTTTATCCATTTAATGAAATTAGAGGGAAACCAAATACCTCAAAACTATTAAGAAGGAAATCCCAACTAATGGAGTAAAATGCTTCATGGCATAACTTTTGATAGTTTTTTTTAATGGTAGCTCTTGAATAACTCTTAGGCTATAAGAATATTGTCTTTTATACACCTGCCTTAGACAAATGCTCATTGACATAAATTGATAATGGATTCTAAGGTTGGTTCCAGTCTTGAGGTACACATTTTTTGAAGATGATCTTATAAATGATGTTACAACACAAGATTAGTCTAAAATCCAAAAACTTTCAGGAATGAGGCAAATATATGTTTTTTTAAAACATATATCAACTTCTTGACACTATTGAAGAATTCCACAATTGATTTGGAAACATGATCTCGTATAAGATTCTATGTTTTATGATAAATAAAGTATTTAAGCCATCTAGATTGGGAGATTTCCTTGGGTTTTGCGAAGAGTGCCCCTTTAATGTCTAATAGATATGTTGAAAGTGTTGTTAAGGAACTTTGCTTGCTAACTTGCGATTGAGTGGGGAATGAATGCTTTAAGAAATGTGTAGAAGAAATTTTTTTGTTAGAAGTACCTAAGGTTCTTTTGAAGCTGTTGAATGTGAATTTCATGAGCTCTTCTTACTTCTATGTGACATTTCCATTTGAATTAGATAGTAAGAAGATTTTATTGTGGTTTCTTTTAAGCCATGATGGTATTATGGAAGTTTGTGGTGCTCCTATCTCCTTCCTCAAGCCATTGGATTCTTATTCTTTTTTCAGTGGTAAATTATGAGCCTGTAAATCTTAGATTTGTTAGGATAATTCTTATTTCTCTTGGAGTTACAACGAGTCATCTCTTAGATTTGGGTATAACTCTCCCTGAACTTTGTTAAGAATTTATCTTAAATTATGAATGGCAATGCTTGTTGTAACACCCAAATACCCCCTGGGAGGATATGTGGATGCCACCCAAGACAGAACAATCAAATCAAAACATTACACTGATATTTATTTTATTTAGTAACTCAAAACCCACATATATATATTACAGAATTTTCAAAGAATATTTACAGGCCCAAAAGTGTAACTAAAAACATGTTCACCATAAAAACAGACTCCTTTGGCCATTGCG
>JANZLC010000005.1:13348601-13369499 GCA_026413385.1 Erythroxylum gracilipes | reverse complement strand
TCCTCTCCATTTTCGACCATGCTTTAGCTCCATAGGAGACTTTCCTCTTCTTCCTCCTCTTTCCTCTTGAAACCCACAAAAAACTTTGCTTGAATCCCCTAAAAACCGAAACCTCCTTGCTCTCTTCTCTTCTTCCTCTTCTTCTTCTCCATCACCGAATGCTCCTTCTCCTTCTCTCTTCTTTTATTTTCTTCCTATGTTATGAAACTATCGTGCTCCAACATTAAAAAAAATGACAGCCCTTCCTTTCTTGCTTTAATGAATGGTAAATGACCATAATGCCCCTCCTTTTAAGCCTTGAAATTTAACTCTTTAAGTGATGTACCTCAAATTCCCCTACACATTTCATTTTACTTAATGCTACTTTAGGACACTTTGTAATCATCAAATGGAAGGAATTTGTCAACACTTCCTTCTAGAGAAATGTTCCTGTATGTCTTAATGTCATAATGGCCATAAAAATCATTTAATTTGGTGCACTATACCAAGAGTTATAGTCCAAAAATCTCAGACTATCATTATGCTAACACATTTTCCAGTACTTTATTTCCATCCGAAAATTGACAATTTTATAGGCTGAATTAAAATTCACTTTCTAAGGGAAAATTGTATCCTTATCTTTCTAGGTTAATCCAAAATAAGAATCACCTCATTTGTATGACTAGAGCCAACGTTATGGCCAAAATACTGACTGCACTTATCAGTCCAAGACTGAACACTAAACCCAATTTCAATTTAGAAATTGGAAGTCTTAGGGGATAAATTGAAATTTGATTCTTTCATATGACTTGTAGCCTCATATCTCTATTTTCTGTTTCCTCAAGAATAAATTCAATTGGATCTCTAAAGATCGAGAATTTCCCAAAATACTGAACCCTGTTCAGAAAACAATCTCTTTCCATTTATTTTCAATTTCATAAATTCTCCTTTTCTTTATACATGAACAATCTCCAAAAATTTCTTATTTAGTAGTCCTAACTTTCAAGATAGGTTTGGGGTCTAACAGTGTTGATTTATTCTGGCTTCACGCATTCCTTTGTTTCTACAGGCATGACATTACACGATGTTTTTTTGATGCCACTGAGAAGTCCTTTAATTGTTAGCACTCCTCTAGGGAGGCATGTGATTCTAAGTCAAGTGTATAGAGATTGTGAGCTTTTCATCGAGGGTACTTAACTAGTGGTGGACTTGTTACCCCTAGAGTTATGGGGGCTAGATGTCATATTGGGAATGGATGTTATGGAGAAGTATCATGCAAAGTTAGATTGTATCCTTAAGGAGGTGGAATTTGACATGGGCAATGGTGAGAAGGTGATTTTTAGAGGGGTCAGAAAAACACCATCACCAAGAATCAATTGTGCTTTGTTAGCTGACAGGATGATAGGGAAGGGTTATGAAGCCTTCTTAGCGTATGTTGTGCTGATTAGAATGAAGGGAAGTTAGAAGATGTTCCAATTGTGAGGGAGTTTCCTGATGTGTTTCTAGAGGATTTACCTAATTTGCCACCGGTGAGGGAAATCGGGTTTGTCATCAACTTAATTCCCAGAATCGCACCTATTTTGATACCACCCTATAGAATGGCTCCAGTGGAGTTGAAGGAGCTTAATGAACAGTTGGAAGAACTACTAAAGAAGGGGTTCACAAAGCCAAGTTCATCACCATGGGGAGTGCCAGTTCTGGTTGTTATGAAGAACGATGGAACATGGCGCATGTGCATTGATTATCGGAGACTCAACAAGGTGACTATTAAGAACAATTATCCTCTGCCTTGGATTGATGATCTGTTTAACCAGCTTCAGGGAGCAAGGGTCTTTTTCAAAATTGATCTCAGGTCAGGCTATCATCAACTCAAAATCTAGGAGTCTTATGTAAGTAAGGCAACATTCAGGACACAGTATGGACATTATGAGTTTTTAGTCAAGCCTTTTAGACTAACCAATGCTTCAACTGCTTTTATAGATCTTGTAAATAGGGTCTTTAAAGAATATCTAGATTAGTTTTTCATAGTATTTATTGATGACATTCTAGTATATTCTAAGAGTGAAGGGGAACATGAGGAGCATCTCAGGATTATGTTGCAGACATTGAGCGAGAGGGATCTTTATGCCAAATTCAACATATGTAAGTTTTGGCTTCATGAAGTGGTATTCCTTGGGCATGTGATTTCGAAAGATGGGGTACATGTTGATCTAAGGAAGGTTGAAGAAATGGTAAGTTGGCATGAACCGAAGACAGTGGCAGAAGTCAGAAGTTTTTTAGGTTTGGCAGGGTATTATAGGAGGTTTGTGGAAGGATTTTTGATGATAGCTGCTCTGATGACCAAACTATTGAGGAAGAATCAGATGTTTGTTTGGAGTGATGAATGTCAGAAGAGCTTTGAGGAGCTTAAGCACAGATTGACAAGTGCCCTAGTTTTGATTTTGCCTGTGGAAGACAAGGATTATACAGTATACAGTGATGCTTTGAGGAAGGGTTTGGGTTATGTGTTGATGCAAGAAGATAAGGTAATAGCTTATGCCTCCTGATAGCTAAAGCCTTATGAACTAAATGACCCCACCCAAGATCTGGAGTTAGTAGCAATAGTTTTTTCCCTGAAGATTTGGAGAAATTATTTATAGTGGTTCAAAAGAGGATTTTAACTGATCATAAAAGTCTTAAGTATTTGTTGAGCCAAAAGGAATTGAACTTGAGATAAAGAAGGTGGTTAGAGTTGCTCAAGGACTATGACCTATTTATTAAGTGCCATCTAGGGAAGGCGAATGTGGTAGCGGATGCCTTGAGTAGGAAATCCTCTATAGCTCATGTTCAAACAGTTTATCTACCACTATTAGAGGAGATAGCTAAGCTTAGGATAAGTTTGAAATAGGAGGAACCTAAATGTTTTGTTACTACTTTTAGAGTGAGACCGATACTTAAGGAGAAAGTTAAGGAGTTACAAGCACAGGATGCAGAATTGAGTGAGCTCTGAGAAGAAATTTAGAATGGTAAGAAATTGGAAGTGGTAATGAGGGATGATGGACTAATGGTAGTAGGAAATAGACTTTGTATCCCGAATGTAAAGGAAGTAAAGGATGAAATACTAGATGAGGCACATAATGCACCTTATGCCATGTACCCAGGTAGCACCAGGATGTACAGAGATCTGAAAGAACATTTCTGGTGGAAAGGCATGAAAAGAGATGTAGAAGAATATGTGAACAAGTGTCTAGTATGTCAGCAAGTCAAGGTTAAGCACCAAGCACATTCAGGCAAGTTAAAGCCATTATCCATTTCTGAGTGGAAGTGGCAAAGGGTAACTGTGGATTTTCTTATGGGTTTGCCTAAGACTAGTAGGAAGCATGATGCCATATGGGTTATTGTTGATCAGTTGATGAAGTTATCCCATTTCCTAGAAATTAAGCAGACTGACTCCCTGCATGTGTTAGCAAAGAAGTATATTGATGAGATAGTGAGATTGCATAGGATTCCGAACTCTATAGTTTCTGACAGAGACCTCCGATTTACTTCGAGATTCTGGGGAAGCTTACATGAGGCTTTAGGAACCAAATTGAACTCTTGCACTACTTTTCATCCTCAAACAGATGGTCAATCTAAGAGGACCATTCGGACCCTCGAGGGAATGCTCAGGGCATGTGTAATGGATTTCAGGGGTGCTTAGGATGAACACTTGCCATTGATTGAATTTGCTTATAATAATTCATACCACTCGAGCATTTAGATGGATCCTTACAAGGCACTGTATGGAAGGAGATGTAGAACTCCGATATGTTGGGATAAAGAAGGAGAAAGGAAACTGATAGGGCCAGAGCTACATCAGATGACATTCGATAAGTTTAATCTAGTTAAACAACGGCTTAAGGCAGCACAAGATTGAATGAAGAGTTATACTGATGCACACCGAAAGGAGATGGAGTATGAGGTCGGTGAGAAAGTCTTTCTTAAGACATCTCCTTGGAAAGGAGTCATGAGGTTTAGCAAGAAGAGCAAGTTGAGTCCCAGATATATGGGCCCATATGAGATTGTAGAGAGGATTAGACTGCTAGCCTATAGGTTGGAGCTACCACCAGCATTGTCACAGATACATGACGTCTTTCATGTGTCCATGTTGAGGAGGCATAGATCAGATCCATCCCACATCAATCAGACCAATGAGGTTCAGTTAAGAGATGATTTGACTTATATGGAGACTCTAGTGGAGATTTTGGACACCAAGGAAAAGGTCCTCAGGAACAAGACAATTCAACTGGTCAAAGTTCTGTGGAGAAACCAATCTATGGAAGAGTCCATGTGGGAACCCTTGGAAGCCATAATGGAGAAATATCCACACCTCTTCAACGAATCAGGTAAGAATTTCGAGGACAAAATTCTGTAAAGGGGGGAAATGTTGGCCCCTGATTTTTTTTTAATAAGTATGGTTAGATTAATTTTGGGGTCTTGCTAGTTTAGTCATGTTGGAATTAACTAGCATATTAATGTGGGTGAGATAATATGACATAGACTAAGGGCTATGAACTATTAAAGCAGTGGGAGAGTGTAAGGTTAATTTTGGCAAGACACTTAGGTTTAAAAACCATAAGGCATTAAAGTAAGGACAAAAGGGACCTTATGCCATCATTAATGGTGTAAAAGAGAAGGAAATGGGGTGTCTTGCATTTGGAAGAGAGAGAGAAATGAAATCAAAGAAAGAAGGGAGAGAGTTTCGTGAGTTTAGGGAACAAGCTAGGTTTTGATTTTTGTAATCTTCAAGAGGGATTTTGAGAGTGATCCAGAAGGGAAAAAAGGAAGAGGAAGATTAGAGCTTCCATTAGAACCAAGGAAATCATTGTTTGGTGAAGATTTAAGGTAAGTTGATTTTAATCTTTCGGAGTTTTGGAAGGGTTTTGGTTCAAAGAGCTTAGGAAAAGTATAGGTATAAGTATTCCAGGATCAATTTCATGCATCTGGTTCTTTAGGTTTTTCAATTTGAATGTCTATTGATTTAGGATTTTTGTAAATGTTGAAGAAAATCAAGAGAGGCAAAAGGAGCAAGAGGAGAGGCACATTTGAACAACTTTTCAAGCAAGGAAACTAAGGTGGGTTACATTTTTATGATTTAGTAATAAGCCATTTATGTCTCTTTCAAGAAGTGGAAATAAATGAGTTTCAACTACTCTAAATGTGCATTTATTATTCTTTAAGTGCTTTGAAAACATGCTGCATATTGTGCATTATGAGAATGATTTTTTGAAAAGGTATCAAGTTTTCCAAATGTGGCATTTTGGGCAATAAGTTTACAAGTCATGAAATACATATTGTGTGGGTTTGTGGTGGTCCCCTAAGTTAAGTCAAGTGCACTTTGACAAAAAGGCTTCTCCCGCCTGCCCACTAGTGGCATGGAGCTCCGTCAAGGACTCCCATAAGTTCACGACTACACAAGACCATTATGTGGAAATGCATAGTACGTTCTATTTTGGATCCACCCGAACCAATTTTGATGTGCTTATGCGTTCATGATATGTTGAAAATAGTGATGTATACATATTATGCATTAATGTGAGTTTTTGTAATGAAAAATGATTATAGCAATGATTTTTCTTATTACCGGTTATAAAATTATTACCCACGAGCGTTGAGCTCACCCCCACTTTCCTCCCCACAAGCAAGTGATGAGCAAGAGTTTAAGTAGTCAAGGACCAAGGCATCACTCCACTTTTGAAAAGTTTTTGTAATTTAAGCTAATATTGTAAACCAAGGCTTTAGTTGCATTTTGGGCAATTTATTGTTCATGTATCTTTTGTATTTTGGGATTTTTGAAACATTGATGTATTTGGGGGCTTGAAATGCCCACTAAAGCTTTGTAAAACTAGGATCTTTTGACACTAATAGGTTACGGTTTTGTTTTCGCCCATGTTTTCTCAAGGTTACAAAAAGGGAAAATTCGTGTACTGACTTTAAAGAAATATCTAGGTTGATCTGGGCTGACTTGGGCAAAGTTATCATCTAGAAATTTGTAGGTCTTTTTTTTAACTTTCCAACAGTATATAGCATGAAACTTTTGGGCATCTTAGTTTTGCTTCATCTTAGCTTTGCTTCATCTTAGATGCTTCGTCTTAATTTGACTTCTGTATCGTCTTAGTTTGACTTTGCTTCGTCTTAATTTCCTTCGTCTTAGTTTTGCTTCGTCTTAGTTTTACTTCGTCTTAGTTTTGCTTCATCTTAGTTTGCATCGTCTTAGTTTGACTTCTGCATCGTCTTTATTTTACTCTGCTTCATCTTAGTTTCCTTCGTCTTAGTTTTTCTTCGTCTTATTTTTGCTTCGTCTTAGTTTTAATTCTTCTTTGTTTGCCTGCATCGTCTTAGTTTGACTTTGCTTCGTCTTAGTTTCCTTCGTCTTAGTTTTGCTTCGTCTTAGTTTGACTTTTGCATCATCTTAGTTTGAGTTTGCTTCTTCTTAGTTTCCTTTGTCTTAGTTCTGCTTCGTCTTAGTTTGACTTCTGCATCGTCTTAGTTTGACTTTGCTTCGTCTTAGTTATGCTTCGTCTTAGTTTGACTTTCTGCATCGTCTTAGTTTGTATAGTCATCTTTTATTCCATTTTTTGATCCTTTTAGGGGCTGAATCTCACTTAGTGTTTTGCATCAAAGTTGTATATCTCGAAGTCCTCTTTCAAGCCGTCTAAACAAAAAATAAATCCGATATCTGTAGCAAAAGTTATGGCATTTGTGCCAAGATAAGTACAATACAAGTAAGGGCATAAACATGTTGGATTCTTTTGGTCATAACTTCCTCATTTGACCTCTAAATGAATTGCTTCTTAAAGAAATAGATTCCTAACATTGTTGCCTATCTCTCCATGAAAATTGGTATCTTTTAGAGTTGATTTGAATAAGTTTTATGGAGAGAAAGTGAGGGGTTGGTTGAGAGAGCATGATTGGGGTATGTACATACTTTAGCTTTTTTAAGTATATCTTGACCTGTAGAGCTCCGATTGAGATGATTCTTGCTTCAAAACAAACTAAAGATTTATAGCTGCAATTTCTTTGAAGAAGTCGAATAGAAATTTTAGTTTAAAGTTTTCCAGAATCTTCAATGAATTATGAGAAAATGAGTTTGATTATGGTGATTGTTTTGTATGGGCACGCCGGTGAACAAATTGAGGGAGAGGAAATGTTTGGGATGTTGTGAGAATGAGGATGAGTTGATGATGGCTAATGAGGGTTAATGAAATAACCCTACAAGGGAACCCACTCATGCAAGTATGACTCTAGATAGTTGGGCTTTGGAATCGGGGTCCAACAATAAATGGATCATAATTAACATCAGAAGTAGTTACTTCCCTAATGGTTCTCCTTCTTTGATTTCCATTATTTTCCCCAACTTGCTCATGCTCCCCATTACCTCCATTATCGCCATTCCTAGGTTGGTTAACATGAAAGTTAGGGTTTTGCAGAAAATCTAGGTTCTCGGCCATTATCACTCTGTCTAAAGAGTCACTCTCATTATTTAGCCCACTAGATTCTTCTTCAACAACTACCTTACTTCTCTCCGTTTCTTTCCTCCGCTTTCTAATCTTCCTTAAATGTCTCTCAATTTCAGGATAGAAAGGTAGAAGTTTAGCTTTCCGAGGCATGCACAGGAACAATTCAAATGAAAATAAAATGTAACAAAATTTACTTACAAGCACACAAAGTCAAATAAAAGGTGAGATGTGATGGATGCAAGTGTATAGGTGTGTATAAGTATGTGTAAGAGTATGTATGCAAGTAAAGTGTGTATGTATGAACCAAAAGCAATCAAAGAAATGTTCAAAACGATGTAGGTGCAAGAAAATGCTAAGTATGAAAAGTGCAAAAGTTGAGTATCCTGTTTCTTGGGTTTTCGAAATTTTATGATAAGTAAAGAAAATGGAATCCTATACTATTGACAAGTATGAAACTAAACTGTCTAAAATGTAATCTAAACAAGATTCCTAACCTCACGTAGCAGCAAAAATGACAAAAGCTAACCTAGAGAACCAATTACTTGGTTCCTCGGCAACGACACCATTTTGATTCGAAGTCTTTTGTTCTTACCCTTGGAGGTCAAATCAAAAATATAATTCCAAGGATTGCAATACAGAATGCAACCTTGAGTCGTCTCACTTAATCAGAACCTAACGAATAGATCTAAGCTAACTTATATGTCATGAAATGCAAGCTAAATTAGTGAGGAAAGGGGTTTTGATTTTTGGAATTCTTGATAAAATTAAATGAATTGTAAAAAAAATGTGCAAATTTTTTTTTTGGATATTTGGGAAAAGAAGTTGGAAAGATAAAGATAATAATCAAATGTGATAGTATCCTCTTGAAAACAAGCTTTGGCCATCATAGTTCGAAATAAATTTTGATGGGAGTGGAATCACTAAGTTTCAAATGGTAAACCTTAAAGAACTCTTTAAGTCCAAGGTTTTAATTAATGAACTCCATTCCTTAATACCATGTTAAATGCCCTTAGTGTGTGTAGTGGGTAAATAATTGCAACAAGTTACTTGGGATCTCAAGGCAACTCAATATCAAATGCAAGATAAAAGAGATTCAATAAAATTGCAAATAAGCATATATGAGACTTCATATATTCAAAGTTCTACATCAATTGATCCCAACAACACAATGAGTATCCAATACTTGATTAAACTCTAATCAAGAATGTTCAACTATAAATTCCAAATCCTAAACCTAGGAATTCATAAATCATTGCTAAACATAGATTAAGTCACTCCCCTTTGAAGCCCATTGAACTCAAGTCATTGCTACATCTTTAAGAGGAGAGAAGTGCCTAGCCACACATAACTCCAGGAGACTTCACAACCGAGAACCCACTAGGAGCATCCATGGTAGCAGTCGACGGTGGAAGGATCAGAAAAATGGTTTGGATGAGAGGAGATGTTCGGATGGTAGAGAGAGTGAGTGTCTAATTAGAACTCTAACTGTCGGCTCCTTTTTTGCAACTTAACCTAAAATAGGTAGGTTTTTTTCATAAACCGGGTTGATGAGTTGGTTGCACAGTAGGTAAACTTCCAGAAATGGTTTGGGTAATTGAAGGTTCACCGCGGTGACATGATGAGTTCGTCGAGGTGAATTTTTCCCGAAAGCTTTTGCTTGGAGTTTTGGTTTCTTCGTCGTGGCCACAGAATTAATTCATGTCGCGACAAAATTTTTCCGAAAGGTTTCTACGTGAATTCTTCATACTTCGCCACGACGAAACATCCCTTTTGCCATGGCGAACTTCCTGTTCCCCTGTTGACTTGTTGACTTATCATTTTTAGCCTTCCCTCCTTGCCTCTACTTCTTCTTGAGTCTCCTACAATAAACAATGGTAGTTTACAGTATCAATTGTTTTAGAGAATTAATTTAGTGAAATTGCTAATTATTTGTGACAATTTTAGTCTTAAACTACATAAAGTAAAGGCAAGTACTCAAGAGTCAAATTAAGTATAAAACCTGAAAATAAGAGCCAAAAAGTGCAATAAAAACCATGAAAATGTCACCAATTTATATAAGAAACTTAGTTTCAATCAATAATCATTAAGGACAATATGAAATAGATTAAATGACGCATTGTATGTGATTGTTTCCTTATTAATCGGTTTCCCTAATTCGTAATGCTACTGCCTAATTAAATCTAGAGATCGTATCCTAGGTTATTCGGTGGTTAGGTTTAATTAACGATCGTATCTTGATTAAACAAAACCTAAGTGAAAACTCGGGTTAATTGGTAACCCATGATTAATAATTGCTAGGAGAGGTTAAAGAACAACAAATTAATAAAATGTGCTTAGTCAGGGTGTAGGCCGAGATTGAACCGAAGAACCAGGTCCCTACCAAATTCCCCACCTTTATCATTTTATTGCATATTTTCTTTAATTTTTTATTAGTTAGTTTTATTTTATTTTCTTCTTTAAAAATCTAAAACTCCCCTCCCCCATTTAGTGTAAACACCGGTTAATTTCATTTCATAAACTTTACAAGCATTCTCTGTGGGATCGACCTAGACTCACCACTGCTATAGTAGTAGTCTAGTTATTTTATTTTGACTAGCATTACGACGTGCAATCAAGATACGTATTGTTTTGTTTAAGGGTTACAAATAACTTTAATTCAGGATGGTGTTGTAATTGAAGCATGTATTCAGATAAATTCAGTGTGCTGGTTAAATTTTGTTTAAAGTCGAATATGTATGGAAAAATAATTATTGGTTGTTTGAATTTCTGGCAATTCTTTTATATTGTTTTGATATGTTTAAGTCTTGTCTTAAGTAACATCCACATATCCTTCTAGGGGGTATGTGGGTGTTACATTGTTTGGTATCATAGCATGTTTAGGCGATTCTGGTTTAACCAGCGGTTAGCTATTGCTTATACTTGAGTGTAAAAGTTGTGTTTTGGCCTAATGTGGTTTGTCCCATGTTTTGGTTATAGAATTAAAGATGGAAAGATCTCGGGATGCCATTGACGAGGTTGCTAAGAGTAATAATCCTGAGCGATCTCATCCATCGATATCTGGACCCTCTAGGGTCAATCGAGATGAAGCTAAGGTGCCACCTCCTCCTCCAACTCAGGGAGAGGCTTTATTTAAGTTGTCTAAGGATATGATGATGTTACTGTGTCGTATGACTGCACCTAAGGCTCCGATTGATCAGTTGCCGAAGTATTGAGCTGAGGAATTTTCTGGAACATCATTGGAGGAATCTGAAAGAGCTGAGTTCTGGATAGAGAAAGTAAAGAGGGTGTTAGATGAAATCAGTTGTCCACTAAATCAGATGGTGCACTATGCTGTCTCTCTTCTTCAAGGAGCAGCCTATGAATGGTGGAAGTTTATTTTGAGGAATCCTCAGCTACTAATGCCTCTGACTTGAGATTTGTTTACTAAAGAGTTCAAAGCTAAGTATGTTACGGAGGCTTATAGAAAGGAGAAGTGGAAGCAATTTCTAAACCTGAAACAGAGGAACTTGTCGGTTGCTGAGTATGACTGGGAATTCAATCAACTCAGCAAGTATGAACTTGAACTGGTGCTTACTGAGGAGTTTCGGTACTGAGGAGTTTCGGTGTCATCAGTTTGAGGATGGTTTGAATGATTCTATCAAGGAGCATCTGACAACATTTTTACCCTTTTATAGCAAGTGAATTACCATCAACTGGTGTAAGCTAATATGAAAATAGAAAGCCAAGAGATGGTTAAGAAAGAAATGAGTCAACGAAGGGGCTTTGCTAGAGGAGGTCAGTCCTCAGGCAAGCGAAGTCAGGAAGGTGCTTCCTTTGCACCAAAATTTACTTAGAGATCTGTGGCTCGGGGAAGGCGACAAAATTTTCTCTCATTGACTACTATTGGTAGGGGTTCCTCTGTGAGCTGAGATTTTGGTGCCTCGGAATGCCCTCATTGCTCTTTCCATCACTAGGGTATTTGTTGGAGGGTTACGGGTGGATGTTTTCGAAGTGGTAGCATTGAGCATCTGATAGCCAATTGCCCTTTAAGACAGTCTCAGACATCGCAAGCCAATAGGGAGCTCTCTCATGCATCTATTGGGAACAGAGGACGTGGTAGAGGTCGAGGAGGATCTGGTCAGAACAAACCTAATCTGAGTACTTAATCAGAAATTATGGATCGGTCAGCTGTGCCTTCTACTTCGGCTCAAGCTTATGCATTGAAAGTTCGTGAGGATCAAGACACACCTGAAGTCTTGCTAGTATTGTTTCTTTCTTTAATTCTGAAATGCATGCACTGATTGATCCTGTATCTACTCATTCCTATATCTATGATGGAGAAATGTCTGATAAGGAGATGCCTATAAATCAGTTAGAGTATGACATTCATGTAACCAATCCTTTGGGTAGTAGTGTGTTAGTTAATCAGGTATTTAGGAATTTTCCTATTATGATCCAAAGAAATGAATATGTAGAAAATCTAATTAGATTACCTTTCCATGAATTTGATTTCATTCTGGGTATGGATTGGTTGTCCAAGCATCAGGCAGTAGTTGATTGTAATGCTAAGGTAGTTATGTTTAAGAAGTCTGATCAACCTGAAATAGTATTGCATGGCATCCTCACTAGTTCTTTAACTAATGTGGTATCTGTTATACAAGCCGGAGAGCTCCTCAGGAAGGGATGTGAAGCTTATCTAGCTTTTGTGTTTGATTATAATAAGGAGGGTGGTAAATTGCTAGATATTCCGGTGGTGAATGAATTTCTAGATGTGTTTCTTGAGGAATTACCTGGACTCCCTCTTGAAAGGGAAATGGAGTTGTTTATTGAATTCATGCTTGGCACTGCTCCTATATCCAGAGTACCGTATAGAATGGCTCCTACTGAATAGGATTTAAAGGTGCAGTTACAAGAGCTTTTGGATAAAGGGTTCATTCGACCGAGTGTCTCACCGTGGGGAGCACTAGTCTTTTTTGTTAAGAAGAAGGATGGTACACTACGGATGTGCATCGATTATAGGCAATTGAATAGAGTCACAATGAAGAACAAGTATCCGTTGCCAAGGATTGAAGGCCTGTTTGATCAGTTGAAAGATGCAGGAGTGTTTTCAAAGATAAATCTACAATCGAGGTACTACAAATTTTGGGTAAAGTATGTGGATGTACCGAAGACTGCATTTAGGACCCGCTATAGACATTATGAATTATTGGTAATGCCATTTGGGTTAACTAATGCTCCAGTGGCATTTATGGATCTGATGAATAGAGTATTCAAGCCTTATTTAAACTAGTTTTTTGTGGTGTTTATAAATGATATCTTGGTCTATTTTAAGAATGAACATGACCATGCTGAGCATCTCTGAATTATGTTACAGACCCTGCAAGAAAACACAGTTGTATGCTAAGCTGAGCAAGTGTGATTTTTGGCTTCAAGAGGTATCTTTTCTAATACATGTTGTCTCTTCTCAAGGGATTAGAGTCGATCCTAGTAAGATAGAAGCAATTGTTAACTGAAAGCCACCACGGAATATGACAGAAGTGAGAAGTTTTTTAGGTTTGGTTGGTTATTATCGCTGGTTTGTGAAGGGGTTCTCGGTGATAGCATCCCCTTTAACTAAACTGTTATGGAAAGGAGTGAAGTATGAATGGTCTGATAGATGTCAGAATAGTTTTGATCAACTGAAAAGTATGCTTACTGAAGCTCTTGTATTGACTCAACCTACTTCTGGTAAGGAGTATGCTATGTTTAGTGATACATCTAAAAATGGTTTGAGTTGTATTTTGATGTAGGATGGAAAGGTAGGTGCTTATGCCTCTAGGAAGAAAAAGTCACATTAACAGAATTACCCTACACATGATCTAGAGCTTTCAACAGTAGCGTTTGCCTTGAAAATTTGGCGGTACTACTTGTATGGTGAAAGGTGTAGAATTTTCACAGATTATAAGAGTCTGAAGTATTTGCTTACCCAGAAAGAATTTAATCTGAGACAACAACATTAGTTGGAACTGTTTAAAGATTATGATTATATTGTGGATTACCATTCCGGTAAGGCTAATGTCGTCGCTGATGTCTTGAGTTGAAAGACCATTTTAGCATTATCAATAAAGCAGAGTGAATGGGAACTTGTATATGATAGAGCTTTAATAGGTTAGTTGAAAGCAAGGCCTACTTTGAGACAAGAGATTTGTGATGCTCAGATAGCTGATGATAAGTTACAATAATTTATCTTAGCTACTCAGGAAGGTAAATAGCCTGATTTTTCTATGAAAGGGGGTGGTGAATTGTGTTATAAAGATTGGTTATGTATGCTAGCTAACGATGAACTAAATAAAAAGTTGTTGTTTGAGGCTCATAATATAGTCTTTATTATGAATCCTGGTGGAAACAAGATGTATCAAGATCTGAAGTAGCATTATTGGTGGTATGAAATGAGATGTTGTGGATTATGTAGCTAAATGTCTCACATGTCAGCAGGTTAAAACTGAACACCAGGTTCCATCTGGTTTGTTACATCCTATTTCTATTCCTCAATGGAAATGGGATAACATTACCATGGAGTTTGTCACTGGACTTCCTCTCATTCAAAGGAAACATGATGTTGTATGGGTGATTGTGGATAAGTTTACCAAATTTGCTCACTTTCTACCTATTCATCCTGACTATTCTTTAAATAATCTTGCAGACCTATATGTGAATGAGATAGTGAGACTGTATGGAGTACCATTATCTATTATTTCTAATCTTGATCCTCGATTTACTTTAAGACTCTGTAAAAGTTTGCAAAAGGCTTTGGGTACTCAAGTTAAGTTCAATATTGTTTTCCATCCCTAGACAGATGGACAATCTAAACTAGTTATACAGATATTAGAAGTTATGCTTCGGGGTTGTGTGTTAAAGTTTCCAGGAAGTTAGGATAATTATTTAGCTCTGATTGTTGGACCCCGTTTCTGGAGCCCAACATGCGGAGTCTTGAACCTTGTGCTTGAAACCCTGAAGGTCACTTGCTGTCATACTATTCATGTTGGACACCGCTTACTTCCGGAGTCCAACCGTTTGCTCTGATACCACAAATGTTGGATTCCGCTTGATTCCAGAAACCAACTCTTGCGAATATCATAATACTTGAGCATATTTACCTTGAAGGGTTATTTTCATTTAACCTTCATTAGCCATCATCAGTTCATCTTCATTCTCATAGCATCCCAAAAATTTCCTCACAAATTGTTCAATAGCGTGCCTATACAAACCGGTCACCATACTTGAACTCATTTATCTAATTTGTGAAAAGGATTTTGAAATGTTCAAATCAGAATTTCAATTTTACTTATTCTTATAAATCAAAGATCTAAGTCTCTTGTTTATTTTGAAGAAAGAATCATCTCAATCGGAGCTCTATAGCTCAAGATATGCTTAAAAAGCCTAAGCATGTTCAAACCCTAATCATGCTCTTAAAACTGATTCCTCATTTTCTTTCCATAAAAATTTTTCAAATCATTTCCAAAAGATCCATATTTTTATGGAGAGATAGATACATGTCTTAAGAATCCATTTCTTTAAGAATCACTTTATTTCGAGGTCGGACGAGAGAGTTATGACCAAAAGAATCCAACATGTTCATGACCTCAATCATGCAATAACATGTCTTGGCGCGATTACCATAACGTTCACCACAATTATCGGATTGATTTCGTTTTTGCATATTTGAAACTAGGCTTCTAGATATACAACTTTCATGAAGACTACAAAGCCCGATTCTACATCTAAAAGGGTCATAAATTGTGATTTACTGAAGTTAACCTGTGAATGTCCGGACATTGTCTGGCCAAAGTGCAGCATTTCACCTGAGAAGGTCCATTAAACGGACATCAAGTCCGTTAAATGGACATGGGCAATGCAAAGGGTCCTTTTTTACCTGAAAAGGTCCATTAAATGGACCTAAAGTTCATTAAACAGACATGGGGGTTTCCCAAACCCCTCCAATGCTTCCTACACCCAATCTCACATCATATTCAATCAATATCTTCCTAAATTCAACTCTTCTAGTGCAAATTCACTTCATAACAAATCAAACACCAAATTTATCTTATAAAACTCTCAAATCTCAATTCATTTGGTTCATCAAAACCACTAATTCTCATCATCAAGCATAGCTGTCATCATACACAAATCCTATGCAACATCATAACTTGCAACAATCATATCTCTTCATTCCGATGTCCAAAAATTACAAACTTTATAGCTTCGGGAAGCTAAAAGGCTCATCTACAACTTCCAAGAAGACAATTTTAGCTAATTCTACCTAAATCATTCCAGATTTTCCCTGGAAGTCACAAACATCTTATCTTTGTGAAAACTTGAAATTGTCCCAAATTCATTTCCTCTATTACAACATCATTCTTGTCCATTCATAATTCCTATCCTTCTTTTCCATAACATTTCACTTACAAGTAATATCAACTCATATTCAAAGTTCATCAACTCAAATTGTTGGGTCCTATTTTCGGAATCCAACCTCGGAATTAAAAATCGAAAAACAAAAGGCTAAAAACGAATGAACGAATCACAAAGCGAAAGTGGGCCAAACGGCGAAACGAATGAACGGACGGAAATCAAAAGCTAAAGTCAAAGTGAGCGAAATCCGAAGAATATCAAATTGGATCAAAAAGCAAAAGAATCGAAGAAAACAAAACAAACGCGTTGGAAAACTATAAGACAATCCTGATCTAAACCAATCCAAATCGGTATAATTTTTTTTTCTTTTCCTTATTGTAACATCCTGGTTCCATCCAAAGGATTAGAACCCTAAAAATTTGGTACATGGGAGATTAATAAGAGAAATTGAGACAACACATCTCATGCTCATGCATTACATTAGGTGCACATACACCTGGATAGTGAATCCTTGCACATAACAACACGTGTACATGCATTCATTGACAGTCCGGGTATAATGGGTTATAAATGTGTTTGTTTTGAGAATTTTGGGTTACTGATATTGAAAATTTATTTGGAGAGTGAATTTGTGGTTTTGGGATTTTTAGAGAATTTTAGAAAAATTTTCTGGAATTTTTTGGGTTAAATTTCGGACCAGAAAAAAATGCCAATCGGCAGACCAACTAATAACTGGTATTAGAATTTCTTGTCAAATATTGGAATTTTGGATATATGGCTATAGGAATTTTTTTGACAAGTGTTATTTATTGGGATTTGGGTTTGACTTGATTAGATTAAGAAGGAAATGATTTTATTGCTTGAGATGATGCCATGTGGCATTTTCTTAGCCATGCCTTTATGTAACCCTAAGTTGGCATTTAATTGAAGCCCTCCCCTTTGCTCCCTCACGACACTCACTTTTCTAAGGCTTTTGGAGTTGTATTTTGGGTGATTTCCTTCTCTTCTTCGTGGCCCTCTCTCCCTCCTTTACATGTGTTGTGATCTTCTCCAAGTTTAGCCTAGTTTTCATCTCTTCCTAGTTTCCTTTCATCTTGCTTCTTCTTTGTTCATCAAAAACCTAGCTCTACCCCCTTTAGAGATGATGATCGTGGATGATGCTTAAGGCTAGGGTTTGGTGATTTTCTTGGAAAGCTTGAAGATTAGGTGGCTAAATCAAGTAAGTTGTTTTTAAATGTTATGGATATGGTTAAATTAAGCTCATTAATGAGTTTGATGTTGTGATTTAGTAAGGTTTGTGTGTGTGTGTGTGTCGTGGGAGATGGAAATTGATGTTCTTATTTTGGTTTTGAATATGTTTTGAATGTATAAGAGGAGTGATAATGCATGTAAGGATATATAGAGAGGTTGGAGATTGAATGATTAGCAAAAGAGGGATTGGATGAGTATATGTATGTACATGCTCTGTTTTGATTTTGAGAATTAATAGATCATGAATTGCTTGTGAGTGGTAGCTTGACTTGAATTAAGTAGTGAATGAGGGGAGAAGAAATGGAGGTGGTGATCTAGATATATGATGGATTAGATGAGTTAAATGTTAAGAATGAATATGTGGAAATCTGGAAATTTGCTATAGTTTGATTTTGAGTGTGCTCCAATTGGATAGCCATAATTGCTTCTATAGTTGCCCAAATGAGTTGACTTTTGGCCTAAATGAGACTAGAGACAATTGACTACAATTCTTAGGAAGATGTTGATTTTGGATTTTGTCTTGAAGAGTCCCAAAAGTTGGCATGAAGGTAGGAACTTGAGTGATGACATTGTTGTGAATAAATGTATATGATTATGTTTCATTTTAAGTGTTTTTGATTAAATAAAGTATATGAATTGAGTATGGATGTTTTGAGCATCTTGAGATGTATATGAAATACTTATGAACTTGGAAAGGATGAATTGTGAGTAGGCAATGATTGATACATAGGAATAAGTCTATGTTAGGGATAGAGGAGATAGAGATTAGGATTGATGAGAGGAAGGTGAGAATGATGCATGAAATGAGTTGAGAATGGTGGTTAATGAAATCTAATTGATGTTCATGTTGTTATGAAGTGATTTTGTGTTAAAAGAGTTAGATTTGGGAAGATTATGGACATAATTGATGATTGATTAAGTGTTAGAAGCTTGGAAGAGGGTTTGTGTAGTGTATGTCCGTTAAACAGACATGGGAGTCCGTTTAACAGACCTTCTCGGATGGAAAAATACCCTTGGGACAGTGTATGTCCGTTTAATGGACCTTCTCGGGTGAATTGGGGTTGTTTTGTCGATGCATGTCCGTTTAACAGACATTCTCAGGTAAGTTACTGTTCATCGAGTTTTTGACCATTTTAAAGGCCTATTTTCGATTTTAGGTCTTCATAAGAGTTGTAGAGCTAGATATCTTCTTTCCAATGGTCTAAAAATGAAAGGAATCCAAGTTGTAAAGCAAGAGTTATGGCATTCGCGCTAAACTAGGTTCACTTGGAAATCTGACTTAAACTTGGGTGCTTCTTTCGACCATAACTCCTTCTATAGAGCTCCAAATGACTTGATTCTTGTGGCAATGGATTCCAAATGAGGGTCGATTAGACCAGTGTCAATGGGGATAGTTTTACTGAGCAGAATTCAATATTTTGATCATAATTTGACCTATAGGATTCCAAATGATATGATTTTTCTTTTGAAGTTAACTAGAGAAATAGGGCTACAAATCATGTGAAGAAGTTGGTATAGTACTTAAGTACGGTCCGAAAGTGATTGAGGTATATCGCCCAATATACTAAGCTAAATTAAGCGATTTTGGTGTCAATGGAATCGTAAGACATTGAGAAACATTTTTCTAGAAGAAAATGTGATCAAATTATGTCATATTCACTTTCTACTTCTAGTATGAATAATAGACCCAGAAGTGTGAATTGGAATATGGATGAGTTCTGTTATGAAAATGGTTTTTCAATGAAGTTAACAGATAGATACCCGGAAAGTTTCATGAACATACATTGTCCATATTCTATGTACACATGTATGCATTACATGAATGGTTATGATTGTGCAAGTATTAATGTATATGCCATGTTTGTACAACATAATGTCGATGTGCAGGATAAGCATCCTCATTAAAGAGTTTCCAGATTTTGGAAGAAATTGCTTAATTGGAGCGTACTGTGAGTAGACCGAGATGGTCTCATTTTCATTGTTTGTTTTAAATTGGATTTTTGTATTAATTGACTATTGATTGATCAAATGAATGCGATTGCTTGTGTTGGTTCCCGGACAAAAGGTTCAACGATGTGATATTTGATTTGAGTATTGAAATGCTACTTGAATGTGAATTGGATGAACTAAGTGCGCATAATGTATTGCTAAATGGGTTTGAATGAGAAATTTCACTTATATGATGAATGCCGAACTACGGTCTGATGTTTTGGGAATGTGAATGGGAACATACAAATATGATTGATGCATTCCATTACATGACTGCATGAAATATAATAGGAGTTGTGACTAGAGTAGCCACCGATCAGAGCTTAAAGCTCAACGAGTGGAAAAGAGCCTCGAGCTCAAAAAGGGAGTAGTGCATACCCAGAGGGCTCTCCTACCTTTAAGATGCGTTTAACGCTTAATGAACCCTATATGGGATAGTTATTAATGAACCCTTTATGGGACAGTTTAGGCACTCGGTCACAACAAAGTAATAAATGGAAAGTGGGTCTCACGTACATATGTATAATGTGATTGATTTAATTGTATTGAATGGGAATGTGTAATTGTATTGAATGTAAACGTGAAATTGTATTGAATGTAAATGTGAACTTGTATTGAATGTGGACGTGAAGGGTGATTGTGAATGTGACACGATTTTATGAATGATGAAAATGGTATTGAATGTAAAGTACGAATTGAATGTGAAATGTGATACATTGTGAATTTGAATTATGTGTTATGTGACTGGGTGTGTTGGGACCCGTTACCGGATGTCCAACCTCTTACGAAAAACCAAACTAAACCAGGGCATTTTCACTCTTACTCTGATACCTCTCATGTTGGATCCCTTTTCCGAAACCCAACTACTTACAAAAAAACCAAACTAAACCAGAGCATAAATCACAAGAGGCGAAAGCGAAATCAAAGAGAGCGAAATCCAAAAGAACAGATCACAAAGAGAAGAACCAAATCGAATCGGCAATCATAAAGAGGAATAAACAAACTGGTCAAATCGAATCATATTGCGGAAACAAATCAATAACGAATCCGACTCAAATCTGAAGTGGAAATATAAGGCAAAAGAATCGAACACAAATCAAATTCCAATCGATTTGAACGAATCTCCGACATCCGTGAACAAAAACTTTGATATTTCAGAAAAGCATCACGTTGGAAACCCTAAGACTATCGGTCTAAACTAATCCAAATCTATGTACATTTTTTTCATTCTTTAATCATTCTCATACAATGCACTTCCATTCCTCAATCCATTTACTTACTCAAATACAAATCACAACCATCAATTCATCCATAATCAAAAGCACTTCTATATTTCTCAAACATCAGTATCATCGGACCTCCTGTCCGGAATCCCAACCCAATCAAACCCAATCATATTTCAATTCTATAACCAAATCCAAAACGCAATCATAACTCAAGCACTTCTATAATCCTCAAAATCAAGTCACAATCATACTTCAGTTTACCAATCATCATCCAATATCATATGTAATTTATAAGCAAAACCATAATCCACTTCTACATTCATTCATATACTAACCATAATTCACTTACATAATCCAATTCCATAATCATACTCAAATTTTGTAACTCAATTCAATACACAAAACCATTATTCATACACATTATAAATTAATGCTTACAAAAGATCTTAATGGCATTCCAAGCCATATACAACATCAATATTAAAACCCGAATACATAACGGATACAAAATCCCCTAAATTCTCCATGACGATCTAACATAAAACAAATACGATGGGTACACATACATACAAAAACCTTCATTTTCTTTTACCCGATCTTCTTCT
>JANZLC010000005.1:13287533-13304778 GCA_026413385.1 Erythroxylum gracilipes | reverse complement strand
AAAAATTAAGTTTATAACTTTAATAAAAATATAATAATAATAATAATAATAATAATAATAATAATAATAATAATAATAATTAAAAAAAAAAAAGCGCAGTCGCATCGAATTAGGTGAAAGTACACAAGGGGATGATGATGTACCAGTTGAAACAACGCACACAAACATTGCACCTAATTCTGTCAAATATCAATCATTGACCGATCAACTAATTATATTTGAACGACGAGCGAATGATAAATTGGAAAAGATTGAGGCTAGTACAACAGAGATAAAAAATTTTCTAACGAATATGAATCCTCATTCCAGACAGCACCAACCTCCATCTTAGTATATCTTTTTCTTTTTCTTTTTTAATTGTTTGTTATTAAATTTTTTATAGTTTTTTGTTTGTTTTTAGTCAGTTTCTTATGATGTTGGCAGTGTTTGTTTGTACATTACATGTTTGTTTTCTTGTTTAATAGTTAAAGATGTTTGGTTGTTCAATGAACTTGACCGGGATTATAAATGCATAATATGAGTGAATGAATATATTTGCATGCTTAAACTGATTGACTTGGATTTCAATTAAAAGTGTGTTAGCTTGTTGTGATAGACGAATGAGACCTTTCTTCGGTGAGAAATTGAGCTTTTTTTAGATATTATATATCAGCTTAAAGTATTCATTGTTGAGAGAATTCTTTCATAGTTAAGCAAATCTAGAACTTGCTTGCAAATACTAGTCGTGATTACATAATCTTATGCAAACATTGAAGTGATGAAGGCATTTAGGATTTATTTTGACAGCTTAAAAAGCCACCATGATATTATCCATAGTGAGCTCCCTTGAGCTTAGACGAAACTTTTTTTGATAAAAGCGTGAAATATTAGCCTTGGCTTTGATTGTTTATCTCTTTTGATAAAATCTGTTGTCAGTGCAAATTGAGCATTTAAATGGTATAATTAACTGAATGGAATATTTGTGGAAGAAGTACAATATATAGTTAGGTTATAAGTTAAGGGTGGGTTGGGTTGTAATAATTCGATTTTGTTGTACATATGTTTTTGCCTTTTTGAATTTATGTTGTTGCCTATTGGAGAAAAAAAAAAGAAATCATATCAAGTGAAAAAAAGTGAAAAAGGAGAAAAAAGAAAATAAAGAGACGAAAAAATGCAACGAAAAAAAGGATGAGAAAAAAGAAAATGAAAAGAAAGGGGAGAAGGGAAAAGTAAGGCAAATTGATAGGGTTAAGTTTGGAATTGAAAAGAAAAACTGTATGCTTTATATTTTTTGGGTTTTATGATTTTAAATGTTCAATTAGTCTTATGGATTAAAGCTTGGTTAAATCTATTTCCATATCTTTACCTCGGCCTCATTACAATCAAAATAAAGACCTTCATATTAATGTTTATGTTGGATATTTAGTAGTGAAGATTGGATTTGTTAGCAAGCCTATGGTTGATGCTTATCATGAAATGAATAATGACTAAATATTTATGACCTTTGAATGTTCGAGAGAATGGAAAGTGAGGTGAGTGTCTACAGGATCCACAATGGGGGCAAGTGGGTTCCTTAGTTGCCCTGAAAAATTTCATGTAAAAAAATTTTTATTTTAAGTTTTGCCTCCACAAATTTTTTTTTTTTGCCCCCACAAAATTTTTATTTTAAGTTTTGCCCCCACAAATTTTTTTTTTTGCCTCCACTAAAAAATATTTCTGGATCCACCCCTGAGTGTCTATCACACTTTGGTCTTTTGGTTAACGTACGTGTTAATTTTAGTTATGCATTTAAAAAATAGTTTGTTCACGAATTATTATGAGTTTTAAATTCTTAGGTTTTGTTTATTGAATTTATCTTTTAACATTTTTAATTGTTAAATGAGAAAAGAATTGATTGTTATTATTAATTTGTTTTTTTTTGTGTTTGTCCTTTTATTGTTTTGGGTTTTTAGTTTTGGTTGAGTACAATTATAGTTTAAGTACTGAGGTATTGTTGTCGGAATTTCCATTTGGGATTTGCACCGGTTTGGTATAGTCATGCAACTCACAGTTTTTTAACTTTTTGATTCTGTTGTTGGTGCTCTTTCTTAATGTGATTGTGTATGCGAAGTTGAACAGGAAATCAGCCTGTGAAATGTGTACCGTTCCTTTGGAATTTTGGGATATAATTGGTTTTCGATGGCTTTTTTGTGGGCTTGGATTTGGTTTGATAAGATGTTAATGGGAATTGGGTAGATTTTGGTTGAGGTTCTGTGCCTTTTACCTTTAGGTATGTTTATGAATTTTTGGTCTATCGTTTTATATGGCATCAATGAATTTCTATTTGTAGGCATTATCATGATTAACTTATTAATTATATCTTTTTTTAGTTATTTTGAAAAAAATTCGAATAAATGATTGTGTAAGGAATAGTATTGAAGTGGAGGTTATCATGTTGGCATGTGCAGCTGAAGATATAGATACATCATAGGTACTAATTGTAAAATTAGAAAAGAAAAGAAAAAAGAAGAAATCAATAAGAGAGTCTGCAGAGGATGGTGAACCTTTGGACAAGCAGCAGAAAAAAAAGACAATCATTAATATAAGTGTTATATGTATGCATATGTGATTTCAAATTTTCTGTGTTATTATGTGGAAATGTTTAATTTATGATTTGAAATATTTCCTTTTTAAATAGTTTGACTTTGTTAGATGATCGCAGATTTTAATGTTTATGTAGCATTTGATGTTTTCATCAAAGTTTTGGTGTAATGTTTATGTTTGATTGATAGTGTTTCGTGTAGTTTTAGTAAAAGATAAAATTAAAATAGTTGGTATTATATATATAGATATTTACGATTGGAACAAAATGAATTAATTGTGTGATTTTTAATTAATATTAATTATTAATTGATAATTCTACCTAAATCCATCTTTGGTAGTCATGGCTATAACTAATTAAGTCACAACTGTGATTTTGATGGACGGCTGTGACTTACTGTAATATATAAAATTGCCAATAAATAATAATGGCATGTACGGCTGTGACTTAAGATTAGATCAGTGCTCACTATTGTGACTTAAGATGTTACACCCATGAGGTATTTTCTTATTGTTTGTTTATAATCTCATGTATGCAAATAAATAATAATAACATGTGTCAGCTATTTAGTCATAACTATGTATGCAATAATATATAGCTAATAATATTAATAATAAACTATCACATAACTAAGAACTAATTAATAATAATGAATAAAAACATGTAATAATTTATAATTTATAATAAAATTTAAAAATAAACAATAATATATAACAAGGAATAATACCATAATGATAATCAAATGATAATAAATAAATAATTATTATTAAATCTATGCAGAATAACATAGATTTTAATAAATTAATAAATTATATTTTAATTAATTAACTATGACTTATCGTTGAATTAATTAATTAAATTAATTAATTAACTATATTCATATATGTCATCCTGCTTATATCGCTTGCACATAGTTTCAAAAGTAAATAAATGTACTTGCTAACAATTTCGAAATATTTACCTTTTTAATCAATTACGTAATTCAACCATGTGCTTAATCTGAACATGCTCATTGGTCTGCTTCTTTTGTGTCAAGACACTCCCGTATGCATTTGATGAATCTAACATTTGTGAATACAGAATAACATATTTCTTGCTCCAAAAGGTGGAATCAGTCACCCTAGCTGCCCCCACTCACGGGCCCGATCAAAAGATGAGGGAGTAAATTACAGTATTTACTCATTCAACCTACTAGCAGAGCGGCCCTTTTCACTCGTTTTCGAGATTTGAACCTAAGTTCTTGCTCCAACTAACCCTGTTAGAAGACCAACCGAACTACACTCGTGCGGGCAGAATAACATATTTCTAATACTACTTGATGATGTGCTGAGTGGTGCACTGATATCATTTTTCAACTATACAAGGAACATATTAGATTTTCATTTTGAAGATGACGTTGAACGTTAGTTTCCGATAAGTTAAAATGCGCTATTATTTTTGGTGGGGTTTACCTTATAATAGTTTCATGATAATCAGCCTGTTTCGCTAAAATTTGATTTTGAAAATTTACATATCATGACTTATGATATAATGCTCAAAGAAATTACAATTTCTATCTTTGTTAAGGTTTTAACTCTTTTTTTTTTATAAATTTTTTTTTGACTCTCACTTGTATTGATGAGATCCACTTCTAGTACCTTGACTTTAATTTTAGTGCACAACTTAAATTAAATTTTGTTGTATTAAAACGAGTACAATTTATTTAAAGTTGACCAAAGCTCTAACTTGGTGTTCGTGAAGAAATATCAAATAATAAATTGGTGAAGAGTCTATAGATGTAATTAAGTCTAGCGGAGGGACTCTTTATTTTTTAAGCATGCAAGAGGCTCGAATTTGAAGAGTCATAACAAAGAACATAAAATTAAAGTCACGCAACATTCATATTCCACGTGAAGAATACATGTTTAGATTTACAAGAAGAAGTTCATCACTCTTAATTTCTATTCCTAATAACATGATGTTCCCACAACTGTGAGTCGTCGTATTTATATACATCTTTTTTAATGGATGCCTTTAGTATTAATGATTTTGTAATATATGAAAAAAGTGTAGTCATTTGTCGGCAAAATAATGACAAATCAAGTAATTCCAGGAACACTTCCATTGCACGAGATTAAAACTCAACTTAAGAGCGATCATACGTTTATAATTTTTTTTTAAGTCATGTCCTTATAAGTCATTTTACACATAAATAGTTAATACTAAACAGCTAATTTTACCAAACATCTTTAACAAACAGCTAATGTAATCCGCTGATCAAATTAACTGATAGAATCAACTATTAGCTAACAGCTGATAGAATCAGCTAACAGCTAATGCAATCAGCTGTTTGTTAAACAGGGTCCAACTTCTAAACAAATATGGCCATATTGCATAGGTCACGGAGGATGTCAGGAGAGAAGTTAGTCCAAACTTTTCTTCTTTTGACAAATCTTTTGATTATCATCAAAATACGATATCCATAAGATAAGAATGTTTATACTTTGTCAATCTAATGAATAGGTTCTCTACCTTTGATTTGTCTTCCATAGTAATTTGCCGTACCCATCTTTGAATTGATAAAATGTCAACAATATCTTAAGCTACGACTAATTAAACCAAAAGTTAACCCCAGTAGTTAGTAATCTTTTGCTTCTTCTCTTTGTAGATGTAACTCTTGCAGCTTAATTCAAGTCAATGGTTAACAAAGACTGAACACTGGAAAACAAAGGTCATAGCTAAGTGCTTCGAAGACATTGAAGCTTTCCTCTGTGGAACAATAGTCATGGCGGTGAAAAGCGGTGATCAAAATCCATCCCCAGCCTTGGTAGAAACAGTAGCGGAGATCATGAGGCTCTACAGATCACTTCCGCCAAGACCTTCCATTGAAGAGGTCGAAGCAGCCATGTCCGTGATCAAGACAGCGGAGAGTGAAGAGCAGGAAAAACTTCAGGAAATTTTGAAGCAGGAACGTCCTCGAGATGTCCCTGAGGAGCTCTTCTATCTTCTGCAAGAAGTGAGAAGGACCACTGTGTTGATTCAAAGCCATGAGCATAGAAAAGAGGCCCTTCACTTGGTTGAAGTGGACAAGATGTTTGTGACCTTCGATGAGTTTATTCAGAAAGCCTCTATGCTGGTTTCTGGAGATACTCCAGAGGACGTTATTGTTTTCAATTTGCCGGCCGACAAAATCGAGAAAGAAAGCTTGGTTAGAGACCAGAATTTGGTCAAGAAAGAGGGAGATGGAGAACTACAAAATGATAGCTCCAAAGGCGTAATGAAGAGTTCTTCGACAAAGGCTACTTACTTTTCAGGTAAAGTATTTACCTATGCTTCTTTCTGTTATGTCCAGTACTTGGTATACGTTTGGATCAGGGGTACAACAGAATCCGTTTGGCTCTTAACTAGTTAAAAACATCGACCATTGTCACACATTTAATTTACAGATGACATCCTCAATATCAAATTCAACTTACTGATCTTCGCTAGATAGTTTTTGTTGGAAAATTCCTTAAGCTTAGAGATGATTATGAAATAAATGGTTAAAATGACCAGATCTTAGGTAAATTTGATTATGATATTTAGTGTTTGATTATAGGAATCAGTTTAGAGATATTATTGTGATAGTTAGCAAATAAATAGGATTTTATGTTATATTTCAACTCTATATAATGAATTTTGTAAATGTCAATAAAAAGGGAGTGTTCTATAGTAAAAACATATTCTTTTTCCTTGACTTTTATTCACGTATTATGCTTCAGTTTTATAAAAACACCATGGTATCAGTAAAAAGGGACCTGTGAGATGAGTGAAACCAAAACACAAACTTGATTTATAACTAAGAATTACAACAAGAATTACAATCATCTTCAAGCAATGGAGATTGAAACACAATTGTCTCAAGGTGCACCACCAATTTTTGATGGTGAAAATTATCAAGTTTGAATTGTTCAAATGAAAGTTCATCTTGATGCTATGGATGTTTAGGAAGTAGTGGAGGAAGACTATGAAGTACCTCTATTGTCAACAAATCCTACAATGACTCAATCAAGATGCACAAAAAAAGGAGAAATAGGAGGTCTAAAGCCTAAGCGTAACAACCCAGATCAACCGCCTACATATATTGTCCGTTTTGGGTTGCCTCTCGGGTCAAACCTCTCACGGTTTTGCTTTTCCTACCATTGGGAAGATACGTCTATGGGGGAGAGGTATCCATACTCTTATAAGGCATAGTTCGTTCTCTTCTCCAATCGATGTGGGATCTCATCATCTATCCTCCTTAGCGCCCAGCCCTTTTTAGGGCATAGCGTCCTACACTGGAACATCGGGTTGGGAATTAGTTCTGATACCATTTGTAATAGCCCAGACCACCCGTCTACAGATATTGTCCGCTTTGGGTTGTCCCTTGGGCGAAACCCCTCACGATTTTGCTCTTTCCACCTTGGGAAAACACGTATAAGGAGGAAAGTTATCCATACCTTGTAAGTCGTACTTCATTTTTCTCTCCAACCAATGTGAGATCTCACACTCCATCCACCTTCTTTTAGGGCCCAGCCTAGCTGGCACAACGGTTCAGTCACCGGCTCTGATACCATTGACATCGGGTCGAGAACTAACTCTGATACCATTTGTAACAGCCTAGACCACCCCTTATATATATTGTCCGCTTTGGGCTGTCCCTTGGGCCAAGCCCCTCACGGTTGTGCTCTTCCCACCCTTGAGAAGACGCGTCTTAGGGGGAAGAGCAAAACCGTTAGGGGTTTGGCCTGAGGGACAACCCAAAACAAACAATATCCGTGGGCGGATAGTCTGAGCTATTACACAAAGCCTGCTTGTTTCTACTATTTCAAACATCATATTAACAAGAATTATAAATCTAGAGTCGGCAAAGGATATATGAGCTTACCTCAAAAAGGAATACCAAGGCAATGAAAGAATAGAGAGCATGCAAGTGCTCAACTTGATCAGATAATTTGAAATGCTGAAGATGAAAGAGTCAAAAACTATTAAAAAAATACTCCGACAAGTTGCTCAGCATATTAAATAAGGTGAGGTTATTAGATAAGGATTTTTCTGAGGCACGAATAGTGCAAAAAGTTCATGTAACCTTACTCGAAAAATATGAATCTAAAATTTCTACATTGGAAGAAGCTAAAGATCTATCGTGCAGGTTTTTGGCAGAATTAGTAAATGTACTACAGACACAATAACAAAGGAGGATAATGAGAGAAGAAGGAACCGTTGAAGGTGCTCTCCTAGCAAAGAAAAAAATTAAGGAGGAGACAAAAACAAGAATTTTAGAAAGACCGATAATAACAACAACAGAAACAATGATTATTCATATCCACCGTATCTACATTGCAAAAAAACAAATCACCCACAAAGAAAATGTTAGTGAAGACTTGATATCAAATGCAAAAAAATATGGACAAATTGGGCATATAGAGAAGATTTGCAAGTCACGAAATAAAGAGGCAAAAACAGCAACTGAGCAACATCAAGAGGATGAATTATTTTGACATTAAAACTCTGCAAATTCTAAGGCAAGGAGGAGTTTGTTGGAAAATTCTTTAGACTTGCAGATTATTAAGAAATAAATGATCAAATTGACTGGGTCTTAAGAAAATTTAATTATAATATTTAGTGCTTAATTTTATGAATCAGTTTAGAGATATTCTGATGATAGTTAACAAATAAATAGAATTTTTTGTTACATTTCAGCTTTATATGATAAGCTTTGTTGCTGTTAATAAAAAGGGGTATATTTTTCATTCTAAAAACAAAAAAAGTATATTCTTTTTCCTTCTCTTTTATTCACGTATTATGTTTCAGCTTTATAAAAACATCACACTTTAATTTCCGAATGTAATCGAATTATTTACAGGTGAAGAAGAAACTGAGAAATTGAGTCTAGTGAAGGTGGCAGCCATTATTGAAAAATACGCAAAATGCGGAACTATTGTTCTTGATCTTAAAGGCAGGTTGATGGATCAAGTTGAGTGGCTTCCTGTATCAATTGGAAAATTATCTGCTGTAAAAGGGTTAGATTTGTCTGAAAATCGGATAATGGCACTACCGCCCACTATCAGCAGCATGAAAGACTTAACAAAACTTGATCTCCACTCAAACCAACTGATAAATTTTCCTGATTCCATAGGGGAGCTCATCAATTTAACCGATCTTGACGTCCACGCAAACAGATTAAGAAATTTGCCTCCAACTTTCGGGAACCTGACAAGGCTTACAAACCTTGATTTGAGCTCAAATGAGTTCACTCAGTTGGTGGAGACAATTGGCAATTTAACAAGTTTGAAGAAATTGAACTTGGAAACCAATGAGCTTGAAGGACTTCCATATACTATCGGGAGTTGCTCGTCGCTACTGGAGCTCAGACTAGATTTCAATCAACTAAAAGCTTTTCCTGAGGCAATTGGAAAGCTTGAATGCTTGGAGATTCTCACAGCACATTATAACAGAATCAAAGGATTGCCAACTACTATGGGCAACCTTACCAATTTGAAGGAGCTCGATGTAAGCTTCAATGAGCTCGAGTCTATACCCGAAAATCTGTGCTTTGTAGTTGGTCTAAAGAAGCTGAACGTTGGAAAGAATTTTGCAGATCTTAGATCTCTGCCGCGGTCCATTGGGAATCTTAACATGCTCGAAGAAATGGATATAAGCGATAATCAGATTAGTATTTTGCCAGTTTCCTTCAGGTTCTTGTCGAATCTGAGAATTTTCAGAGCAGATGAGACTCCTCTGGAAGTGCCACCGAGACAAGTAGCCAAGTTGGGTGCTCAGGTAAAGTTATAAAAACTATGTAATTTTTCTTGTTCAGAATTCGCATTGTTTCTACTTAAAAGTTAGTTAATGAAATCTTTTCTCTATAAGGCTGTTGTTCAGTACATGGCTGACTTCGTGAATGAGAAGGCTGCAATAGCTAACCCAACTATTAAGAAGACCAAGAAGAAGGGGTTTTGGTTCAGGTTCTGCTCGATCCTTTGGCCTTCCATGAGAAATCGCCAATGAAAGATACAAGCTTCTGTTATAGATCAATAAGTTGCTCAGATCTGATTTCTATGAGGAAGATGTACATTGGGAAAATGTTTATTTCTTGTTTGATTTAATTTTTGTGAAGTTGTACAAATCCTAAACACTTGCTTGGTTTAATTCTAATTGACAGCAATAAATTCCATACTGTTTACATGAAATTAAGATCTCTTTGTCAAGATGACATTTAGTTTTGCTACGTGCATATATTAAGTGGATAGTTATTTGTACCAGATATTATTACATGGCTTAATGCCAAAAGCTCTTTTTCGACTATTTAATTGATATGCAATTTATATAATCTATAAGAAATATTAGATTAATGTAATCAAAGCTGATAAGAAAATTACACTCGTTTTAAGGTAAATTAAAAATTTGATGAGTAAGAAATATATGAAACTCTTTACGTTTTCCAGTTATAGGATTGTACAGTGTAGTGTTTGGTTTTTGGTAATATAATTTTTCTTAAAATTCCAAAAAAGGAAATATATGAAAAAACTAAAAAACTCGAATGATATAACTTATTAATTTTAATATTATTGTTCTCTATAATACTTATGAGAGATGAATTGGGTATGGTTCTATAAAAATCTAGTTTTTATAATTTATCAACCACTATTAAATTCAAAATTTATGATGGTGACATATTAATTAATTGTTCTGTTACTAATTGTTGCATGAAAGCTATACAAGATGAAAATAAATGAAGAAAAAAAATAATTTATATGGCTTACGACGTTATTATCACCGTGAGGAAAAAGATACAAGGAGAATAGTATAATAATAATCTTTATGAACAGACACCCATATAAAATCCTAATCAATATATTTGTAGCCTTAAGTTACATGTTAGAAGTGTAAGGGTATTATAACTCTATTTTGCAATGATGCCTAAGGTTATTAAAGTTTTGTTATTGCTCATCCTCGAATTTTTTGTCATGAGTATGATGCCTGACCTACTCTTGACACTGATGCTAATATATTGCTCACTTTTCAATCTTTTAATTAGTACGAGTTTAGTCCCATGTCCTTGTTTAATGTCGATTAACTGATATAATTTTACTATTCACCAAAAATTTAATTCATATTTCACAAATTTCCATCTTGATTTAAATTCTTCAACATCCAACCAATAATCACTCCCTGCCATATAATCTCCTAAGGTTTTCAGGCTATGCAAACAATCAATAATTTGAAGCTATGCTTGAACTTTCTTATAAGTAATGACTTTATCAATATCTTAGCAGTATCTTCTGAAGTGTAAACTTTTTTTTAAACAAGATCCGGCCAAATGCAATCAATTTTTCAATCTTATAAAACCCCATAACATTTACTGTAGTATCGATCCTTTTATCTTTCTCTTGAATTTCCCTAGTTCCCTAAAAGATAGTTTTATCGATGGTAAGAGCATACAATACTGAATCTTCCTAACCATATCACCTGAAGTGCATAATGGTCCATTTTCCTCTATCTTTGACTATATCATGTTCATTATTTTTTTTTCTCACATTATTCTATCTCCTAAACAAGAATTTTTAACTCCTTTAGCATTTGTTATAGGTTGTTCTAATTCTATTTTTACCACCATTGAACTAGTACTACTCATTATTGATCCTAGCACATCCTTTCCATATGTTTTTCCTAACATATGTCACTCATTTTATATTCTTAAAGGTTTCCCTAGACTTTTAACCAAGTGTATAAAACTTACAAAAATCTACCATCTCATATTTTGCACCCTTTAATATGCTCTCCTTATGAAAATCTGTCATCTCTCGCTTAATAAGATGACCTAACTATATATGCCATATCATGGTATTATCATCATTTTGTCACGAGGATTAAGAGATAATTAACAATTCTATTACTATCTTTCCTATTAAGACATATATGCCATGCAATAATTTTACTTCCATCATATTCAATGCACCCTTTGCTACCTAAAATCATCCAGCATCACCAACGTCTTGATAGCGTACGTTTGAAGAAGTGAAAGACTTCGGAGGCTTGAATGTGAGAGGATAAGAGGAGGCCCCGATGATGTGCCAACATCAACAAAGGAGAAGAACTTTCAGAGGCTGAAATGATGAGAGGACAAAGTCGTCTTCAGATCAGTTGAGCTATTCGTAGATTAGTTAAAGATAGGTTGAGGTAGGGTTTGACTATTCTTCAAATTTGAAGAATAGCTTTTACCTAAATTTAGTTGTTCCTGGCTCTCTTTTTAGCCGAACATAGGTTTAGGAATAAGCTAGGAATATATTAGGAATAGACATTCTATTCCAGTGTATCAAACAGGCCATTATACCCTTGCTATTAAGAGCACCCATAGAAATCAATTTTTTTCCAGAACTTATAAACATAATAAGCTTCCAATGTTTTAATAATTTTGTTCATGCATTTTGATCTATATTAAACCACTACCTTTGACAGCACACTTTCCATCATCACCTAATCTGATAGCTCCATTCCATGTTTTAAAGCATAGAATTAGATCTTATTGAAAGTTATATGACAAGACACATTAGCGTCTATCACCCATCAATTTTTAGAATCAAAATTACTCATAGTTAAAACATGACTACCTATTCCATCCTCTTCATCATAACTTTTGTAGACTATAACACTACTTACTTTCTCATCTGTTCCCTTTTTCTTGTTTCCTTCTCTCATTGTGGATGATCCTTTTTAAAGAGATCTTTTTCTTTAGAGTTAAAGTGTCGAACATCTTTTTGTCTTATATTTATATCATAACTTACTCATATTTCTATTATTCCTTTCTTTGTACTTTCCTTTGCTAATAACTAGATCCATATTCATATATGTTAGAGACACTTTTTTATTAAATTCTTTGGAATGCACAGCATCATTGACATAAATAATCTCTCTATACAACATGATACTAAGAAAAAAATTCATATAAATTAGGTAGGGAACACAAAAGGCTTAGGACTTGATCTTAATCCTCAATTTTAACCCTAACACCTTATAGATCTAAGTTGGTTTCATTAAAATTATCAATGTGATCTTTTCCTTGTATACTTCTTGTGATCTTCTAAGTATACAAACATTGCTTTTAATATAAGTGATTCATAACTTATTTCTTTTGATGCTTACCTTTAAATCATTTCCAAAATAAAGTAGTAATAATTTTATTAACCACCTCTCTCAAAACCTCATCTCCCAAACTTAGTAGTATTTCACCATGCATCTCTGACACAATCTCTTCCTTCTTTGATGCTCCTAAATTCTATGGTAGTTTTTTTTCTCCTTCCAACAATGTTGCACATTAATTGTTGTTAAATAAAAATTGCCCTTATCTTTAAATTCCATAAATTGAAATCAATCAATCTATTAAATTTCTCAATATCGAACTTGTGAAGAGGCATCTTGACAAGAAACTTTTGGCTTTGATACTAAAATTTTAGATAATACTTGCTTTGATACTTATTATTGCATAAATTAAAAGCTATATAAGAAGGAAATAAATGAAGATAAAATGTAAAATTTATGTAGTTTAGCCAATATATGACCTATGTTCATGGTTAAGGAGATAAACTTCTTTTATTACTACGAGAAAGACAACATAAAGAGAATATTATGACAACAACCTTCATAAGCACACACCTACATAAAACCTAGCTAATAAAGGTATATATAAATTAGAGTTATATGTAAGAAGTCAAATGATAATGTAACTCTATTTTTCATATATGCCCAAGGTTAGTGACATGATATTTCTGTAGAAGTCTAAGGTATGTTAAATTTTACTTTCACTCATTCTTAAAATTTTGTGTCATAAGTTTGGTACCTGACCTAATCTTGACACGCCCATTGGTCTGCTTCTAACTTCTTAATGTTTCTGACAAGCACGAGTCCAAAATCAATCCTATATCCTTGTTCAACATTAATTAGCTTTTGTTATTTTACAAGTTAAAAGAATAAAGCTTATCTTACACATAGTATGTTAATGTACATCACAAAAGTATTGTTAAATGATATAGTATTAAGAAATATTAAAGAGAATAAGAAAGTCACAAATTTAAATTTAGGATAGTATGTTTCTTATTAGACTTAAGTATACTCTCTAAATTGAACTTGAGATTTAAATCCAATATTAAATAACTTTTAGTTAGTGAAGATCAAACTCTTACATCCATTTTCAAGAGTCTTAGAAGAGCTTACATAAAGCTTGCAAACTAGCCCTTGAAATCTTCACACAACTTTTACCGTATTATTCTTATAAAAGCATTTATTTATTTCAATTTTATTATATTTCAAAATCTACAATAATATCTTTTGAATCTTTTTTTAAATCTTCAATTCTCATCTTTTTATTTCTAAACTAAAAGATCCTATTTATAATTTTTAATAAAATAATTATTGCTCAGGTTATTTCTTTTTGTATTTGAACGAATATGATTATTGTAAAATTATTTGCAAACAATTTGTCACTCAATCCAGTCAATTGTTTGATGGAAAAAGTTTTATGGCCATCATTTGGTGGTCATCAGTGGCCATACATACTATCATAGTAAAAAAAAGTATTTTAATAAAATACAACTTTTTATTTAGTAATGATGACTGCTAATGGCTACCGAATGATGGCCATATAGTTATGTCCTCTTCTGATTAGCGAGATTCAGTATGTCCCATACTTGGCTTGGTTGGAGATAGCTCTAGTTAATCGTTCAACTAGCACTACCTCTCTTCATTTTCATTCTTAGTTAAATTCCTTACCCAATTAATTGTTTTGGAACTTCTAAAAACTCCATCTTTACCTGTCAAAGTGTGAATCTCTGCATTCTATGCCTTTTATAATCAATTTAAGTCCTATTAATTTTTTGTAATTTTTATATTGTCTTTTGATCATGAACAATATTTTATGACAATTCCCTCAAAAAAAAATATTTTATGACAAATATTTTTCTCTACATCAATAAATAAACATATTAGTAACAAGTAGTTTGTTATTAAAATATTTTATTCAATAATATCTCTCTTTTTTTTATGATAACAACAGTGTTGCGATATCTAACTTAATGGTTAACTAAGGGGTATTTGTTTCAATTTTTATTTTTGGTTTTCTGTTTTTGTTTTCAAATTTAGTAAAAAAATCTTGTTTGTTTGAGTTTTAAGTTTTTTGTTTTTGATTTTGGTGTTGGAGCCCAAACTTTTCTTAGAAGATTAGAACTATTAAATGAAACATTTTGGTTGTTAGTCATGAGTAAAGAACAAATGAATGAAAAATTTTTGAGCCAAGAAATGATATACAAGAGTAAAGTAGGGAATGAGAAATGTGGATAGATTCATGATTTGCTATGGTGTTTTTGGTGGATAAGAGATTTTAAAATGAGAAGAATTAAGGTGAAAGTTAGAAGTGAAATGAAAGAAAAAATGAAGTTGAATATGTGTAGTAAATTGATGAAGGATAGGTATATATGTGTATGTTCTGTTATTAGTGCTCGTGATTAATCATGGACTATAATTTCTTTATGAATGATATTGATTTGAAATGAAGTTGAGAATGAGGAGTAAATGAAGTAGTAAAGGTGATATTGATATGAGTTGTGTTAAGGAAAGATTTTGAAACAAATTGGTAGTTGATATGGCAAATGTTCACTGAGTTTGCTTCAATTTGTTAGCCATAACTTTTCTTCTAGTTATCCACATGAAATGATTATTTGTTTGGATTAAACTAGAAACATATGGTTACATTTTTTATGAAGACATCAAATTTCAATTCTGTCTTTAAGAGTCTCAAAATTTCATGAAGTTGAGAACTGGGTGCAGTACATTAGTGGATGAATGTAAAATTTGTGTTCTGAATTCGAGATCAATTCTAGATTTTTTCTAGGCTAAATTAGAAAAAGGTTCTTCTAAAAAGTTGTAGATCTTTCTTTTATCTTTCCAACAGTATATAGTATGAAATTTTTGGACATCTGAGTCGAAAGTTATAGTCCTTATAAGATAAGATGTTCAAGAGTAAAGTTGTATCTTTTGTCATTTTGCTTCTTCTGTTTATTCGCTTCTTTTGTCTTTTCGCTTCTTCTGTATTTTTCTTCTTTTGCCTTTTTGCTTCTTATGTGTTGATGTCATCTTCTTCTGTGTTTTGCTTCTACTGCCTTTTTGCTTCTTCTGTGCTAACGTCATCTTCTTCTGTGTTTTGCTTCTTCTGCCTTTTTGCTTCTTCTGTGATGACGTCACATGGTCTATGATGATGTCATCTTCTTCTATGTTTTTCTTCTTCTGCCTTTTTGCTTCTTCCGTGATGACATCACATGGTCTGTGATGACGTCATCTTCTTCTATGTTTTGCTTCTTCTGCTTTTTCACCTGGCCTATTTTCTGTCCCATTTTCGACCATTCAGACGATAGAATTTGTCCTTTAAGTTTTCATGAGAGTTGTAGATCTTGAAGTCCTCTTTTCAACCATCCATAGAACACCTTGATCTAATATCTCTAGAGAAAGTTATGACAATTGTAAAACATCTTCTATGCACTGATCATAAACTTCTTCTGGGTCACTGTTCATCCTGTATCGTTTGGTCCAATGTTGACCCTCTAGATGATAGAATTTGTCTTCAAGGTCTTTATGAAAGTTGTAAATATTGAATTCCTCTTTCAAACATTTCAATAATGACCTCTATCCGATATCTCTAGAGAAAGTTATGCCAATTGTAAGACATCTTCTATGAACTGATTATAAACTTCTTCTGGGTCACTGTTCATCTTATATAGTCTGGTCCAATTATAACTCTATAGATGACATAATTTGTCTTTAAGGTTTTCATAAAAGTTGTAAATCTTGAAGTACTATTTTAAACCATCTAAAGAACACTCCAATACTACATCTATAGTGATAGTTATGCCAATTGTCCCACATTAGGTTCAATATGATTAAGGACAAAACTAGATTTGATTATGTGACCATAACTTCTTCTCTAGACACCCAAATGACTTGATTCCTGAACCATTGGACTCGTAAGACATTTCTATACATCTCCACAAAAAATCATAGCTATCTGAAATGAAGTGAGAAAGATTGAGTGGAAAAAGTGGGATGGGTACAGTGACTGTGCTCTTAAATAATATAAACTGGAGTTATTCTACTGAACATACTTCAGTATTTTGATGATATCTTGATCTGTAGAGCTCCAAATGAGATGACTTTTGACTTATGGTAAACTAGAGATATAGAGTTATAAATTATTTGAAGAAAGTGAATTATAAGTCAGTTTTTAAGACTTTCAAGTTCTAGATGGAAGCTAGGTATAGTGTACTGTTTCAGCCTAACAACAGTTTGAAATGTTTGGATTACAAGTTTTGAATTTCTGAACCAAATTGAATAATTTTGGTGTCATTTGAAGCTTAAGACAAAGAAGAATTTTTTTTCTAGAAGAAAGTGTTATGTAAGAATGTTCAAGGATATTCTTGGTAAGACACTTAAGTATAAAAGACATAAGACATAAATGGAAGGGTAAATAAGACATTTCTCAATCATTAAGGGCATAAGTGGAAGAAGAAGTATTGTCTTGCATTTTAAGAAGAGAGAAGAACGAAAATTGAAGGGAAAAAGATAAAGTGTCATGAAGAAGAGAGAGAAATACGAAGAGAAGAAGAGAAGGAGAGAAAGAAGAGAAAACAAGCTAGGGTTTAA
>JANZLC010000005.1:13229363-13252438 GCA_026413385.1 Erythroxylum gracilipes | reverse complement strand
AGATCGGGTGAAAGAAAGTGAAGGTTTTCGTTTGCATGTGTACTTTAGATTTTGATATTGATGTTGTATTTATGGCTGGGAATGCCATTAGTGTAATGAAAGCATTAATTCATAATATGTATGAATTATGTAATTGTATGGAATTGAGACGGGTTATGACATTGAACTATGGATATGTATATATAAATTAGGAATTTATGAATGGAATTGAGTGTATGTATGATTATGAAATCGGAATATGTAAGTACATTATGGACTTGAGATATAAATTTGTGTATGTGAGCTAGTAAATGGGATTGAGATATGATATATGATTTGTTTATGAGGAAATGAAATGGATTGAGGAATTGAAATGCTTTGTATGAGAATAAGAATAAGAATGAAAAAAAAATAATACATTGATTCGGATAGGTTTAGTCTTAAGGTTTCCAACGCGACGTTTCCTAAAATCTTATCTGAAATATTCATTCCCGGATGTCGGTGTCGGAGATTTGTTTCAGTTCGATGTGGATTCGATTTGTTATTCGATTTCTTTGGCTTCCGCAAGATTTCGTGACTTTTGTGTGATTCGTTCTTCCGAATTTTGCTCTCTTTGTCTCTTGTGGGTTATTGATTTCGAATTCGAGGTTGGGATTCGGAAACAGGTCCCAACAGTTTTCAGCTCCTATATTGTAGTCAAATTCTTGTAGATATACAACATAATATCTAGTAATAGCTGATTTTCTTGTTCTAGTAGATCTCCTTAATATTACACCAACATCCTCCTGTAGAGTTTGTTATTCAACTGGTTGCTGAACATTTTCAGGTAATTCCTAAATAACTAAATCTACTAGATTATCAGCAATTTGTGGAACATCTTGATTGTCATTTATGTTTACGTTAGGCTGATGAATTTCAATGGTTGGATGTACAACGTCTTTTTGAACCTAAGAATCAATGTGAATAAAAATCACCTTACTGTTTGAGGTGGAAGGTTGAGTATCCATATGATCATTATCAAAGACTACTTCAAATTGATCCCTCCCACTAATCAAGTCATTCTCAAGAAATTTTGCATTTCTTGATTCCACAATTCTAGTATGATGTGATGGACAATAGAACCTATATCCTATAGACCTTTCGGCATATCCAGTGAAATACCCACTTATGGTCCTTAGGTCCAATTTCTTCTCTTGTAGATTATAAATTCTTATTTTAGACAAACATCCCCAAACACGTATATGTTCCAAACTCAATTTCCAACTTTTAAATAACTCAAATGGTGTCTTTGGAATAACTTTTATTAGTACCCGATTTAATATTTACACAACCATCTTAGGAGCTTTAGTCCATAAGGACTTGAGAAGGTTAGAGCTACTCAACATGCTTCGTACCATGTTCAATAATGCTCAGTTTCTTCTTTCTGTCACACCATTCTGGTTCGGAGATTTGGGCATAATGTATTGGACTACTATCTTATTTTCTTGAAAATACCTCACAATTGAACTAGTTGCTTGTCCACCTTTAGTATATCTACCATAATATTCCCCACCTCTATCAGGTATCAGGATTTTATTTTACTTATCGCATTATTTCTCAACTTCAACTCACATTGTTTCTCTACTTCATCTTTGAACATTTTAAAAGCATATAGTACTTCATTCTTGTTATGAAGCAAGTAAAGAAACATAAATCTTGAACAATCATTTATAAATGAGATGAAGTATTTCTAACCATACAAGTCTATATCATCATCATCATCATCATCATCATCATCATCACACCCAGTTTGAAGTCCCGCAATGAAGCGGAGTCTTAGGAAGTTTGATAGTACGCAGCCTTACCCCTACATAGTAGAGAGGTTGCTTTCAATAGACCCACATGAATATGTGACAAAGAAAATAGTGATGCAGGTTAAAAGAATAAATAAAAATGGCACGTAAAATATTTAAGCACATAAAATTACAATAAATACATAAGGATAATAATAATAGTAATAATAATAATAATAATAATAATAATAATAATAATGATAAAACTACTACTAATAAGAAACTCGATAATAATAATAATAATAATAATAATAATAATAATAATAATAACAACAACAACAATAATGAAAATGCCAACCGAAGGATGCCTTTACTGTTGAGGCATGAGCAAGAAGAGTACGTAACCTTCATGAGAAAAAGGGGCAAGAGGATTGGCAGGTGCTCCTATAGCATCATCCTCATCATCCATGTCTAACTTTATGGTGCTCGCTGCTCTACTATCATTGTGAAAAACATAAAAGAAAAAAGGCAACAACTTGGATGCCTTGTGAGTCCATACAGATGATTTATATCCATTTTAGAAACCTTTTGATCACAGCAAATGACTCAATCGGCAAAACAAGAAACTTCAATCATAAACCCAGCCATGTAAAAGAAATAAAGACCAAAACAAAAACAAGTATAGCATCATTTTCAACCATTTCCAAAACCTCAGAATCTTTGAAAAATTTTTAACTTTGAGAAGATTATAAGCTGTTGATATTAGAAATCAGGGGCAATACTAGAAGAAGTGGAAGAGAAAGCTGAAAAAGATAATCAAACACATGTTTACTAACTTATAGAAAAATGTTGAACAACAATAACAACACATGTATAGTGCCATAAGAAGGGAAGATAGGTAGTTTCTCTTACGAAAGAGCGATAGTTTCACAATCTAACCATCATCACAATTTCCAATTCAAAAACAACACAATCACAACAATTTGAATCTTCAACCACATGAGACAATAAACATAATTTGTAGAAAAATAGAATAACCAAAAACCTTATATATATGTATGATTTCTAAGATTTTTGAACTTCTTTTGGTACATTTTTTTGATTTGTTAGTCTGTTTTCCCTTTATGCAGTCCACACAAGTATCGAAAATCAACAAAATCTAACTGACTAAGTACTTCGTCAGTCGCTAATCTTTTAATTCTTTTTATGGAGATATGTCCTAATCTTCGATGCCACAATATAGAAGAATTTTCATTTATGACATAATGTTTTGCCAGCATGAACATATGTTGCATTGTAAAAAGTATTATCTTGTAAATTAAAACAGAAAAGACCATCACACAGTGCACCATTCCTAACAAATTCAGATTTTTAATGTAACTTTAAAGATTTGTCTAAAAATGAAAGGAATATCCAAATGGTACAAGCCTTGAAACTGAAATCACTTTCCTAGAGAAATTAGGAATATAAAATTTCTTTTCTAGTTTTAAAGTAAAATCAGCATATAAAATTAAATTGAAACCCCTAACAGCCTCCACATATAAGCGTATCTTGTCCGGATGAGATATATTGCTCACTTCCTATTGGCATCCTTGGGTTTTGCAAACCTTGCAACACAATTGCAATATGGATTGTGCAACCAGAATCAATCCACCACGTGTCAAGACAAACTTCAGCTATATTGATTCAAAACAAACTAGTGAGATTATATTACCTTTCTTTTCAAACCATTCTTTACATTTGACACAATCATTCTTCATGTGTCCCTTTTTCTTGTAAAGAAGCACTTGGATTCCTTCTTAATTTCAACTTGGATAGGTATTTGACCTTTTCCTTTGAGTTGGCTTAATTTTTTCCTTTCGTTGAATAACTAGATATGCACTCTATAAACTATCTCCTTGTTCCATCGACAATCTCCCTTCCTCTTAGACACACATGGTCATTAATTATTTTATTGACCACTTATCCTTATGTGTGGTCAGTATAGTGGTGGAAGGGTGCTCAAAGTGTAACAAACAAGGAAAGAATCAGACATCTCAACTTTTACTTTCTTTAAGTGACCTGCAATGTCCTTTATGTTAATGATGTGCTCACGCACACCTCAGACATTGGTGACTCTTGTAAATGAAAACTTCATAATTAGGGTGCTTACAATTGTCTTGTTTAAAGTTTTTAACTGCTCATCAACAGCCTTCAGTAGAGCACAAACATTGTTATGTTGTTCTACAGAACCTCAAATGCCAGCAGAAATTTAAGTTTTAATGAATATCACACTTAGACGATTAGATCACACCCAACACTCATAAAACACGATTTTAGCTGTAGTGTTGGCATTTGTTACTTTAGGTGGCTTATCCTTCCAAATAGCATAATCAATGTCCATCCACCCCAAAGGAAGAAGAATTCTCTCCTTCCAAATCTTATAGTTTTCATCCCTTAATTTGGGAATTTCACAACTTGTATCAAAGAAACTAATAGTTTGAATAGCTGCATAAATTAAACATACATGCTACTTATTAATAAATTGAGGCCAATAAACTATATATATGTATTACCAATGTAAAACATATCTAAAAGACATAATTCAAATGACATAAAAATTGCTTCTGGGCTAAATTTTTAGTTCAAACATATTTATGCTAAACCTTATGATAAAAATATCAAACTATATACCAATTTCTAATACACATAGGTAAATTAGAAAAATAATATGATATTTCATACTAATTAATTATTCAAATATAATAAAAATTCCTGTGGGATAAAATTTATTATACTAAAATAATTAATTACAATTAAAAATCTCTAAACATTATGTGATTAATTACATAAATATATAATTAGGGTTGCTGTGGCTAAGCCCTAACAATTAATCACTAAAAACTTTTTATCCATGATGTTATTCACAAGGCAAAATATAGATAGAATAGCCACAGAATAATCTGACTAACAATTATTCAAATATAATATCAATGTATAATATATAATGACATAAGCCATCAGTTCAGATGGTTGAGGCTCACCATGCCTTGCCATGAGGGCGCTGGTTTGAGCCCCAAACACAACATTTGTTGTTTTTATTAAAACAAAATGCACGGCATAGCTAAAAATATATTTGATTGTTAACAAAACGCAGAGCATAGCTAAAACCACATAAAAAGACGAAATAAACACCAACAGATAAAACGATGCAGTTTAGTATCTGATTTTGATTTCAAAACACATACAAAACGACTTAATCCGTATGGGTCTTCTTCAATCTCCAGCTGGGTCAAACCGACCCAAGTCACTACCCATTGGATGCTCCACAAAACCAGACTAAAAAAACACCACAAAGACATTTTTTAAATGTAGAAACGCTTCTAAAACACTTAATGGAAGATTTCTACCGTTAATCTAAAGAAAAACATCCAAAAACAGCAATAAATCGAAAGTTTTAGAATAAGAAAAATTTTCTAGAAATTTGAAATTCTCCAAAAACTTCAACAAAATAAAGGCTAACCTAGCTCTGATACCAACTGTAAGCACATTTTAACATATATTCAACAATAATATACATTAAAATATACAAATAAAATAAATGCGGAAGAAAACAAAATTACCTCTTGCCATTGTTGTTTATTCTTGAAGAGTTGCGTTTTTGGAATTCTTCTAAGCTCTCAATTCCCAAATACGATGGTGTATGTTAACATAAGAGAACAAAAGTTTAAGGACCCAAAATTCGAGAAAAAACTTATATGAATGTGCTTCCATCAAGCATAATAAAAGTTACCATAAATCAGGAATTGCATACCCATTAAATACATAAGGTTTGGACCATTACTATAACAATCAGAATCAGAAAGGTTCTCACACAAAAAAGAATTCATTAGTCATATTTTAAAAGACCTAAATATCGATAGAAAACCAAAATAGCTCGAATTACATTTTAGATTAAAATGACTACTACACATGAAATGTTTTTAGGCACAAATAAGACTCAATAAAACATCTTGAAATAAACCTTATCAAGCTTGCCAAAAACAAAAAAGGTTCACCTTATTAGAAGTAACCGTGGATTATGCTTAAGAAGATAAAAGGTCTTGTTTGACAATCAGTGGATTGCTATAGCTGTTAATTAACTATATCAGTGGTTAGCTAACAACGAATTTATATCAATTGATTTGATCTGCGGATAGCATCGGTTGTTTATTTAAAGATGTAAAATTAGTAGTTTAGTATTAGTTAAAAAACGTATAAGGGCACGACTTTAAAATTTTGATAAGGATATGAGTTTTATATCTCAATATTTTCATAAGAATTTTGATTTTAGATATTTAATTTTACAAAAATTAAGTTTATAACTCTAATAAAAAATATAACATATAATAATAATAAAAAAATAAATATTATTATTACTACTACTTTCTTTCTCCCTATTAATTAAGTTGAAGTTCATTTTTCTAGTACATTAACTTATTAATCAAGTTGATATTTAAGATACTGGTATTTGATGAAGGAAAAACAATAATAAAAAATGACAACTTAAGTAATTTATAATAAGTTTTAGTCACAATTATCACAGAAGTGTTTTCAAAAACAATAGATTGGGTTCAATTCACTAATCCAATCAGTTGACTACTAAATATAATTATCAATAATTTGACATGATAAAATAATCAAATATCTCTTCATCCCTGTAAAAAAAAGGCTAATCTAAATACCGAATAACTCTTCATCCCTAAAAAAAAAGGCTAATCTAAATACCTAATAAGTCCAATGCCGTACGTCCAATTTTGAAAGGCATTTTGCAGAGGGAGTAATGAAAAACAAAAAATGACCTAATGGATAAAGGCGCTGTTAAGGTTTTAATTGTTACTGATTTTTAACTCACGAATGAAACAACTTTGAAAGACAGTGAACACTTCCAATGGACCTTATCTTCTCGTGCAGCTCAGGCACTTCATTACTCTACCGGAGACCCTTACTTCCCCGCCAATTGTCTTCTCACATATCCACTCCTCTTCTACTCAATCCCCCCCTTGTCACCAAGTCGCTGGGAATCACCGATAGCTATTCCTCTTCCTCAGTTCCTACACATAAAGTCACTGTCCACGACCGACAACGTGGTCTCGTTCACGAATTCCTCGTCCCTGAGGTAATAATCTTTGTTTGATACTTATTACAATTAATTGATTTTACTTTGTGTTCGTGTATATCAAAATTTCCTTTTTTGCGATTTCAAATGCAACTGCAGGACCAGTATATATTGCACACAGCGGAATCACAGAACATCTCTCTTCCATTCGCTTGCAGGCATGGTAATTCGTCTATCTAATCAACATTTCTCTCCTTTTGACTTTTAATAGTAAAACCTCCTTAAAAGAAGCTCTGTTTCTTCCTTTAAATAACTCTAACGCATGAATGACTTCCCATTTTATGCAACTCCAATTGATTTGTTCGTTCTGCTAGTTAACACTCACACATTGGTGTCACCGTTGCCTTATGTTGCAAGATGATGGTTGTACTTTCATTTGGGGTTTGTGATATTCATGCTAGTGACCAAGATTGAGTTTTGGTTGTCCAAGTGGCCTTTGCTACCTGGAATTCCCGAAAATTGTACTGTTCCAATTAGAACTCCATATGATATCCACATTTATATATATATGTATATATATATTGGTAATATCCTTGTTCCTGAAAGACTCTGTGATTGCAGGTTGTTGCACTAGTTGTGCTGTGCGTGTAAGATCTGGACAAATTAGACAACCAGAAGCACTAGGAATATCGGCTGAATTGAAATCAAAGGCATGCATCCTTACCTTCTCTTCAAATTTGAAACCATTTTTAACCATATAGACCATTTCTATGCAACTTTATAGCTATTTTATTATTTTGCATGTGAATTGTGACCCAAAATGAATAACTAGTCTACATTGGAAGAAGACTGTTGACCATGGTTCTGATTTGCTGGATGGGGCATTGAATAAACTTGAACATTGCCGAGTCAAAGATCTCTTAGTATATATTTATCTATTTGCAGAGATTTAATTGGGCAATGTAAGATGAATACACAAGTTCTTCACATACCCTTTTATTCATTGATGATTTTGGGAATGAAAGTAGGATGGTCCAGACTTTACATGACCGATTACGCTGCAGCATCTACATATTACTTATCACAATCAAGTTTGGCATTGATTAGGAGCTAGATGTCAAAGTCTGGCATTTTTCTGACAGTATCTGTTGGCTTCCTCTTTTCAAAAAGTTATTTACATTCCAAACTTTGATTGTAACTATGTTTCATAAGCATCATAAAAGTAATCAGAAATGAAACTAATGGCTCTGTTAATTGTCTTTATCTGCACATTTGCTTACAAGCATAATAGGGAACTTTGTTCATCAGAATTTTCTTCAAACTTAAGGCATTCAAGGAGGAATGAAGTATTTGACACACAGTAGTTTTCATTCAGAGAATGTGTAAAATTGTATAGTTAAGCAAATTAATGTGAGAATTATTATATAAAAAAAGGTGAACCCAAGCATTGAAGGTGCGTGCTGTTTCAGAATATGCAACTTATTATTCAGTAAGTTAGGTTGCAGATCAGACAATTATCTCTATTGAATGGACATTTGAGTTAAATGTGTCGTTTCCTTCATTCTTTGATTAATGTAGAAAGTCATGTTCACGAAATATATGGTGCAGGGGTATGCACTTCTATGTGTGGGTTTCCCTTCTACTGATCTTGAAGTGGAAACACAAGACGAAGATGAGGTATTTGCAAACTTGCACCTTTTGAATTTTTCAGACATTGTTATCTTCCACTCCATGGTTTCAGATTCATGATCTTTTACAATGATCAAAAGAGCAGTAAAGTATGTAATGGCAAGGTTTTATCTGGATCTTAGAATGTTTTCAATAGATTCTTTGATGAGAAATAGAAGGGCCAGTGAGGTCTTCATGTGATGAAACTATTTTCGTTCCTCAGAGCTTTTCTTTTGTCATTTAACAAGTGAAACATGGGATCTTTTATGGGCAGGTTTATTGGCTTCAGTTTGGAAGATATTTTGCTCGAGGACCAATTGTAAGTTTTATTTTATCGAAACATGGATTATAAATGCATAGAAATAAAGAAACAGTTAGTGTCGAATGACTGAATGGAAGAGAGAATTTATATCTGTCATGATAACTAATATCTTACCTGACATGCATCCATTTTCCAGGAAAAAGACGACTATGCTTTAGAGTTGGCAATGGCTGATGAGTAAGGAATTTTATAACGAATGACAACTGAGGATCCACGTTGTCTACATTGTGGTCCTGTACTATTAATTGGTTGAGTGTATGTAGAATTACTACTTCAGAATTGATGTTATCGGAAAGTAGAAATATGTTGTGATTTGCGGAATCTGTTGTTCTGAAGTTGATTTAACACAAATTAATTGGTGATTTGTGGCGATATTTGTCAAGTTTGTCAAACAGAAAAAAACAGGTAACTGCAGAAGGGCAGTACAAAGCAATCAACCGCAGTAAAACCCATGTTATTGGTCGAGTTAGAAGCTCAGATGCCATAAGAAGAATTAACGTGAGGGTATCCATCAGTTAGCAAAAACTGCTGCCTACAAGTTGGCTAATTCACGAGATAGTGGAACATGACTTTAAGTTTACCATTTAGTTGTCGGAGCATGGTCTTTCTATTTTTTTTCGGAAATTAAATTTCATTCCAAAAGAAAATGTGTACAAGGCTAACGCCACCAAAAATTACGAATGTCAAGGCTAAGGTGGCCAATACAAAATCAGTACATGACTTAGAATTTCAGACCTAGTATGTAGAATGGAAGCTTGGTGTCAGAGTTCCCAAGCTACTGATAAACCGGAGCTCGAGATTTCCTGAGTTTGTGAACAAGAGTTGTTCTCTAATCCTTTTGCTAGTTTCTTTAGTGATTTGAGCTTTGGATTGTTTTTAAAAATTCTGGATCAGCCTCATATTACGTTCTTTTAAGATGGCATATGTCACGCTTCATCAAGCACTCGTGCAAACCCAATTGAAAGCCTCCTTCCATTTTGTAGTGTCGTAGATATCCATATAGTGGGAGCTTTGTGCTATGCAGTCTGCATTTCTCCATAATAGCACTCCGAATATAGTTTGAAAATTCGCAGTTGATGAACAATTGAAGCTGGGATTTTTGCTTTTTCTTGCAAAGAGTCACTGGTTTAAATCACAAAAATAGCCTCTTTATAAAAATACAAACTAAAGGTTTCGTAAAAATACAAACTAAAGGTTACGTACATTATGACCCTCTTCAAACTCCTATTGTATTAGATATATTGACTTTTTTTAAACACCAAATTTGTGAGATGTTAAGGTAATGTAGTTTGTCGGGAGTTCCTAACCTTTTGTTTATGTATTAGTCACAGTAAAGACACCTTTGGTAGTGCCTTTTTGTACCAGACTACACTATGCCACTCCATTCATTGCAGTCGAGGAATCAAAGAGATTCTGCATGACGCATTCATGAATATGCCATGTTAATGATGTGTCCAAAGGTAACATGTCAGGAGAGTTTTGGTCTGGTTTATAGTTCGGTATTAAATTGCTATAAGGAATTAGCAAGATTGCTCCATCCATTGTCATCGATGATTTCCTTGATTTTAGAGTTGTCAAGAAAGTGAGAATTTAAGGAATTTTAGAGGGTTGCTATTGAGGTCTCCACAGATATTTCATGTGTCAAACTACAAGGATGCTTGTTTGCCGTTACCAATCTTATAGAATATGTAATTTGCAATTAGCTCTCTGATGCCTAGAAGTTGCTTCAAAAACTAGGTGTGTGATTTCCTGGTATTTAGTTCTTATAAACTCTCTTCTTTAGGTAGTAAGAGTATATGCACCTTATTTATAATGCCTCTTTGCATGTTAGAATTATATATAGTCATTTTGCCATCAATGCCTTGTTTGTCAAGGATAAAGGGATTATGCCTTTTCTCTTACAACATGCATATCTCTTCAGCTTGACATGATTCATTCTACTTAGATCACCTGTCTATAGAAAACATCTTAATATCCTTTCAATAGTCTTAATAAGACCTTCGGAAAGGAATGTGTGTGAAAACCAATACACAAGAAGCATTTGTTAAAGATGACTTTAGAGTTGTCTGAATGAGTTTAAGGATGTCACTAGTAGACTGATGAATTTGTCTTTAACCTTAGAGAAGAACAAAAGATCATCCGCAAAAGCCAAATTGAATAATTTTAATCATTTTCATTTGGAATGATACTTGAAACTATTGTTAAGAGTGATGGTATTATCAATTAACCTGTGCAAGATCTTCAAGTAAAGGACAAAGTAGGGTGATAGTGGGTCACCTTGCCTAACTCCTTTGCCTCATTTGAATAAGCAAGTAGTTTGACCATTAGTTCGAATTCTAAAGGAAGTGGTGGAGATACCCTAGCTAACCCAAGTAGAGAACTTGGCCAAAAAAATCATAAGAATATGTGAGATGAAATCCCAATGGATTGAATGAAAAGCTTTGTTGGAGTCTAATTTAATCACACAATTCTTGCTTTTTTTTTCCTTTCCATATTCCTTTAGGAGCTTTTGAGTCAACAATATGTCATCTTTAGTCATTCTATTTGAGATGGATGCATTTTAAGAGAAGTTAATGAGCGGACAAAACACTCTCTTCATCATGTTAGCTAATAGCTTAGAGATGATCTTGTAAAGGGTATTACGGTGTAAGATAGATGTAAAATCCTTTATAGAGCTAGGATTTGAAGTTTTGAGCATGAGACTCATGTAAGTTAATTTTCTTTAGCAACTTTTCTTTGTCAAAAAATTTTATAACAACAATTACAATAAGATCGATGATATATGGCCATGTTTTTTTTTTGAAATAAAAGAACATTGAGGCCAATAGTCCTAGTGACTTAGAGGTATTGAGCTTAAAAAGAATGTTGAGGCCAATAAGTCCTATTGACTTAGAGGGACTAAGCTTAAAATCTATCTTTTCCACCTTTAGGGAAGTGATAGGAAGAGTAAGCAATGCAACATTTGTATATGATATTTGATCAATGTGAAGGATTTCAATAAGTCTATAAAGGAGTTCCGCTTCTCAAGTTTTCTAAAAGTGCTAGAGAAGAAGTCAAAAGCCACTTGCTTTAAACCCTCTTAAGTGGTTGCTAAGCTCCAGTCTTTTTTAACTATTGATGTAATATTGTTTATATTTCTCATTGCAGATAGATGAAATAATGTTGTTTCTTTGACCACTTCTCTTAGCTAAGTTACTCTAGATTTTTGTTTGAGAAAAGAGTTGTGTATCTATAAGGCATGAATAAGCTCATTTTGCTTTCTTTTCTTCTAGTTGCTTGGTTAGGTTAGTAAGTTGTAATTAAAGTTCATCTTGAATAGTTTTGATATTACTTTCAATTGAAGAGATGGCAAGCTAAGTATCCATATCATTTTCTTTATTAAGTTTCTTAAGTTAGCTTCTTCTTTTTTTGAACAAAGAGGCAAAATGCCTCTAAACGCTAATAACAATGGACGCCGCCTGAGGAAGGTGATGCCACAGCGATCCTGCGCAAGGATAGTACTGATGCCAGTAGGAGGATTAGGGAATTCATGGTACCCTAAAGGAAGGCTTAATGCAAAATTGGTCATCCAATCGGCGGTGGAGTTTCCTTCACGGTAGGTATGTAGACATTTCAGTTCCCAATCCCTGTGGAGTAGCATTTTGAGTTTGGAGATTAAGGTCCAGTTGCAGTGGGTATACGAAGGATCCTCTTTAAGAAGTTTGATAACTTATGAGTTGTCTACTTCTAATAAAACTTGTTGTTCGTTGGAACGCCAAGCTAACTTCAATCCTTTTAGGGCCCCCCTAAAGTTCTAACGCCAACGGCGTCAATTGCCATTCTGATAGGCGAAGCCGGTCTTCCTTTTTCCGTAGTCATTCCTTAACACGTCCCCTAGAAGTCTTGACGATTCCATTAGTGTTGATCTTGAACCATCCCATCACTAGTGGACTCCATCCAGTCTCGGCATCTAGGTGAGAGGTTTGTGGGTTGGTGATGACTGTAAGCGTATTACTCGGGGCATAATGACTTCCACGTGAGAGGCAGGTGCGAGGTCCGTAAATATTCGTTGGTTTCTCCAATTCTAGATGAACTAACAGGTAATACCAAAAAGTAAATTCCAGTCCATCCCACAAACTGGTGGCCTTTGCATGGAGAGTTTAGCAGTCAACCAGGGAAGGTAGTCATTGAGGTAAAATTATGTCGGTGTCGTTGAGGCACAAACTTGTGCCACACTATGCGAGCAGTGGGACAATCCCGCAATGTGTGTAAGTATCATTCCTCAGCTAATGAACAGCTTCCGCAATAGGGATTGTTACTAAGATGTCACCAGACCCGTTCCATGTTAGTGAGAAGACGACCCTACAGCGCTAACCATAGGAAGGAATGGATGCGTTGAGGCCCCTTGAAGTTCCAAATAAGCATCCAGTGATGATCCTAGGGATGCCATGAATTATTGTATAAAACAGTATTTATCGATTTGACACTGAATTGGCCAGATTTTGTCCAGTCATTATAGATTCTGTTCCGCACATTGGTGTTCGTAGGAGGTTCATGGTTGCAAGCTAGAGGCAAACGGAGGCTGGGAGACGGGTCTGTAAAAGACCCTAGTTCCAGTGGTCATCTGCAATAATATATTCCCTCACACGAGCTTATTTCTTCCCCTCAAAAATAGTGGACACAACGATCGTTGAAAGTTTAATATTCCCCAGCCATACATCTTCCCAAAAACGCACAGTGGAATCATTACCTAATGCCCATTGAATACCAAAATACACTACTGGCCAAACCTTACAGATGGCTCGCCAAAGAAAGGAACAGCACCCCACTTATAGTGTTGGAGGAATGTGGGTCATGCGGGGCAGATATTTACTCCTCAGTATTTGAACCTACAGGGTGTGAGGTTGAGTAAGAGCATGCCAAGCTAACTTCATGAGGAAGGAATCATTATGTTCTTTCAGCTTCCGCAAACCAAGGCCTCCACGGTTCTTGGGCTAACAAACATCGGACCATTAGAGTAAATTCACCTTTCGTTCCCCTGTATGAGCACCCCAGATGAACCAACAACAGGTGCCTTCAATTTGGTGGATAACTCCCTGGGGTAAAGAAGTAGTTTGCATGGTGTAGTAGGGAATAGTGAGAGCTTTTGATCATATTAAGTTTTCTTACACAAATGGAGGCTTTAGTATCTTGAAAAGTGTGAGCTAGACCTCTAGCAATAGTTTCCTCATATCCATCCAAGTTAGTGAGGTAACTGTTGAATCAAAAAGGAGTAGCTCCATGCCAACTTGATGTGAGATTTTAAATAACAATGGAGTAATGATTAGAGAATTGAGGATTAGAGAATGAAACTTTGCTCTTAGGGAAACTTTGTAAGAGGAATCGCAGGTTAGCTAGGGAGGTAGCACTATTCACATGTGAAAAACAAAAATCACCATATACATTGTAGGAAGCTTAAAAGGTAGCTTTAACCGGTAATGAAGTAATAGTTGAGGTAGGGTAACAGAAGAAGTAGAAGCAAAGCAACGAAGGATGGACATCAACGGGAGGGAAGCTAAGGGGCCAATTGGAGGAGTCAACGAACAAGAAGAGAAAGGCCTCTCTCTCAACCATCTTTTCCATATGCCATAAGCTTGAGCATGGTCGTTATAGATATGGGAATTTGGAGGGTTTTTTTAAATTTGAAAATTGAGGTAGTAAGTAATAATTTTGAAAATTGAGGTAGTAAGTAATAATTTCAAATTGTATATATAAATTTTAGGGCCATAATTAGTTTTGGTTTTTGTTGTTAAATAAAAGCAAAATTTCACGTGTTAAATTTAATGGAATTATATTTTATTATTTATAATAATTAAATATTAGATAACATTTAATGAGAAATTAATTTTATGAATCAATTAAATAAATTATTTTAACTTAATTTTGTATATTTATTAATAAAATTAATCATAATTTGTTAAAATAAACTAATTAAATAAATAAAATTTTAAAGAAATTATTTTTATTTTAAAAAAATATTAAATTATTAAATTAATTTTAAAATTACAGTAATTGAATAATTAAGATATATTAATTATAATATCTATTATTAATTAATACAAATAATAAAAATAAATAATTTTAATTTTAATTTTCATAAGTTATAAAATAAGAAGAAACTAAAATTAAAAATAGAAATAAGAAATTCAAATAAATTAATTTTTTAATAAATTTGAAAACAAAAATAAAAGCTAAAAATAAAAACAAAACTAAAGTTTAGTGCCACAATACGAATTCCACAAAACATTTGCCTAACTTAATTTTAATACTTAAAATCCTAAAAACATAGGTGATCATAACTATTGATATATTTTCATGTATGTTCATTTGTATTATACTTTTATTAGTAATAAAAAATTATAAATTGTTATAGACCTTTTTTAATTTTTAATCAATATTTTATACAAAGTACTCTCTTTCCTCCCCTTTTACTACCTTTCCTATTGCTAGTTTCCCTATTGTTATTTTTTTGCCTTTGGTCTTTTCTTTTTAGGGAATGATTTTTTGAATTTTAATTGACAATTCTCCTACTTTCGTCTTTTAATTCCATCCCAATGAACCTTGAAACCTTACAATTAATCAATTTGTTTTGAATAACTTGCATATTTATTAGTCCTCACATTTATTAATTCCTAAAAATACGTCTAAAGACATTGAGAAGCTAATAAAAAATTTCCTATAAATGGGGGGTTCTTATGGAAAGCTTTTTGCAAAAATCAGATGAGATAAGGTCTGCTTACCTAAGAATGGGGGAGAATTATGTGTAATACCTATCCAATTGATGAATATATTGATGATTGTCTAATGAATATGTATAATACTTATAGATAAAGATTCATTATAAGTTAAATGGTCGTATGATCATTATCTAGAAGGTGAGAATTTCTAGAGAATCAAATCAATAAGTGACTCCTCTTAGACTATGGTTCAGCTCTTAAAGACTAGGGACAAATTGCATATAAAGATTAAATATAAAATGGGCAATAAGTAGAGCACATGGCTATGGTTTAATAATTGGTACAACCTTGGGCCATTGAATTTGATCTTTGAGTTACATAATCTAAGGCAAATGTTTCCAGAAAATGTTAGGTTCAAGAAGTTAATTAGGGGAAATGAGTAGCATTGCAACTCTAGGGGATTTGCTACGATTATAAGAGAGGTTCCCTCGTATCCATATGATCTAATTCTAAATGATCAAGTAACTTTCAAAGATTGCTTTTAGGTATATTCACCAACAAATCCTATAAGAAATTCTTCAGGACTTAAGCTCTTAAAGTCAATTAGTTTAGACTGATATAGTTCAAACAAACCTCCTCTAAGTCTCCTCCATACTTGGCTTACAATAAGGAACAAACTTAGCATATTATATAGGATTAAAGGCATAAACAACCTTAACCACATCAATTACTTTTTAATCTAGAACCTAAAGCACTTAGTCACCTCCTATTCAAATGCAACTATGTAGTAACCCTTTGGTTAAGCACTTAATAGGTCTTCAACCACCTTTTTCAGGAGATGGAGTGGGAAAATATAGCCTAGTAGGCCATATAGCCACATCACTTATCTTGGCCTACTAGCCACATCACTTATCTATAAGAGACCGTATCCTTTTCAAAATTGCATTTGGATGCACTATTTGCTTTACATAGAGAGAAAGGAATACAAGATTGTTCAAGAATCAATCGCAAGACTTTGTCAACTCACAAAGAAACTTGGATGGGGAAAACTACGATAGAGAGTTGTCAAATTCTAGGCATTTCATATGAAAGATGGGATATTTAATTATAGGTTGATTTATTTCACTATACAAATTACAACTAGGATAATGAATTCCTTGTATAAGTGACTACAAATGCAACAAGGCTACTAGGATGAAAGTTAAATAATCATTTTATTATGCATCTATGGAATTGAAGTTCCAAAAGTATTTTTCCAAGTTTTCATGGCCAAACTTATGGCTTTTGTAATGGCTTAAGCCTTGTAACTCCTTTTTTGGTTTATTCAATATATTCTTTTTATTTTCTAAAAAATATTTTAAAAAAATATTCTTTTAACTCCTAGTTTAGCTATGTAAAATTGGAAAAATACTTTTGGAACTTCAACTCCATAGATTCATAATTCAGTTGCTTATTCAATTGATAAACTTGTATATTTCATTAAGTAAGATAAAAATATTCATTATCGCAGTTATGTAAGTATAAAAAATATTTAATTCAGAAGAATATCTAATTAGTTTCATTAATCTTTCAGTTATAGGACAAAAATTCTAACTAAATTCTGATACAAATTATACTATTTTTATAAAAATAATTCATTTTCTATGAAATAATTATGGAAATAAATTATTTTAATAAAAATTATATAAAAGTATTAAATCTTTATGATTTCATATTTGATTACAAATCAAATATTTGCTCGATTAAGTTTAAAATCCAATTAAACATTTCTTATTAATTTAGTTGTTTTAATAAGTTTGGGATTCAATTAAACCATATACAATAGTAAAACATAAAGAAAAAAAGTACGAGAAGTAATAAATTTTTAAATACGTATCCCAACTGAGATAATAATTTTCTCTAGAAATTAAAGATAAATTATGTTTTGAACCTGAAATTATATCTAATTTTGCAATACTATTCAGAATTACAAATTATATTGATGAAAATTTTGAAATTTTAATTTGTTACAAATATAACGTGTTGTTTATTCTACTATTAAATATTATTTATTTATTTTTTATAAATTATAATTCACGTATATGTTGACATAGAATGACATATAATTGTGTTTCATTCTATGTCAACATATACATGAATTATAATTTATAAAAATAAATAAATAATATTGTTACATTTAATTAAAAATATTTTGATTGTTACATGTGGATTGAGATTGTATTGATTCTCTTTTCCTATATAAGGCCTTATGATGTGTAATATCCTTTAAATCTTGCTTTGATTCTCTTTTTTTTTTGGGGTTAAAAATGCTTCTTAATTTTGTCTCTATATGTCCATCATTCTTGTTTTCAAATTCTCTCTCTTTCCCTCTATGTATTAAAAAATGCTTCTTAATTTTGTCTCTATATGTCCATCATTCTTGTTTTCAAATTCTCCCTCTTTCCCTCTATGTATTTCTCTCGTATAGGCATAGTAGGAAATTGCGAAATTCTTAGTAGGAAACATAATCTTTAAAAGAATCAATGAAAAGAGGTCACCATAAAAATTTAAAAAAAATCAAAGAAGCTAGCATAAGATTTTTTTATCTGAACACAAAAAGTTATTATTATGATTTTTAGAAACATGGTTGATATAAAATTATAAAGTATATAGTACACTATACTAATAAACTAATTTGCAATTTTTAAAAAATTCAGAGACTACTTCATAAATTTTAAAAAAAAACCGGTATTGACTAGTACCGATACAATACCATACTAAAATCCAATTCGGTACCAGTGCTAGTATTGTATTAATGATATTGATCATAGCCCATTAGAGAGATTAGAGTAATATTTCTAAATAATAGTGAGCGCTATTATTTAAAATAAATAATAGAGGCAACCAAATATATGATTAGATTTCTAATCTTATTTGGTAGTTATGACATGTGCTTTTCTCTCATTTATATTTTGTTCCAAGTAGAAATTACCTTTGATTAGTATAGTTGATACTAAGTTGTTAATAAAACAGTTATAAAAGATAGATAATAGCAGATTTTACTGTTAATCCCTATTTAGAATTTGGTGTTAAAGTTTTAAAGATATGTTAAAATCATATAGATGACAAAATCTAATGATATTTTCAATTAACTAATGTCTCATAAACTTTAATAGCAACATGTAAGATGGATGTCAACAATATGATAGTATATTGTAAAAGGTTACATGAAATAGAGCTAAAAGGTATAATAGCTTGATAGAATTTTTCTATTCAACTTAGCCTATTAAAAGAATAGATATGAACTACAATTAAAAGCTTTGCTATGATAATAATTGTCATAAGAAGAAAAATGATTGCTTGTTTTGTCTTGCCTATACGTGGTATAATAGAGATCACATATATTTCTAGTTCTTTCTTTTAAGTATGATATTGAATTTGGATTTAAAATTATTATAATGTTTAAGATATGATAAGAAATAGAATGATGAGTGATACTTAACATAAGTGGCAACAATACAAAGTTAGACAACTAAGGCTATCTTTTGATGTAACAATTAAATCAACATAATGAGAATTATAAAGTTTTATACTAGCATAGATGTATCTTTTGATTGTGAATAATATGAAACTTGTGAAACCTTTAAGAAGAAGAATAACTAAATTAACCTTAGATGAAAGGACAGTAATGGTACTAAATTGTTAAATTTTTATTCATGTGATGTGTTGGATGTAATAAACATTTATAAAAAGGATGATACTTGTATTTCATTACTTTACTAATGATTTTATATAATAAAGTTCTATATATTAAATGAAATATTTATTTAAATTTTCAAAAACTTGAAATTATTTAAAAATAAGTAGAAATTAAGCATTAAGAATGACAAAGCACATTGATGAGATCAATATGTTGAGATTTAAATTTTCTTAGTTATCTAAAGGAAATTAGATTCTCTAAAGTATGCATCCACAACTAAGTTCCATAATAGTAGGAATTTGTGTAAAGAGAAAAATGCAATAGGAGATATTATATGATGCAATATTTATTTCTTCTATAGCTAAGCTTGATACAACTACTTACCTTAGAAAGTTATAATTAGATTAATCAACAAGATTTCATATTAGATATGAAATGGTAAGGCTTTGAAAGAGTTAAATTTAATGAGTTTTGGGATGTAACGCTCAGTTAAAGCATCTATTATCCAATAATTTTATAGCTAATTAAACAATAGAAAGTTATGAGACATCAAAAAGATTGGATATAATCTTACAAATCTCATTGAACAAATCATTTGTCTCAACGAGCACTTATAGCAGAATAGTTCTCAAGAAAAATAGTGGGAGTAAGATAAAATTTGTAAGGTTCAAATATCATAATAATACATCCAACTGGATTTAGTACCTTTGTTAATACATTTGATGTACAGTTAAAAGCCTATGAGACATTGAAAGATTCACTTTCATGATGAATTCAAAGTATTTATTTTGGATATGATTATGAATTTATTATGTCTATAAGAAGATTAGTAGAAATATAGTTGCCCTCTTTAGTGAGAGTATGTAGAGACATATTGCTCATAAAGAACAATAATTTATATTTTCAATTGTTGAATCTATGATTGTCTAACTTATATTAGATATGAAAAGATATCAATTTAATTCTAGGAATTATATCTATAGAGATAGATGCAAAAGTTATTTACTTATTTTAGTTTAAGTACATAGATAATGTACTAAAGGTGTTTAGTATTTGAGATATCTGATCTTGTGAAGTATTAAATATATCCATATTTTATATATGAGTTGATATTTGAGTTCAAGCTTATAAGGATATTAACTTTGGAAGTAAATCCTAATTAAGGTATATTTTACTTAAAATGATATTATTTTTTAGATTAGAAAGTTTCCAATATAGAATTAATGGCTAATCAAGTTATAATACATTTTTTATTTAATGGAAATGATTATTTGGATAAAGGAGTTCTTTGATGAACTTAGTATGATTCCTTGCATTGTTTAAGACAATAATATACTATAGAAGATTAAAGCAGATCACTCGCTTACAGATATTGTCCGCTTTAGGCCTTAGCCCAGCCAAGCCCTCATGGTTTTGCTTTTCCCGAGACCTTCCCAGAAGGTCACCGATCTTAGAACTACTCTCCCCCAAGCACGTTTAACCTCGGAGTTTCGATAGGATATGGTCCATTAGGCCATGAAAAATGCGTTTGTAAGGGAGAGGTATTCGTACTCTTATAAGACGTACTTTGTTCCCCTTTTCAACCGATGTAGGATTTCACACTCTCCACCCCCTTAGGGCCCAGCCCTCTTTGGGGTCCAGTCTAGCTGGTACAACGGTTCGGGTACCGGCTCTGATACCTTAAAAAAGGAGTTAAGGTTTTATCAAATATCTAAGTATGTATTTAGGCAATTTCTTTTAATTATGATGAAAATTGTCAGATTTAAGCTAGTGCTTATTATAGAGAATCTTGAAGAAATCCTTACTAAAGCATTGTTCTAACAATAGTACGATCGTCATATGGATATAGTATAAGATACTTAAAAGATTGGCTTAGTCTAGGTGATAGATTGTTAGGTATAACCTACAAATATTTGGTTACTTGTAGTTTAATGAGATAATTATTTTAAAACAAATTTTATCTTATATATGTTTAGATGTAGATGATAAAATTTATAAGATAAATATACATTGTAAGTAAAATTATGATAAGATCATAATTATAAGATTAATATTGCATTTATATATTATACTTAAATAATGTCTAATCGTTGTTCTCTTAAGACTTGATATTAATAGTGTAAAAAAACCGGCACATGTTATGTTTCTTCCTTATGAAAGAAATAGTCATTCTTATAGATTGGACTATAAAGATACTTAAATGGATATGTGGGTATTTGTTAGACAATAAGTTTACTAAACTTATCCCATATGAGAATTCTATTTGGAATGTTACTTGTATCTCTATGAAAATTTTTATTGTAATAATTATATAAGTGATCATTTGACTGGAGATCACCAAAGTATCTCATATAGAGATTATTATGTCTTAATACTACGTATAACCTATTCTAGTCAATGGTAACTCAGTAATTATTGGATATAACATGAACTATATAAAGGTAGTTGAGTGATAAATATAGAGTTCATCACCTTAAAATGATTGAGGAGAATGTTATATTGTTCTCGATTATTATTAATTCAAAAAATCCTTGGATAAGTTGGAATGATATTTTTAAAAATACTTTACAAATGTTATTAATATAATCGATTATTAATGGTAGTGAGACTCAAATAGAATAGACATTAATTCCATACTCTAAGTATGATTAGAACATTACAGATGAAAATGATTAAATTATGAAAAAAAGTACAAAAAGGTTATTTAGAACAACTTTATCATTCCTAAATATTTGAGTGATCATAATATATTGTTAAACGCAATCGTTATTTATGAATATAAATTATTCAATTAGAAAATTGAAGATGAATTAAGTGAGTTTAATTTATCCAATTATAAATATGATTTAGGGTTATAATTTATATCTATTTTTAACATATTTATGAACCTAATAAGTTATACACAAATAACATATGGAGAAAAAAGATATTTTAATTAAGTTGGACTTTATTATAATATTTGAGAAACTTTATAATTAAATATGAGATATTTGATAGATAAGGATCAATATGAGATATTGGAATTTATTTTGATTCAATTGGTATTTAAATAGAATTCTTTGTAATTCTAATTAAAGCTTAATTGAAATTATACTTTTATTTCAATTAAATTATTAAAAGGTCCAAGCCTTATTATAAATACACGTTGGTTTCTAAGAATTTAGCAATTCTTACCTAATCTTTTCTACAGCAGTTGTAGAATTATCTGGATGCATTCTGTAGATACCATTAGTATCCATGAGCAGTTACAATGATTGAAATTAGTCACTTTCAGAAATAGTTCGAAGGATAGTATAAGAAAATGACTATGTTTCATAATAAAGCACAAATTATTTATGTGTTAATTATGATATAAAATTTAAGTGGTGTTAGCTTTTAGGAAGTCATCCAAAAAAAATTTGTTTTTATTTTATTGCATGCGGGGACCAAATCTCGTTATGATTTTCTAAAAAAAGAAATATGTTAAATCATTTGGGTGAATGATTAAATGTACTTTTTTAAAAAAGAAAGATTAAATTTACCTTTAATAAAACACAAACTGTAGTAATCTTCATTTTTTTTCCCTACGGGCACACAAGGCTGCAGGGAACAAAATTTTTTTGTTTATGTTTTTCTAATAAAAACAAAAATTTATTTAATTATTAATATTAATTTAGTTATATTTTTATCACTAATAATAATTACATATTATATAAAACTTAAAGATAAATTATTTTAATTAAATAAATTTATTTAATATCATATATAATATTTATTTTAATATAATGTTATTTTAATAAAATAAATAATTTAAAAATTAAAATTTTATTTAAAAATTAATATTTATTTGAAATATATTTTAATTATAAATCAAATTTTATTTGAATATTTATATATTTTAAAT
>JANZLC010000005.1:13208952-13223576 GCA_026413385.1 Erythroxylum gracilipes | reverse complement strand
AGTGATTAGTCACTTGTGAGGTAGGATTTGTGCCGGAAAACAAATCGATTGTAAGGTAGCTTGAGCCGGAATTCAAGCGGGATTGTAAAAGTTCGCACTGAACTAAAAAGTGTGCAATATAGTGGTTTGCCAAAATCCTAAGTGAGAGCTTAAGTAGAGGACGTAGGTCTTAGCACCGAACCTCTATAAAAACAGTGTTTGCTCTTCTTCCCTTCTCTTTGCATTTAATTTGATTAAATTGTTTTGTGTGTATTAATTCTGTATTTTTGTAGAACTCTGCGAAAAAGATTAAAAATCTATTCAACCCCCCTTCTAGATCGTTTACAAAATTAAATTCTAAATAAATAATGAAAATACATTTTTAATTAAATTAAAAATATTTTATTTAATTTTTAAAGTGGTTCCCTTTAATATTAGAAAATTGTTTTCTAATTAAGAAAAAATATTTTTAATTAGATTAGAAATAATTTTCTTATTGGATTACAAATAATGTTCTAATTGGAATAGAATGCCTTACTTATAAATTTTGAAAAAAAAATTTCTAAATTATAATAAGTATGATGTATAATTAATTAATAATTATTTTTAGTTAAATTTCGTTAAAGGAGTTAAGATAATTGAAATAGTTTTCAATTTAATTTGAAAATTATTTTCAAATCAACTTAAATTTTTATTTGGAATAAAAATTTAATCTATTTATGAACCAATAGGTTTAGTCTAATTTAATTATACAAAGAGCTGAAAATATTAGTTTAGATTATGAAAGATCAATAATTAGAATCAAACAAAGCTTGATATTTCATGTTTATAATTTGATTATATTGGCATGGGAAGTTGCATGTTTTGTTTATATGTTTGATATAAATAAATATATATGTTTATATATATTGGATGCATATTAAATTGTATATCTCATATGTATGATATTGTGCATGTAATTATGTGTTTAATGAGACAATCTGAAATTAAATCCGTCGTTATAATATTAAATACATATTGAGGACATGATTGTTGTCTTCCATTGTTATAAGAATAAATCAAAGTTCTATTTATTGTTAGGCTTGTTAAGCAAACTTAGGGTTTCTTTAACCCAAATATGTTTAATCTTATAACAATGGATCCTACTTAAACGAAATTTGTATGATTTTGATGAGCAAAATTATGATCATATGAATTTATAAGTAATGTTAGGAATAATATATAAGATATGTTTTGGCATGAGTTGTCACCTAGCGAATCTAGGAGTCACATAAGATGTAATTGATAAAGTTGTTAACTACTTATTTTAAATGTAGTTGATTTGTTAAGCAAACTTAAGATCAACTAAGTTTAAATAGGATCCTAGCCTACTGGAGAGATTAAAGCAATCTTTTTGAATAGTAGTGAAAGCTATTATTTCGAATATAATAATGAGTGTAACCAAATGAGTGATTAAAGTTATAATCTTATTTGGTAGTTATATTTTGTTATGAGTATAATTTACCTTGTTTAGTATGGTTGACATTAAGTTCTTAGTGCTAAATTTCTTGGACATAGGATTAAGTTTGGGAAGAAGTTTTAAAGTCAAGAAAAAATTGTATGTCCATTATGTAAATTTTCTTCAATGGCATCATGTAAGATATATGTTAACATCATGATAAAAAGATATAAAAGGTTGTATGGAGTAAAGTTAGTACATTGATGAAATTGCTTCATTCAATTTACTTTAGTAAAAGCATAAACATGGATTACATTGAAGACCCTAGTTTAGATATGATAATAGTTTTTATTAGAAGAAAAATGATTGCTTTACTTTTCTTGCCCTACATAATATGGTAGAAATCATATATATCTTTGCTTTATGCTTATTATTGTCTGACACTAAATTTAGTTTCAATATTATTATAATGTTTAAGGCATAATATGAAATAGAATGTTGAGTAAAAGTAGTTGATCTAGATCTATACAAATAGGTTGTATATGTTGGTGGATTACATGAGACTTTTTCTTAACATAAGTAGCAAGAAAACAAAGTTAGATAACTGAGAGTATCCTTTTATATCATATTGGTTAAGTCAGTAAAATAAGAATTGTAAAGTTAGATACAAGGATATTTATGTCCTTTTAATTATCAACTATATGAAACTTGTGAAACTTATTAAGTTAAAGAATAACCAAATCAACCTTTGGTAAAAGGATGGTCTTGTTATTGAATTATTAAATCTTAAACCTGTGACATATTGGATCTAGTAACAATTCATGAAAGGATAAAACTTATATTTAATTGGATTTACTAATGACTTTATGTGATATAGTTATATGTACTAAATTAAATAATGATTTAAATTTTAGAAAACGTGCAAAGAATTTAAACATAAGTAAAAATTAAACATTGAGAATGTCGAATCACTTCGATGAGATCAATGTGATGAGATTTGAATTTTTTATTATCCATAAGGAAAGAGATTTTCTAGTAAAAACCTTCACAACTAAATTCTATAATACTACATGTTTGTATAAGAAGGAAAATGCCATATGAGATATTGTATGATATAATATTTATTTCTTTTATAGCCATGCCTAGGACTACAACTTACCTTCAATATTTTTGATTAAATCAATTATCAATATTTCATATTAGACATTAAAAGGTGAAACTTTGAAAGAGTTAAAGTTAATGATTTAGGGATGTGATGCCTAGTTAAAACATATACTATATACTAAGTTTAAAAATAGAAGGTTATGAAAAATCTAAAAGGTTGAACAAATTGTTTCATTCAATTAACATTTATAAGAGAATGGTTCTCAAGATAAGTAGTGGGAGTAAGATGAAATATGAAAAGTATAAATCTGATGATAATAGATCTAATTAGAACTAGTGTTTTTATTAATATATTTGATGTATAGTTGAAAGGTTATTTGATGTTAAAAGATTTGCTTCCATGATGAATTCAAAGAGTTTATTCTAGAGATGATTATGAAATTATCATATCTATAAGAAGGTTAGTGGGAGTATAGGTTGTCCTCTTCAATGAAAGTGTAGATACATACTACTTATAGAAAACAAAGATTCATATTTTCAATTGTTCAATATATGATAGTCTAATAATAACTCATATTGTATGTGAAAAATGTCATAGCTTAATTCTAAAAGGTATATCTATAGAGATAGATACAAAAGTTGTTTACCTATTCTAAGTCCAAGTACATTGATAAAGTACTAAAGATTATTATATGTGATATTTGATACTTACAAAGTATTAAAGATATTAATATTCTATGTATGATTTGATATTTGAGTTAAATGTTATATATCCTTATTAAGATATATCTTACTTAGAACAATATCATTTTGAGATTGGAAAGGTTTCAATGTAGCATTAATTACTAATAACACCACAATACATTATTTACTTAGTGGAAATGATTATTTGGATCAAGAAGTTCTTTAATGAACTTAATATAATTCTATGCATTATTCAAAAAGGTAATTTACTATAGAACATTAGATTAGTTAGGCATGCGAAAGGAGCTTAGGTTTCATCAAAGATCTAAATCTATATTTAAGTAACTTCTCTTAATTATAATGATAATTTATATGAAAGCTATAAGATTTAAGCTAGTGCTCATTATAAATCTTGTAGAATCCTCTTATTAAACCACTGTCCCAATAATAGCCTGATCGTCATATGGTAACATGGTATAAGATACTTACACGATTGCCTTAGTATAAGTGAGAGGTGTTTATGCCCTATAGCCATTTAGTTAGTTATACTTTAGTGACATAATTCTTCAAAGGTATTCTTTATCTTATACATGATCATACGTATATAATAAAGTCCATGGGTAAATTTAAATTGCAAATAAAATTATGGTGACATTATAATTATGATATTCATATTGCATTTATGTAGTATCCTTACATTGTTCCTAGTGACTGATATATTAATACTAAACATTGATGGAGCATAAAAAAAACTAGTATATTGTATGTTTCTTCTTTATGAAGGAAGTAGTCAATTTTATAGACTAAAGTACGTATATACTTAAATGAGCATATGGGTACTTATTAGAGAACAAGTTAACTGATTGATCACATATGATAATTCCATTTGGAACATTATTTGTATATCTATAGAAATTCTTATTGTAATGATTGTAAAAGCGATCCTTTAACTTGAGATCTCAAAAGTATCTAATATTGGGATTGTTATATTTTAATACTAGTTATAACATATTCTAGTCAAAGTAGCTCAATGGGAAGTCATTAGACACAACATGAATTATATGGAGATAGTTGAGTAAATAATATACGATTCATCACCCTAAAGTAATTACGAAGAATGTTCTATAGTTCTCAATTATTATTGATTCAAGAAAATCCTTAGCCAATATGGAGCAACACTTTATAAAATAGTTTACAAATATCATTAATAGAATTAACTACTCATGTTGGAGAACTAACATGATTTGACTCAAATATAGTAGACATTAATTTTATACCCTGTATCTAATTGAAACATTGTATGATGAAAAGATTGAGTTATACAGAAAAAATTTAAGTATGAAAAGGTTAGTCAAAACCGCTTTGATATTCCTAAATATTTAGGTAGTCATGATACATTGTTGGATGCTAATCTTGATTTATGAATATAAATTATTGATTAGAGAATTAAAGATAAGTTAAAGAAATTTAGTTTAACTAATCCTAAATATCATTTAGGGCTGTAATTTATATCTATTTCCAACATACTTAGGAACCTAACAGTTTACATACAAAAAAAAGTTAAAGAGAGAAAAGTTGTTTCAATCAAGTTAGGATTGATTTTAAATGTTGAGAAGCTTTATAATTAAATATGTGATATTTAATAAAAAAAGTTCAATATGAAATATTAGATTTTATTTGAGCCAAACTAAAGTTTAATTGAAATTAGAAATTTATTTTAATTAAATTATTAAAATATCCAAAACTTATTACAGATAGGCTTAGGTTCCAAAGGAGCTTGCCTAATCATCACTACAATAGTTATAGAGTTCTCTCAAAATGTTATATAGATATTGTTAAAGGTTGAACACTGATGCAGCTATAGTGGTTGAGATGGGCCAATTTCATAAACAGTTTGAGGGAAAAAACAAGATAAGAATTAATGTCCCTTATGAGGGCAAGCCTTGAAACAACTTGTAAGGTTGTTCCTTTATGACCAAAAGGTTACAGTTTGAGTCACGAAAACAACCTCTTTGTAAAATACAAAGGGAAGACTTTGCATAATTAATGTCCCTCCCTCAACCCTCTCAAAGCAAGGAACCTTGTGCACTAGGGTTGTTGTTGTTGTTGTTTATAAGATAAGAATCAAACTTCATAATAAGGAACAAATTAAGATTCATATTTAATTATTTTTATCCCAGACCACACAGAGCAGTAGGATTCATACTGGGTGGTGTTGTTGTTGTTATTGTACTTTATTATTTTTATGTGTTAATCATGTTATACAACGTTAAGTGATCATGACTTTTGGAAAATTAAAATGAAAATGTTTCATTCTTATTTTGCTTCATACAGGATCAAATCCCTCCTAAATTCTCAACAATGCAAAATTCAAATACGAGACCAAAAGATGACGGTGCAACTAAGTTATGCTAAAGTTCAACGGCGCACAAAGGCACTTAACTTCAACAAGGAGGCCAAAACGTAAATATGTGAGGTTTGTTATATGATGACTAGAATTGTTGTTAAATTAAGTCATAGAGCACTGAGATTGCACCATGGATATGTTTAGATGGTACATACACAAAGATGGCTCTAGATGGCTAAATAGAAGGCTCATCAAGGAACTTGGATTCAAGATGTGATATGTGACAATACATTACAAGAACATGCAATTAGTGGCCTAAGAAAGTGAAAGCACTTCCTAACAAAAGAGGAGCACTTATTTAAGTAGTGAGAAAATGGGTCAGATGATGTGTCAAAGGATAGGCATCTTCCAAACACTTATCTCATATGCAAAAGTGGATAACTCTCCGATAATTTAGTAGAGTTAGTGGAAGAAGTGACATCTTTCCAATAACTTGGTGGTTTAGTGGAGAGAGTAGGTCGTTTTAACTTACTTTGTGCCTAAGATCTTGTAAGCTTATATAAAAGCATCATTATTTATTTTTCATTTATGTGGAACTTTGTACATTTAACTATCTGCAAGAGAGTTGCGAGCTTTAAGAGAAATTTATTTGTGAGAGCTTCAAATAGATAGTTCTTTTGAGTGGTATTCTTATAGAGTGCTTTGACTAGGAACCTACTATTATATTTTGGTGATTTCATGAATAAAACACTGCCATTATTGTAACTCTTTTGTTTGCCTATTTAACTATTTGTCAAAACAATTGTGTGATTGAGAATGTGAGTGAAACACTTAAATACGAGTGGCTTAAGGAGTTCAAAAATAAAAGGAATTGATGATCGACAATCACAAAAGGAAGGTTAAGTTAAGCATTACGACTTAAGCTTGACTGTCATACAAGCACTTTAGCAAAATTACTCCAATTTGTTGCACCCGATAAAGTGCTTATAGAGCATGTTAACGCGAGAACATAGCTCCTTACCATAGTTTGGTCTTTAAACCTCATGAAACGTCTCCTTCCCTACATAAAACATCGTGATTGAATCCTTCATACCTAAATGTCCATTATAACAAATTAGAAGCAATAACACCATACCCTCTTTTATGAAGACTACGAAAAGATTGTTTCTTAAAAAACCAAAGAAGAACCTTTAGTCTCCTTTGTGAATCAATCCTCATATTATAAACTTTAACATTGTAATCAAAATTAAACACATCTAATGCATCATCACCCTCAACAGAAGTAGCAATCATCATCATCTTAAAATCATCATGAACATAATCATAACCAAACTCATAAAAGCACGTAGCCTATTTTCCATCCACTCCTAGGTGGGTCTATTTCACACACAAGCAATCTCTTTAGCTTCTTAGTAGACGATTTATAAATACCCATATATGGTGGAGATGAAGAAGAGATTTAGTTGAGCGAGAGTGGCGAAGATGGAGGTGAATGAAGTCCAAGGAATGAATAAGAAAACAAAAGGGCTTAAAAAGGGACTTAAAGTAGGCAAGAGATTTCATTGACAGACGGTGGAAGACATCAGAGATAACGTCAAAGGAATGTTTTGGTTTTAGTAGATGTTGTTAGAGATTTGGTCCTAGTCTCAATGCCTATTTGGTTGAGCTTTTGGAGGGTGAATAACCACTTTTTTTACCGTAAAAGCTATTTTTAAGAAAAGTGAGTGTTTGGCCGTAAAATTCAAAAGCACTTTTTTAATAGAAATGGCTTTTTTGAAAGCTAAAATACAGTTTTTTAAGAACCTCAAATTTGGAGCTTTAAAAAAAACCCTCATTTAAGCTTTTTCGGGTAGACTTTTTTTTCTGTCATTTACGTTTATAACGCAAACTATCTTCTACGCAACATCTTTTTATACAACTCTCTCTTAAGAAAATCTCGAATTCCATTTTCTTCCATTTTTACCACAACCCACCTTTGGAGTTGCATACTATATTATTCCGATCACCAACGTCATTTGAGTTTACCAACTCCCCAGATCTGTAGCAATCAAACCATCACCATTCGTCCCTCTTTTTTGCTTCGATTCACTGGCTCAGAGATGCCAATAGCTGCTTCCGCCATCTACTTCTTAAATCTCCGCAGCGACGTCCTAATCAACCACCTCTTTCAAGACGATGTTGGGTAATCTTTTTAACTTTTACATTTTTTTGTCTGATAATATTGAATTTATGGAAACTTTAGGACTCAAAAGATCCAAATTTATGAACTCATGACTGTTCTTTTTAATCATTCTTCCCCTTTTAGTGGGTATTTTTTCAATGTGCATGTGGAAGGGCTTTATATGTTTTTATTTATATCCGTTATTAGTTTAGCTATGGCTTCATGTCAAGTGTTTTTATCAAGGAAAGAAGAATATTGATGTTAATCATGTGAAACTCATGGCGGCTAAGGGCTCCAGTTATTAACGTACTTTCAATTATTATTTTATTGAGTTTTTGGCTTATTACTAAAGGGATTTATTTGATTCTTCATCATTTAATGAGATTGGTGGTTAACACATTAGTATAAATTTGTTACTGTGGTGTTCTTGGTTGATTTTGTCACTTTCAATCTGATAAAAATATTGCTGATGTTTTTAACACATTAATATTAGTTTGGTATTGTGGTGGTGTTGTTTTAATTGAAAAAAGAGATGGAAAATGTATGTTTTTGTTCTATTCCACAAAAGGCCATTACTGGATAAGGACTTCCCATTGTTTTCTATGTATGGGTCGATATAACATTTACTTTGTCAAACATTTTATAGCAAACTTGCAGTTCTAATTATAAGATGTTTCTATTTTATCCTTCTAGTACTTTTTATCAAGCTACTTTGCATGCCTCTTTTTTTTTCCTTATTAATGTTACCTATCAATCTTTGCTTCCTACGTCTGGCATTTGCTATTGAATTTATAATGCTCCCTTCTCTTTAACTCTTTTTTTCTATACCAATTCCTTAGTTGTAACTTATAGTTGATCTTTTACAAAGTTGTTATGTAATATTTCTTTCAGCAGGAATATGGTGGATGCATTTCGGATGCATATTATGCAAACTAAAGAACTTGGTACATGCCTTATGAAGCAGATTGGAGGTTGCTCCTCCTTTTACATGAGAATCAACAATGTCTATAATGTAATTGTTGTAAGCATTAATGCTAATGTAGCTTATGCTTTCAAGTTTGTTGTTGAGGTAACTTTCTTCTTGGCAAGTAAGTTTATTCTTGATTTTGGCAAATCATCTTTGACATGTAGTCGACAGTAATGTTGTTTGTTAACTCATCTACAAATTATTTTGCTTTTCATTGAAGGATTCAATTGGTTTTGGAAGAATTTTCTTTTAGTATTTTAATATCAGTCAAATCAACCCAATGTCTCTTTGGAACTCTATTTAAAACGTTCAAATGGTGGATTATTCTTGTTAATGTTAAAAAACTTTCTTGTGTTTCCAATCATGTGTCTTTTAGCCTTTGTGATTGCGACTGTCAAGTAATAACTTTTCTGAGACTTTGACTTCTTACATAGCTGATAGTGGCATGCTGTTTATATGCAGGCAGTGGCATTGTTTAAGTCATATTTTGGTGGGTCCTTTGATGAAGATGCTATTAGAAATAATTTTGTTCTGATCTATGAACTACTGGATGGTGCGTACTTCCTGCATTGTGTAATTTTTCTTCCCATTGCTCTTTAAATTTTTGACATTTCTTTCAGTCTAATGAACTTCTTTGCCGTAGAACCATTAACTTCATATTTAGAAAACAATCTCTATATGACCAAGTGAACAATTGGTATCTTAAAATTGCAGAAATCATGGACTTTGGCTATCCTCAAAATCTTTCTCCTGAGATTTTAAAACTTTACATCACTCAAGAAGGAGTGCGATCACCATTTTCTTCCAAGGTTAGGTTCTTCTTGCAATAACTAGTTTCCAATATGACAATACATTTTTCTTCTATATTTATCTTTGATTGTATTTACGGACATTACTGATCCACAGAAAAAGTTAATGAATTGATCTTTTTGCGTTTAGCGTTAAATGGTTTATGTTAAATTTCTTATTTTTCTTTTTCAACCCTGTTGTAAATAATTTGGCAGCCTACAGATAAACCCATCCCCAACGCAACTTTACAAGTTACAGGTGCCGTGGGCTGGCGCAGAGAAGGCCTTGTTTATAAAAAGAATGAGGTGACTGTGTCTTCTTTTCCCTTTTCAGTTGATCAAAATGCGCCATTCTGCTGGATTTTCACATCCATTTCTCTCAGGTTTTTCTGGATATTGTGGAAAGTGTAAATCTTCTAATGTCTTCAAAAGGTTGGTGTAGTGATTGGTGGATTTCCTTCATTTACTCCTTTTATTTTTTATCAACAGTGCATGGATTGTGCCTAAACAATCTTTTCACTATAGGTAGTGTTCTACGTTGTGATGTAACGGGGAAGATTCTTATGAAGTGCTTCCTCTCTGGAATGCCTGATCTGAAGTTGGGTTTAAATGATAAAATTGGTCTTGAGAAAGAGTCACAACTGAAAAATCGGCCTGCCAAAAGGTAAGCCTTTATTCCTTAAGCTTATCATTCCTCTATTTGTGTATCATCTCATTTCATGATGCTCTTAAATGATATTTGGGCCTGGCGAAAGAGTCAGAATTTAATACTGACAACTGACATGGAGAACTTCAATCTGCACAGATGGCATTCTTTTTTAATATAGTTTTTGTTCTTTCATATCATGATAACAAGAAGTTTCTTCCTTTGCAAATCTTAAATTGAGCACTTGGGTCTGCAATTGCACTCAATTTTCTCTTCCCTTGTTTTTGTTCCTTCAACATATGTTATCTGCTGTAATAAAACATCCTTGGTGAATGCTTGAACCCTGACTGTATTAGCTTGAATATCTTCAAAATATTTGCAGATTAGAAATAAAGTTTGTCAAAAATATAGACTGAGGTATCCTTTACCTTTATGTTTATGATTAAGTTCGTGCTTTTTACTAATGTTGTCCTCCTTTTCTCAGGTGTATAGTTTTAGCTTCAAGTGATGTATTTTTCTTTTGATACATGGGTTTTATAGTTTTCACATACTTTTGTCTCACATACTTCTCTTTGGTCTGCCAATGTAACTGATTTTAAGTGTTGTGGGGGGTTGTTTGCCTTCAATTGCTTTTGGAAAGGATTACGTATTTTCATTCCTTTGCTTAGCTTGCTGTAATGTATTTTCAATATATCTTACATGTGGAGATTTTTTCTATCATTGTTGTTTTGAGATTTTGAACCTTGCAATACATGTATTTTAAACTATGGAAATTACTATGAGTATGTACTTGATGATCTTTGATTCTTTTGCTTTTCCAATTTTTCTGTAAATGATCTGTTCGGTATCTTTATTGTAAAACATATTTTGTCACTTAAATACATCTAATTTAAAATCAATAGATCTTACATGTGGAGATTTTTCTATCATTGTTTTTTTTTTGGAGATTTTTGGACCTGACAATGCATGTATCGTAAACTATACAGATTACTATGAATATGTACTTGATGATCTTTGACTCTTTTGCCTTTCCAAATTTTCTGTATTGATATGTTCATTTTCTTTATTTTAAAACCTATTATGTCACTTAAATACATCTAAGTTGAAATAACCTGATGCTCTAAGACTGTTAATTTTTTTCACTATTGTAAAGTTTACATCATTATTGTGATATTTTGTGCAGTGGCAAGACAATTGAGCTTGATGATGTCACTTTCCATCAATGTGTAAACTTGACAAGGTTCAATTCAGAAAAGACTGTTAGTTTTGTCCCACCTGATGGTGAATTTGAATTGATGAAGTAAGCTTCCAATCTCTTAAAATTTTCATATGTACTTGCAATTGGTGTTATTTTGTGTTTGTCTCATAACATATGTTGAGTTATCAAGTGTTTTTCCCCTGCTTAAAGGCTATCAGTTGTGGTAAGCTTCTGGAGTAGACAATTGTTCTATCAAGTTATTAATGTGGTGAAATAAGGACAAGATGTGCAAGGTGGTTGTGTTGCCTCAGTTGGGTTCAATTTATTAACTTATAAAGCAAAACTGTAATCTATAGAGCTTTATGATTCATTACGCTAAGATTTCCTTCAAGCTCATACAAAATTAACAAATGGTAGACAAGATTGCAAAATTTTGGTGAATTTCTATTCTTTTTTCTGTTTTTTTAAATCCATTTTGTATAGCTTTTGTCTAAAATGTATAGCCATTCTATAGTGTCGTTATTCCTCTTTTAAAAGGTTGGAGGTGAATTGACTTGAGATTTTGTGGTAGACTTATTGATTGCAGAAATAAATTCAATGGCTCATTAGTTAAATCTCTATTTTAAGATCCTTAAGCTGTTTGCTTTTGGCAGTTGCTTCTATACTGAGAAGTGCAATTGATTTGTTGTATATTTGAAGGTACCGTATTACTGAGGGTGTTAATCTTCCATTTCGGGTGTTGCCAACAATAAAGGAACTAGGCCGAACACGCATGGAAGTGAATGTTAAGGTTTGAAATTTACATTTGAAATGAAAGAACTGAATCTCGGGTTATCTAAATGTTTGAAGCTTGACATTTTTTTTTTCTGTTGACTAATCTCAGGTAAAGAGTGTATTTGGTGCCAAAATGTTTGCCCTTGGGGTTGTCATAAAAATTCCGGTGCCAAAACAAACAGCTAAGACAAGCTTTCAGGTGACATCTGGTCGGGCAAAATACAATGCTGCAATTGATTGTTTGGTTTGGAAGTGAGTATATTACCTTGTCTTGGCTCTGAGTATATACTTTTAGTCCTTTTAACTATTAGTTCTCTCAAGTTGATGCACTCGGCTTTGAAATCAATCTTACTTCACCATCCTTTGCCAGACCTATTCATCTTTCACCTATTTCATTTTTTCTTCATAGTATTCATTTCACTATGTGTGTATCTAAATTCTCTTTCTTGTTCTGAAATTTTTGTCTAACTTGGATATTGCTATTCAGTGACACATTCTTGCAAACAATTTCAGGATAAGGAAATTTCCGGGTCAAACTGAACCAACCCTGAGTGCTGAAGTTGAGTTAATTTCGACAATGGCAGAAAAAAAATCTTGGACAAGGCCACCAATTCAGATGGAATTCCAGGTGCCTCGCCTTTCGTATATTGCCATTTGAATTAAGTGTCTTTTAGTTGACTGTCTAGGATGTGCATCTGTTTCATTCTTTAATTTTTTATTATTATGTTTGGATTGTTCCGACATATGACAGAACTCTTAATTTACAGCCATATTTGAGATCTGATGTTAAGGACTTCTTCAATTCTAGATAAGTTAGGTTGTAGAAGTTAGAACTTCATGTAATCAATTAACTGGGCATAAAAGTTAAAATAGTAGAGTGAGACTATTGGAATCTCACTTGTGATGTAAATAGTGTTGGGCCTCTATTATACTTGGTCTCTGTGAGAGATTATTCATTTTCAGGAGATCCTTGTTTGATTTGTTGGTTGTGCAGGTTCCCATGTTTACAGCATCTGGTTTACGGGTTCGATTCCTCAAGGTACTTATTATTATTATTATTATTCAAAATTGAGTTGGTATGTTTGCAAGAGTTCAGCAATTGACGGTAGTGATCGTCTGTAGGTATGGGAAAAGAGTGGCTACAACACAGTTGAGTGGGTTCGTTACATTACCAAAGCAGGTTCTTATGAGGTTCGGTGCTAGACTTGAGGGATTTTAGTAGGGAGACATCTTCGGTGAATTTTGATCAGTTATGGGGATCACTGGCCTATCAATGAAAACTCCAAATATATATCATGCCTAAGTTTCTGTGAAACGATGATTGAGCATCTCATAACAGTAAGAAAATGATTATCCAGGCTGAGAGGTTTTCTTTTTCTTTTTCCTCGACTCATTACTTCTTTTTGGTGTTGTATTGTTCATCGTGAAGTTTGTCCATACTATGTATGAAGTATAGTGAAACATTGAATTTGTTCAGGAGTTTTATGCTCGCCTAGGTTAGGACTTTATAATTGGAATACGTACTGCTATCACACGCAACGCTGTTTTTGCAGTTTATTTGTAATGAAAAGGTTTCCTTAGTGAATTTTATATTATGACAGTAAATGTTTCAGTATTTCTAGTTGGAGTTGAGGGTGTTTTTTCTTGAATTTCGGACCATTCTTTGGATTTTATATGGTTATTTTTAGTTTTTATAATTAATAATAAATTAAAGCTAATAATTCAGACTTAATATAAATATAACATAAAACTTAAAATAGCAATAAACATGAAGGAAATTGTATTTTGGTAATTGATCCAATCAAGGCCATAAAATGCTGCCTTGTAATGGTAAATAAGTTTACACATGCATGTTTAACTGTTGAATCTTAAAGTTTGCGCATGAAACATATTCTAATAATATACCACAAAAGATAAACAATCCTATTAGAGACACTACTCATCTGGATTTCATCAGTTTTGAACTAAAAGAGACTTTAATCCATATTTTTATGATAACAAAACATAATTATTTTACTAATGAATTCTTTTTTACTACCTTAAAAGATGCAAGATAAAAAGCTATTGGGTTAATTACCAAAAAAAAGCCCAAATTTTTGTCAAATTTTCAATTATAGCCCGAAGCCTAAACTTTCAAATTTTCAATTATAGCTCAAACTTTAAAAAGTGGTAATAAAATGCTCAAACTTTCAATTGTCTTCGATTATAGCCCAATGATATCTGTTGTTCTCTCAATATCTTCAGCCATTTATTTTCTGTTTGTTTTTTTTCTGAAGCCTCAAATTACTTTCGCATTACAGTGTACTGCACCAGTTAGCTCTTCATTTTCTGTTCGATCTCCTGATGTCCTTATTGTGAGAGTGTCGAGGCTGCTTAATTTGAAAATTGAAGGGTGAGGGCATTAAGAGAACAAACTAAAAATGAAAGAAAAAAGGAATAATTACAAAAAAAACTCAAACTTTTGTTCAATTTTCAATTATAGCCTGAACTTAAAAAATAGCAATAAAATGCCTAAACTTTTATTTTTTTTTTCAATTA
>JANZLC010000005.1:13180220-13191123 GCA_026413385.1 Erythroxylum gracilipes | reverse complement strand
AAATTCCCAAAATATTCTAAATAATACCAGAATTGTCAAAACACAATTTAATCATCATTAACAATTCAATTGTACCCAGAAAATGTCAATGAATGCATGTACAATCAAATAATTGTGCAAAAATGTGCATGACACAAATAAATATGCATGCTGTGCAAAAAAAATCCTAATTTCTCACAATTTCACACAATTTGCAATTCTAGCCCTAATATGGGTAACGGGATGCTACAACTAAGTGGCTCAATGGTGAGAGGCGTCCACTTAAGTGGAACAAATCCTTGAGGTCGTGGGTTCGAGTCGTGGCCTCACCCATGACCAAAGAGGACAATACTGATTAAGGTTGGATGCTGCGGTATAACCCGCAAACACACACCGCAGTATAACATGCAAACACCTTCGGGTGGGGTGTGGGGTCCAACAATGACATATGACAGTAATAAGAAAATAATAAGCTAAAAACTTGGGAGAACTAACTTAGAAAGTAGGAGCACTTCTTTAAGTAGTGAGAAAGTGATCAGTTGATGTGGCATTGAATTGAAATCTTCCTAAATATATTTTTCATATACTAAAATGAATTTAATGGCCTAAAATGTATAACTCTCCACTAATTTGGTAAAGTTAAGGGAAGAAGTGGTAACTCCCCATTGAATTGGTGGGATAATAGAGAAAGTCGATAGTTTAGTTTACATGGTCCTTCAATTCTTATAAGTTTATATAAAGTCATTCTTAGAAGTTCATTTGTGCCATTATTATAAATTTAATTATTTATGAGAAATTTAAGAGTTCTAAGGGTAAGTTTTTGTTAACAACTTTGAGTAGGAAGTTCTAGATCAATTTTTTTGTAGAGTGCTTCAAGAGGGAAATCACACAAGTCTTTTGTTTAGTTTACCATAAATAGTTTAATAAAAGACTGAACTTTTTCATATCCCTCTCTTGTTTATTCTATTTGATTGCTTAGTGCAAAATACTTATATGTTAAGAGCTTAAGAAAAACTCATGACAAATTAAAATACTTTCTTGGAATAGAAGTGGCTCGAAACTCTGATTACATCTTTCTTTACTAACATGAATATGCTCTGAATATTTTTATTGAAGCAGGGTTGTTAGGTGCTAAGCCTACCAATTTTCCTATGAAGCAGAATCATCGTCTTGCTCTCGCTTTCGGTCCATTGCTCTATGACCTTGAACAAGACGATTGATATATTTGACCATTACTTAACTTTAGTTGAGTTATTGTGTGCATATTATACTCAATTTATGCAACAACCTTGCATTGAACATTGGGATGTTATGCTCTGTGTCTTACGTTATCTCAAAGGGAATCCTAGCCAGGGCATTCTATTACGATCTGCAGTTATATAGTTTCTGTGATTCTAATTAGGCCAACTGTCCTCTTAGTCAACATTCTTTGACTAACTACTTTGTTTTACTTGGCCACTCTCCAATCTCATAGAAGACCAAGAAACAACAAACTGTGTCCCAATCCTTGACGGACGCTGAGTACCGCTCTATGCCTATTACTACTTATGAGCTAACTTGGTTTAAGGGTCTACTTTGTGCTCTTAGTGTTGCGCATCCTCCACCCATGGGCTTATATTGTGACAACAAGGCTACATTGTATGTTTCCTTCAATCTAGTTTTTTATGAGCGTACTAAGCAAATTAAATTAGATTGTCATTTCATTCTTGACAAGTTTCAGGCTGGTGACGTTGCTACCCATCATAATCATTCTTTTGAGCAATTGGCAGATATCTTTACTAAGGCCTTAGGCCAACGGTAGTATACTTATCTCTGTCACAAGTTGGGCATTTGTAATATACATGCTCTAACTTAAGGGGGAGTATTAGAAATACTGTGTGATATTGTACTGTTGTAAATATTCTGTTAGAGATCTTTTAGGAGATAGGTGACAATTAGGAGATAGCTTTTCCTTATTTAACTAGGAGTCTTATGGCAATAGGCGTGTATTAATTGTATACATTTTCAGTTGCCTAAGAGAATAATACAGAGATTAATTTCCTCCAAAATTTCTCTTAATCCCATCCCGTTATGATTGCGCAATCTTGGTAACTTATCCTGTAGTAGTTGTGTTGTTTCGAAGTGAAGCAGCTTGTGACAAAACATGCACTACAAAACAATGGCAAGTGCATGTTTTGTCACAATTAGTGTGAAGGAAAAAGGTGCATTGACAGGCTTGCAATCTTTAGCCTATTTTAATGAGAAGCGAGACGAATAGTGGCTGAGGGACCACCTTATTGCGTTGATGATCAAAAGGGATTTGCCTAAATGAGTGATTGTATTTAATTGTGGGGAGAAGTAACTCATATATAACCAAAAAAAAAAAAAGAGAGAGAGAGAGAAGAGAAATGAGGACATATTTGCATGCAATGGCACCAGAATAACGAGTTTTAACTGTGGATCTTCAAGGGAATTAAGTGCTTGGGGGAGCTTATAGATTTGAAGACAATACAAACCAGCAAACACGAAAACTTAAGCTGAAGAAAATGGAGAAGGGGAAAAGGCAAGTTCTTAAAAAGAAATGCAATTGTGAGTAAATGCTAGGGTGAATGTAATGTACAAACAGTAACGAAATGTTGGGTTGGTGATTTCCACCGGATTTGGTACCGGCTGAGTTTAGCAGAAAGGCTTTGTTTAACAAAACCAAATGTCTTCTCTCCAAACCCTCCTCAAAATCCCCGCAACCATCAAATCCAAGTTTCAGGCCACACAACTCCATGCGCAACTCCTCCTATCCAACCGTTCTTCTTCTACCAATCTCTCCACTCTCATATCCATCTACGCCAATCTCAATCTCTTACGTGAATGTCTCCTCCTATTCAACTACCTCCATTCTCCAACTTCGGTTGCCTACAAATCCATCATTAGATGTTATGCTTCTTCTGGCCTTGCTGTTCAATCCCTAGCCTTTTTTAAGCAAATGAGAGCTTCTGGCAAGAGCCCAGATCATAATATCTTCCCTTCTGTGCTTAAGTCCTGCGCGTTGTTGGTTGACTTGAAATTGGGTGAGTCTGTTCATGGATTCATTGTTAGGGTGGGTGTCGATTTGGATTTGTACACTTGTAATGCTCTTATGAATATGTACGCCAAGTGTGAAAGGTTGAGTAAGCGTGACTCAAGGGTTAGTTCTGTGCCGGAACTGTTTGATGGAATGTCTAGGAGTGTCTGCAATGGCCACTTTAGAAGTGGAATTGTTCCTGAATTTGGAGATTCCACCAAGAATACAGTTCATAAGCTACCTCATGCTGATCGATCTAGTAGTCAAAGTTTTGATAGTGATATGGGAAATGAAGTTGCATTGGACCTGAGAACAGATGCTGTAACAAAGGTTTTCGACATGATGCCAAGAAGAGATCTTGTTTCGTGGAATACAGTTCTTGCTTGTTTTGTAGATAATGGGATGGATGAAATGGCCCTGAGAATTGTTAGAGAAATGGGACATACTGATTTGAAGCCTGATTCATTCACTTTGTCCAGTGTACTTCCGATCTTTGCAGAAAATGTGGATGTCAAAAAGGGGAAAGAGATTCACGGGTATGCCATAAGACACGGTTATCATTTAGATGTGCATATTGGTAGTGGCTTAATTGACATGTATGCTAGGTGTGCACAAATTGATGATTCTTTGCGGGTATTTGATGCATTACCTCAACGTGATGGCATTTTGTGGAACTCTGTTGTTGCAGGATGCGTGCACAATGGTCTATTCGACAAAGGCTTAATTTTCTTTCGGCAGATGTTGAGTGTTAAAGTTAAACCTAATCCTGTTTCATTTTCAAGCATTATGCCAGCTTGTGCTCATTTAACAACACTACGATTGGGAAAGCAGCTCCATGGATTTATAACTAGAGCTGGATTTGATGATAATGTGTTTATAGCTAGTTCGCTTGTTGATATGTATGCCAGATGCGGAAATATCAGGGTAGCTAGATGGATTTTTGATAACATTCAGCAACATGACATGGTATCGTGGACAGCTATTATAATGGGGTATGCTTTACACGGTCGTGCTTGTGAAGCCATTTCCTTATTCGAGCAAATGGAAGTGGAGGGAGTGAGGCCAAATTATGTGGCTTTTATAGCTATACTAACTGCTTGTAATCATGCTGGTTTGGTGAGTGAAGGTTGGAGGTATTTCACTATTATGTCTCAAAATTATGGGATTGCCCCGGGCCTGGAACATTATGCTGCCATGGCAGACCTTCTTGGTCGTGCAGGAGAGTTGAATGAAGCCTATAATTTAATCTCCAATATGCACAGACCTCCAGGAAGTGTTTGGTCAACTCTGCTTTCTGCTTGTAGAGTCCACAAGGATGTTGACTTGGCTGAAAAGGTTGCAAAAAAGATATTTGAGGTTGATCCAGAAAACACCGGGGCCTATATAATTATGTCTAATCTATATATGGTTGCAAGGAAATGGAAAGATGCAGCAAAGTTGTGGATCTTCTTGAGAGATAAGGGCATAAAGAAACAACCCGGATGCAGCTGGATTGAAGTCAAAAGCACAACACACTCATTTATATCAGGGGATAAATCTCATCCATGTTATTACGAAATTAAGCAATATCTTAGTGTACTACTAAAGAAGATGGAACAGGAAGGATACATACCTGATACTAATGAGGTGCCCCATGATGTTGAAGAGGAGCAAAAGAAATATTCATTGTATAGTCACAGTGAGAGACTAGCCATAGCTTTTGGCATCATTAGCACCCCAGAAGGTACAACGATTCGAGTAATAAAAAACATTCGGGTTTGTGCAGACTGCCACAAAGCCATAAAACTTATATCAAAAATAGTTGACAGAGAAATAATTGTCCGGGATAACAGCCGCTTTCACCATTTTAAAGATGGGAAATGTTCTTGTGGAGATTATTGGTAGCACCCAAAGCTCATCCCATCCAGTTGAAGGGTTGAATTCTCAATGCCCCAACATATAGGAATGGGGTAGGAGATCATTTTCTACGAAAGCTTCTGCTTGCAGAAATAAACATGTAGGCAAGAAGTTCTCGAGGTGGCAGACCTAGCCTGGCTTTGGACACCCTTAACCTGAAGAAATAGATTAGTAGACTAAAGGTTCATGTAAACCAAGTCGAACATTATTTTTCTATCAAACCATATGAAAAGAGGAAAAAGAAAGAAACCTATCCTCTCTTAAGCATCAATTAGCCCTATATGAAAAGTTTACCAAATGTAATGGTGGTTGCATTTTAGATCAAACATGTTTGACAAGATTAACATGTTTGGTGATAGAGTGGCCTTTTGTGCATGTTATAGCCGCAAACTTGACGCCCTTGTTTGGTGATAGGGTGACCTTTTCCTAGTTACTCTTTCAGGTGATGGGCTTTTGGTTGGCCCTCCTATTTCTTTATAGGTTTGGGAAACTCATTGTAAGCATTTCCTCATGTTTAAAAGGCTAAAGAAACTGCAAATCATTGTGTTTCCTTAACTTTATTGGATGTCGAACCAGAAAAAAAAAAAGATAACTATAAAATTCATGAATAAATCATAGCATATTGGTTGTTGAAAAGGTTTAAAATTCACTGTTTTCTTTTGTTATTTAGATATTTAGTTACTTGTTATTTATGACTTATTATAGGAACTCGGGATAATCTCATCTATGATGCTCTTTTTTTTATATAGATGTCCCATTTTTAGCACCTACTTTTCTTTTCCTATTCCACAATTTCAATGACATTTCCATCAAAAGGATCGTCTTCCTGTTAACCTCACTATAAATATAAGAAAATTTAGTTTTTTACTTATCCACTTAATGTTTTCCCTATTTCAGTCCATAATGTATATTTTAATTCTTTTACTATTAAAAATAAAGTGCAAAACTTAGGTAATAAAAAATAAAAGTAATAAATGGCTATGGCTAGGATTTTATTAGGATTTTTAGTAATAAGATAATTGGTATTAAAATTTAAATAAAAGGATAAATTAAATAATAGTATGAATAAGGGAATTGCAAAATAGTTCATGCACTACCATATCAGAACATAGAAAAATGTGTGACAAACTAAACTCAATTAGATAGATATTAAGACAAGAAATTCTTCTACTAACTCATGTACTCGTCCTATTTAAATTAAACACAAAATTTTGTAATCTTACATAATTACCATTCTAAATAAAAATGTGTAATTACCATTTTAAATGAAAATCTAGCATGTAATTGTTAAAATTTCGAAAACTTATATAAAACCTCAATATAGACAACATAATTATCCAAAAAGCTTATAAGTAACTTATAATAATGTAATATGAACACTTCTAATCATCGTTATGTTTTCAAATCTACCCTAAATAGGTCAAATACGAAAACCATCTTACTTTAACAAATCATGTAGGCAATTGATATATATTTTTTAAAGTGTAATTGTAAATATTAACATAAATTGAAAGTTCATCAAAATACTTTAATCTCAACAAGAAAAACTAAAATGGTATTGAACATTATGCATGATAATATTTTTTTAAAAAAATTTAGACGTATAAATAATTATTGTCGAGGATATTAGTATTACAATGACAAAATATAACACAATAGAGCAATATTGACAAAAGACCCAACAAAGAGCTTAAGCAACAACAAGATAAGCAAAGTTCATGTATTTCTAGTTGGGAGAGATGCAGGCACGACCTAAGGTGTTGGGAAACCGGAAGCAGCGGAATAACCACGAAACTTTTTTGTGACTTTTGATTTTCTAAAAATCAAGATCTATTTAGTTCTATAAAATGAATAACACAAATCATAATAAAGCGAAAATTTAATTCGTACCTGATTTCAAAACTTAATCTTTGTCTTGTCGTATCCCTCAAACTGTTCCCGAAACTAATCCGTCTCAATCATCATAGCCGCACAAGTGTCCGACCTTTAATGGTATCCACAGAACAGGTTGAGAGAGCTCTGTAACTCTTACAGAGAGGATTAAGCAAGAAGTACTATCTCCGTAGAGCTTAAGCCTATTTATAATAAGCTTTGAACGTTTTAGTAATTAAATTCTAATTTCAATTAAACTTTAATTAGAATTACTAATTAAATACTAATTATGCTCATATAAGATTTAATATCTCATATTGATCCTTATTTATTAAATATCTAATATTTCATCATAAAGTTTCTCAAACTTTACAATCGAGTCTAACTTGATTAAATTAACTTTATTATCTTCAACCCACTCTATATGTGAGACCTATTAGGTTCCCAAATATGTTGGCAATGATTATAAAATCTAATTTAATTAAAATTAGATAAATTAAACTTCTTTTAATTTATCTTTAATTCTCTAATTAAATAATTTATAATCATATATCAAGATTGATGTCTAGTAACCACCCAAATATTTGAGAATGTCAAAGTAGTTTTGACTAACCTTTTTGTGCATAAGTTTTTTGTATAATTTAATCCTTTCATCATATAATGTTCCGATTAGACATAGAACATGAAATTAATGTTTATTCTATTTTGAGTATAATCATATTATTTCTCCCTCATTAGCTATCAATTTAATTAATGACATTTGTAAACTATTTACAAAATATCATTTCACCTTGGCCAAGGATTTCTTGAATTAATACTAATCGAGAACAACGAAACATTCTCCCTAATTGCTTTAGGGTGATGAATCCTATTTTGATCATTCAATTATCTCCATATAATTCATGCTACATCTAATGACTACCGATTAAACGACCTATGATAAAATAAATCATAAGTAGTATCAAAACATAGCAATCCCCATACAAGATAACTCTGATGACCTTAAGTCAGAGGATCACTTATACAATCATTACAATTAGAATTCCATAGACATACAAGTAATGTTTCAAATAAATTTCTCATATCGGATCTGTTCAGTGAACTTGGTCTCTAGCAAGCACCCACACGTTTGTTTAAGTATTTCTATACTTTAGCCTATGAGATCGACTACTTCTTTCATAACGAAAAATAAAATATGTGCTAGTCTTTTTACGTTCTATTAATGTCCAATCTTAATATAACACTGACTAGGAACATTTAGGAATAATACATAAATACAATATGGATCTCATAATTATAATCTCATTATAATTTTATTTGCAAAGTACAATTATCCCATGAACTTTATCATATACATTTAAACATGTACAAGATAAAGAATGCCTTTAAATAATTTGTCACTAAACTATAACCAAAGTGATTGTTTGTAGGGCATAAACCAACAATCTCCCACTTGCACTAAGCCAATCGTTTAAGTATCTTATACCATATCACCATATAATGATTGTTCTACTACTAGGGTAGTGGCTTAATAAGAGAATTTTACAAGATTCTCTATAGTGAGCACTTGATTAAATCTTACAACTCCCATTTTAATTATCATCATAATTAAGAAAATTTGCCTGAACACATTCTTGGACCTTTGATGAGACATTAGCTCCTTATACATGCCTATTGGCTCTAATGTTCTACAGTACATTACTATCTTGAACAATGCAAAGAAACTATATCAAGTTCACTAAAGAACTTGTTGATCCAATTAATCATTTCTACTAAATGAAAAATGTATTATGGCTTAATTAGCAACCATTGCTACATTGGAACCTTTCCAACCCTAAATGATATTGTTCTAAGTAAATAAACCTTAATTAGGATTTACTTCTAAAGGTATACCCTTATCATCTTGAACTCTAATATCATCTCATACATAGAGTAATGGATATCTTTAATACTTCATAAGTATCTGATATCTTAAATACTAAACATCTTTAGAACATTATCTATGTACTTGGACTTAGAATAAGTTAACAACGTCCAATCTATCTCTATAGATCTAATTCCCTGAATTAAGTTGTTACCTTTTTCATATCCAACAAGAGTTGTTCTTGAAAATTATGTGTTCGACAACTGAAAGTTAGAACTTTTATTCTCTGTGAGTAATATGTCTCCACATAGTCTCACTGAAGAGGACAACTATACTCCCACTTACCATCTTGTAGACGAGATAAATTAATAATCATCTCTAAAACAAACTCTTTGAATTCACTGTGAAGGTGAATCTTTCAATGTCTCGTAGCCGTTCAACTATACATCAAATGTATCATTAAAGGGATTAGTTCCAATTAGATGTGATGTTATGAGATTTGAACCTTTCAAATTCCTTCTTACTCCTACTACTTATCTTGAGAACCATTATCCTATAAGTATACATTGAATCAAACAATTTGTTCAATGGGTCTGTAAGATCATATCCAACGTTTTGGATATCTCATAACCTTTTATTACTCAATTTAGTTCTAAACTAAATGGATAATATATGTTTCAGCTAAGCATCACATCCTTAAACCATGCTTTAACTATGTCAAAGACTTAGCATTTCATATCTAATATGAAATCTTGCTAATTGATTTCATTGGAACCATAAAAGGTAAGTCATTGTACCAGGCATTGCTATAAAAGAAATACTACTGCATCATCCAATATCTCATATTGTATTTTACTCCTTACATAAATCCATACACTTATGAATTTAGTTGTGAAGGAATTCACTAAAAAATCTCATTTCCTATAGATAACTGAAAATTTAAAACTCACCAAATCGATCTCATCGAAATGCTTTAGCATTCTCAATGTTTAATTTCTACTTAGATTTAAATAATTTGAACTTTTCAAAAAAATTAAATCAACATTTCATTTATTACATATGACTATATCATATAAAGTCATTAGTAATATAATGAAATATAATATTATCCTTTTATCAATTGTTATTCTATCCAATACATCACATGTATAAGATTTAACAATTCCATATCATTATCATCCTTTCACCAAAGGTTGATTTGGTTATTCTTCAACTATACAAGTTTCACAATTTCCATACGATTCATAATCAAAAGGATACATATATCCTAGTTTGTAACTTTATAATTCTCGTTATTTTGATTTAACTAACATAACATAAAAGGATTGTCTCAATTATCCAACTTTTTATTCTTGCCATTTATGTTAAGCATAAGTCTCCTTTGACCCAATACATAGACAAACTATTTGCATAAACTTCGATCAACTACTTTTACTTAACAATCTATTTCTTATCATACTTTGACCATTAGAATAATGTTGAATCTAAATTCAGTATTAAATACACATAAGCATTAATTAGAAATACATATGATCTTTATCATATCACATATAGGCAAGAAAAATCATGCAATTATTTTCTTTTAATGATAACTATTATCATTCTATAACAAAGTGTTTAATTGTAGCCCACAATAATGCTTTTAGTAGGCTAAATTAAGTGGAGTAATTCTAACAAGGTACTATACCTTTTAGCCCTACTCTATGTAACCCCTTGCATTTTGCTATCATGGTGTTGACATACATCTTACATATCATCGTCAAAGTTTATAAGACATTAGTCAACTCAAATGTCAATACATTTTGTCATCTATATGATTTTGACATAACTCTACAACTTTATCGTCATATCCTCAATGGGGATTATAGCAAAATTGCATAATGAACATACAATTTTCTATTTAACCTTTGAGAAATTTTCTCAAACATATCCTATGTCCAAGAACTTATGTTCACTAATTTAGTATCAACTATACTATATAAGGTAAATTCCACTAAGAACAAAATAAATGTAAGAAAACAAGTAATCAATTATATGCCATGACCACCAAATAAGATTAGGACTTTAATCATGCATTTGGATACTCCCACTATTTTATTCGAAATAATAGCCCTCACTATATTAGGAAAGATTACTCTAACATGTCTAGTGGGCTAAGATCCCATTCAGATATAGTTAACCTTGAGTTTGCTCAACAAACCAACTAGACTTAAATTAGGTAGATAACAACTTTATCAATCACATCTCATGTGACT